>JARQOD010000082.1:0-84657 GCA_033576555.1 Oophaga sylvatica
TTTTAAAGGGGAAATCTTAATAAGGAAAGGGAAAAACGGGAAGATTTTTTAAAACCCGAAAATGCCCCTCCAACCCTTTTGATCCTGGGGGAGGTATATTTTAAAAAAAAAAAGGGAAGATGCACAAACTGGATAACCAGTGGGGGGGCCAAAAACCCCTAGGGGAAATACAAATTCAAAATAACAACAAAAAGTTTGTGTCGTCAAAAGGGGGAGGAAAAACCAAAAAATACTGTTCCAAGATCATTTTGAAGTTTTCCAAACATTTAAAGATTGGAAAAAAACCCCTGCCCAATCAAAGAGAAAAAAGGGAAAAATCCTACACACCGATCGGGGAGATTTTCCTGGGGTTTGGGCCCAAAAACGGGGGAGAGGGCTTGATAATTCCTGTTGCATTTTTTAAAATCCCAAAAAGGGGAAATTCTCCCTTCCATTTTGTGCCTGGGGGGGCCATTGAGCCCGCCAGGATTTCCCCCCCCCCCACAACACCCAACCTATGGAACCTAAAGATGGATCATCTGAAAAGGCGCCCCATACAAAAGGGGATCCCCTGGTAAAACGACTCACACCCGCCCCAGCCACATACGTTTTCCCCAATCCATAGAAAGTTTAAGGCATTTTCAAAAATTTTGCCGTTACCATGCAGACAGATCGCAATTTGATAAAACCTGAAAAACAACACCACTAGTCAAGAGAATCAAAAAAGGGGAAAATTTCCCAAATTAAATATCACAGTGATTAAAACAAATTGATGTGAATATTTTAAAAAAGCCCAAATATATATAAATTGTTTTTCCCTATTATGTTTTCTTTAACAAGGGACTCAGAGGCTGGGACTGAGCCGCCCAAAAACTGAACCCCTGAAAAAGTTGCACTAAAGTCCCTTTTTTTAAATTTTTTTCACATAAAACCCTTTGGGATTTAAACCTCTGAACCAAAAAACCCCTTGGGGTGGCACGAGTGATCTGCATTTGGATGTCCTGCAGCCCCCCCCAGGACCCCGTTAAAGGTTTTGGGTTTGGGGTCCTTCAAAGAATTTTGTATATTTTTTAAAATTGTTTTTTAATTATTTGTTTTTTTCTATCTTTTTTGCAACGTTCAAGATATCCTCACCCCCCGATGGGACAAAATTTTGTTATTTTTTAAATTTTTTAAAGGCATAAAAAAAAAATGTCTTTTTTATTTTTACAGCCCGGGGTGCGGGCTTTTTACCAGGGGGAATTTTACCCTGGTACAAAATTTCCAGGAATGATTGGAGAGGGAAACAGTTAAGGTCCTTCATAATAATGAACATTCTGAAAACCCCCAGCAGGGGTGTGGAAGGGGTGAAATTTTTCTAAGTCGGGATTTCCTGCCTTTGGGGACAGAGTAAACTTTGCCAGTTTGAGCCGGGCCCAGATTTTCAGAAAGTGGAGGCGGGTACAGGGGGGTTCTAATTCACCTTAGCCTATCAGAGCTTTTACCCACTGGAAAAGACTGAGCTAACTATTAAAGCCCGAGCAAATCGAAGGGCAAAAAGTGGAAGGAAGAAAATTTGGGAAAAAGTGCTTTTGACCTTGGAAAAGCCCCTGCACTTTTTGTCCCGGCCCACGGGGGGCCCGAAGGATCACTTTTACCCCTTACCCCCATATGGAAGAAAAAACCAGGATTTCCCGGACCCTAGGTCCCCGAAAAAAAACCCCCTTTTATAGTCATAGGGTAAGGGGGGTGGGGGGAGTAAAGGGATTTAAATTCAGTGCAACGACAAGATAATTTCAGCTCTCCCCGCAGGAAGGTTTCCCCACCAAAATTTTCTGACTGGGCAAAACCAGCTTTGAAAGCTGGGAATCATAGAGGGGACTAGCTTCGGGCTGGTTACTAACTTCTTTTGGGACATAAAGGAGGCCCCTAACTTGCTTACTTTTTCCCTAAAAGCTCACCTCCCAAAACCCCCATCAGCCTCCCGGGACCTCCCCTTTATATTTTGAAAGGTAAAGGAAAAGGAAGACGCTGACCCGGGTGAGACGGAGTTATTTTTTGCATGCCTGCCAACCCCCAAACCAAAACTACCAAAAACCTGAGGGAAAGAGTCCCCCCTGTAGGGGCCCCGGGCATCTGGGCTGCAATCCCACCCCCTCAGGATTTTTATAGCGCGCGGGTTTAAAAATTTTACCAAATACTACAGGTGGGGGCCGAACTGTATATAAATCTACCCCTGTAAAAAATACCCCCAAACCTTACGCCAGACCCCCAAAGGGCCACGACCGACCCAAACAGCACCTGTGAAAACCCCCATAGCCCTTCCAGGGGTTTCGGCTCTGAGTACCCCATTGCCCGGAAACCAAACAATTTTTGGGGGGGTCGACCCCAAAAATCCCAATCTATGGGACGATAAAAAATCTGATTACAAACCCGGCCCGCCTTTGGGACTTGCTATGAAATCGCATCGGTGTTCCTTTAGAAAACCCGGGGAAATTTCACCCCCGGCAATATTTTAAAAATCACACTGACGCTTTAAAAAAGACTAAAAGAATAGATAATACACATAGAACCCTTTATATATAAAAAATATAAAAAAACAATATATAAAACCCAGTCATTGGAATTTTAAAATCAAAATTTTTATAGTTCCTAGATTTTCTACTTTACTTTTTTAAAAAGCCCTTTTTAAATTCCCCAGGTTTTGTGAAATCACAGAAGCCGACATGAAATGATACTTTGTTTCCAAAACATTAAAAACCATTTTCTTTTTCCTTTGTATTTTGATATTTGTTTAGAATTTACAATTCATGAGGAAATTTGTGGAAAATTTTTCAGACATGGGGGGGTTTAAATTTAAAAAAGGTGAAAATTCGTTGACAAAAAAGGGCGTGGGCCCCCGCTGTTTTTTCTCCACCAGAAGACAAAGCAAGCGGGGTCGGGGCAGATAAAAAATTTGCCTAGGGGGGGCCCCTTTTTTTTTTGTCCCCCCCCGGGCAATAACATCTCCCCCAAAACCCCCCAGAAAGGGCAAATTAAAATTTTGTTTTCCCCCTTTTCGGGCACTTTGCCCGTCTTTTCCCCCTTTCCCCCTTTTAGCGGTGGCGAAGGGGTTAATAATTCCCCTTTACTGTCCCCCTTAGTTTGAAAGGGGCCTTTAAAGGCCCGGTTTTAATAATTGAGAGCTGTCAATTAGAAAAACAAATCAATTTTTAAAATTTCCTTTTGAAATGAAAGAAAAATAAAAACACACACAGTTTAAAAAAAAAAATAATTTTAATGAAAAATCACCCCTTTTTTTGGACCAAAATTTTTTTTTTCCCCTGTTTAAAACCTTTTTCCTTTAAATAAAAATAAAAAAAAAAGGGAAAAATTTAAATACTTACCAATCCGATGTACATCAGGCCCCAAACGGTGTAATCCAAAAAAAGGGTTAAACGGGTTTAAAAGGTCCCCCAGAGAGCTAATAATGCTGTCTCGACCTGTTTTCCCCCCTGAATAAAAAGCCCCCTCTCCCCAAAATTAGGGGAAATTTTTTTCCGAAGGGGGCTTAATTGAAATTGGCAATTTAATTTTAAGTGCTGACAAAAAGGGAAATTTAAACACAATAAAATTAAGCTTCTTTCTTTGAAAACACCCTTTCCCCTTTGTCCCCGGGGGGAAAATTAAAGGTACCCCACATTTAAACCCTTTCCCGCTAGCGTCACGAAAACGACGCATATTTTAATGCGATCGCTAGCGGGTTTGGGTTTCTTTATCGCTAGTAGGGGTTTAAATTTTTTCCGATGTCTTTAAAGGGCGCTATCGGGGTTTTGCGATCCCCTTTAACGCCTTTAGCGGTAAAAAAAGTACCGTTTAAATCGCTAAAAAAAGGGTTCCCCACACGCGATTAGAAACTTCCCCAGCGGGTAGCCCCCGACGGGGGAAAATAGGGTCCGGAACGATTCCAGCGACGGGGGAAAGATCACAGCAGGAAGCTCGTCGTTTGGGAAGCCCCCCAACAAAACAATATCCCCAACTGGGACGCTAAAAAAAAAAAAAAAAGTGATTTTTTTTTAGCGACCCCTTTTGCGTTTATTGTTTAGGTGGCTACCCCTTTATTCATTCATGAGCTTTGAGCGGAAAGCAGGTTACTTGCACTGTTTGGGGCTAAAAAGCTTTTAAACCCCTTTTGTGAAGGTTACAGCGGGGGAAACGTAAACAAAATCGGGGGAAATTTGGGAAAAAAAATTTTGTTTTTTTTTTTTTTCTTTATTTTAGGAGATCAATGGCTTCGCCCCGGGTTTAAGGGAAAAAATAAAATAGGGAAAAAAAATTTGTTTTTTTTAATTTCTTTAAAAAATTATTTATTTTTAAAAGTGGGTTTTGTGTGTTTTTTTATTTACTTCAATAGGATTAAAAATTTGATATTGGGTTCAAAAGGGACGCTTAAAATTATTAACCTCCCTTAAGGCCCAACCTTTCAATACTAAGGTGACAGTAAGGTGAGAAAATTTTAACCCCAAATTCGCCCCCGCTACGGGGGGCAATGGGAATAGAGGGGAAAAAGTGCCAGAAAGGGCAAAATTCTAATTAGAAAATTTGCCCATTCTGGGGTGTCGGGGGGCAGTTTTTTGAAAGCCAGGGGGGGCACAAAAAATGTCCCCTTTTCCTAGGCAATTTAATTTTCTGCCCCCCATTTCGCTTGTTTTTGCCCGGGGGGTGGAGAAAAATTACAGGGGGAAAGCCCAGAAATTTTTTCAACTTTTTAAAACCTTAATTAACCCCTACATGTCTAAAATTTTTGCACAAAACATAAAAGAAAATTGAAAGTTTTTAAACAAATATCAAAATACGGGAAAAATGACAGGGTTTTAACTGGGGGTAAACAATGTATTTTTCCCAAGTGGCTTCTGTGATTCACAAAACCGGTTTTTGAATTAGCGGCTTTTAAACCATATGTAGAAGTCGGGAAAACATAAATATTGAAAAATAAACATGTCACAATAAACCGGGGGGTAATTATATATATATATTTTATATATATATTTATATATATATGTGGTTCTATGTTTATATATCTTTTGTTTTTTTTGTGATTAAAAATACTATTCTTTTTTTTCCTTTTATATGTCCATTTTTGAAAAGCCTGGGGAGATAAATTTTCGCAAGTCGGATGAAAATCGGAGTTACAAGGTAAACACCATGCGATTACATCCCCTCTTTAAAGGAAACGGAGCCAAAGGATGGTAGGTTTGCTTTTTGATCCCGACAATCGACCGTTTTTAAAAGGGAAACCGATTTTTTGGGGTTGTGTGTGAGGGCCGGCCTAAATTTAAACTGAAATAATATTTTTCCCAAGGCCATTTACGGACCTTCTTTTTTGGGCCCCCCAAAACCTATAGAGCTGTACGCCCCTCACACATTTCGTGTCCTTTGGGGATCCGTAGAAAACCCTGCTATCTGTGTGAGCCCTGAAAAAACCGTCCCGTTTTTGTTTTTTTTTTTTTTTCTTTTTGTTTGCCCAAAAACTGTATACACCTGGAAATCTTTTCCCTACAGTTTGTTTTTCTGCCGTTGTTTTGGGCGGGGAAAAATAAATAGTGGCGAGGTCTGTGTGCCCCCCGGAAATTCTATCCCAAAATTTCCCCAAAAATCCCCCACTTAGTATACAGCTTTGCTCTACGGCAAATAGTACACTTCTCCTATTCCGGTTTCCTTACTATTTTTGGTGTATTTCCCATACTGGGGCCCTGTAAACGCGGGGGGTTTTTCCCCCCCAAAATTTTTTTGGGGGAGATTTAAAATAAAAACCCCACTGTTTCCACCCGTACGCTATTTTATATATACAGTTTTGCTAATTTTAAAATTCGGGTTCTCCCCCCAAGAAAAAAATCTTTTTCCCCAAATATTTTCGGAATTTCTCATTACACCAAACACTGTTCTCAGCTGTCCCCTAGTAAATATACCAGTTTTCCTCATTAAAAAATTTGGGGGTTTACTCCAACCGGAGCCTCTGAGCCCCTTTTTTTCCAAACCAAATATCTACGGATTTTTTCCTAATTCCCCCAAAACCCCACTGTTTCATCTGTACGCTAGTGATATACTACAATTTTCAAAAAATTTCCCAAAATTTGGGGTTGTATCCAAACGGGACCCAGTGCGTCCCTGTGTTACTCGCCCAAAGTTATCCCCAAATTTCCAAAATTTATCTTCTTTTTAAACAGCTGCACGCTTTTGATCCCAGTATTTTATATTTTGGTTTTTTTGGGAACTTTTTGACCCGGCAGCATTGTCTGGGTTTCACAACCCTCAAAGGGCCTATTTTTTTTTGGGGAAAGTAGGTAACCCTTTTTTAAAAAGCCGGAGCAACAGGAAAAGGTTTTGTCTTACCTTGCTAAAGCGGGCTCCAGCCTTGCCCTTTCCTTTTCTCAAGTTTCAAAATGTAGAAGCACTCAGTCCTCATTTGGGCTTTGGTCGGGAAAAAAAACCCCCTTTTCCCTTTTGCCCTTCCCCCCAAGTAAAGTAAAGGGAAAGGGGCCCAAGCCCGCAGTGCGGTGGTGTTTTAACTCCTGGAGCTTTTTTCCCCACCCCATGACGGGGTTTAAACAAGTAAAATCAGAATTCACCAGTCCGGATAAAATCTAAACTTGGATTGCCCTAAAGCACGGGCCAGGGATAAAAGATTCAGGGTACTTTCCCCCAAAAGGCCACTTTGCCCTTCGCGTGCCCCAGAGCCAGAAGCTGACCCTAAAGGGAAACTAGGTCCCCCTTTTCCCGCATACAAATAGAAACTTTACAGGGTCACACGAGGAAGGTGCGGGAGGAAATAGAAAAGGAGATGATGGATACCCAGTTTTTTTGATCCAGATTGGCTTCCAAATGAGGGAAGAATTTTGACGGGGGGCAAATATAACCCCCACAAGTGAGGGATCCGAAAGCAGTTGTCGACATCGCAGCGGGTTTATCTTTTGGAGTCCCGCGCTGAAAAAAAAAATTAAGGTTAAAAAACCCCACCAAAAATGCCCAGGCCCGCTTGGACAAAACGGCCCCAAGTTCACGCAAGCAAGTTTCTAAAAAATTTATAAAAATATGGGAAAAGTGAATTTGGAAATTTTTCAAAAAAATCCTATTGATGGGGAAAAAGGTCAAGAAAAATTTGGGGAAAGGAATTTTTGCAGTGGAAAAAAATGTAAAAAATTTTTTAAATTTTACCAGTTGCATGCTTAGACTTTTAAAATTTCCAGGGCACTTTCAAGCGTGGACGGATTTATAAAAGCCATTTTATCACATGTGCCCCCGGGCCCCGACGGGGGCCCAATTTTACCCCCAAACGCTCCATCGTTTCCCCCCCCGAAACCCCCCGGGTTTTTGGCACACCACAGAAACCCGGGTGTTGGGGGGTTGTCGGCGAAGGGCCAAAAGCAGTAAAGGGAACAGTAGTTTTTTTGCAACGAAAGAGTGCATGTAGTCCTCACCATCACCCCCAAAGCACCACCACACCATCAACATCACCAACCCCCTCCAGTCCATCATGTCCCCCGGTATTTTTCCCCCTTTATGCAGCCCCAAGTAGAGCTCACCCTACCCGACATATGAGTTTGGTCCCAAAAAAATACTCACCCTTTCATCCGCGCCATGTCTTTTTAACCCTAATTTTCAAAAAATGATCACATTAAAAGAAGATGCCCCTTTGTTTTTGTTTAAACGCCCGCATTTAAGGGGCCAAAATGACCCCAAATGTTCCCCCGCTATTTTCCTACCTAGTCGGGACTAATTTTTTCGAAAAGCCATTTCCCCGCCCTCCACCGTTTTGGGAAAAACCCCATTGTCTATGCAATCAAACAAACAGTGAGTGGAAAAGGGCACCTCACAAAAAGAAGCTGGCCCCGGGGCATTACGTGTCCATACTGCGCATGGGTTTTAATGGTTGGGAAACAGGGTCCACAGGGGGCAGCGGCGGGGGACAGTTCTTTCCCCAGCCCCGGTATAGGGGAAAAAAATTGGGCTGTAGGCCCTTACACCCCCCCTCTCCCCAAAAAGAAAGTTCGTCAACAAGCGCTTTTAGCACCAGCCCCCATCCGCAGCTGCCAGTGTTTTCACAGGAAAGGGGGTCCCCAGTATCGAACAAACTGGGGGGTAAGCTCCGCAGGCGGGTTTTAAAAAAATGATGTTTTGGGTTTAAAAACAGACATTCGCGGGGTCTGGGCGACTATTGCAGAGAGAAAACTGGGTCATGGCTGGGGAAAATCTAAATCTTGGGGCCAGGGAAAGGTAGCTGTGATAACGGGGGTTAAATTTTTTGGCGGCCCTGCCCGGGGAAAAATCGACAAAAATTTCCTTGCCTGGGGCCCCACCCTGAACCTTTTGGGGTTTCGTGCTTTCCCCAAAAATTATCCCCCTTTGCGCCCTGCCAAAAAGGGTTTCGAAGACTGTGCTCGCACAACTGTCGATCGCCCGTAGACCCCCATTTGGTTTACATGTGTGGCCCAGGGCGCTTTGGGAAAACAAAATATCCGGAGGAAAGCACGGAAGGTAACTGTGAAGTCTGATATTTCTTTTACTCACTCACAATTTTCCCCAAAAAAAACCACAAAAGGGATATTGGGAAATATAAAGGGAATGGGCACGTAGCAAATGATTTAATTTGCTTTGGGGGGCTAGGAGTGAGTCCAAACCCATCCGTCATTTCAGTCAGAAAGGGCTAGTCTTGGGGGGGAGAGAGTACAGACAAATTCCTGACAAAAGCTATTTAATTAAGGTTTTAAAATGGAGGTAGTAAAGATGGACAAGTTTCATCACTCTAGCCTAGCCAGGCCCGCATTTTAAAACCCGGTATCTTTTAGAACAAGCTTCCCGAGTTCCCCAAAAAAGTGGGAAGGGGGGGACTCTCGAGCGTGATAAATCAGTTTGAAAAAAAGTTCCTGATGCCACTCTGGACAGGTTTTGAAGGAAAGAAGGGGAAGGGGAACCAAAAGCCCGTTATAAAAATCGGAGGCAACTGAGTGCAGGTCCCTGACATGGAAGGGAAACTGACAACTACACCACTGTACCCGTTGGGTTAAAGTTTAAGGGGGAGAGGGGAGGGCGAAAGGCAAGGGAGAAAGGAAAACAATGGGTTTTGGTGACAAAAAACCTTACAAATTGCCGGACACCGGGTCCGAAGCATTGCCCCAGTACCCTTTAAAAGGGAGTGATAGAAACAACCCGGGAAACCTGCGGACTTCAAGTCACAGGGGTAGCCCCCAAAGTGTCCAAACGTAAAAAGGAGTCAGGGAGAAAAAAGGACTTTTTTGCAAAGGCCCAAGCATTTGAAGGACTTTGTTCTTGCCCCAAAAAAAAACTCGAGCAGCCCGAGATAGGAAAAAAGGGTCTACCACCCATGTCCCCCCCGGCCCCGGGGGAATTTTTCAAAGCGGAGTTAAACTTGACTTTTAAAAAATTTGGGAAATTACAAAAATTACAAGGTTTTAAAAGGGGGCCTTTAAATCTGTCACAATTTTCCCCGAAGTGCCCTTCTCCAAACCCCACCAGCTTCCCCGGGGTCAACCCTGGGAACATAAAACAAGTAAAGGTATGGAATAATTTGCATTGGTTTAAAACTGCTTTAAATTTAAATACACCCTGCAAACCCCCATAACTTCGAGGGACCAGTCTCGCCTTTGGGAGACTTACCATCCCCGCGCCCCCTAAAATCCCCCCAGAAATCTATATAGCACGCTGGTCAAACTGATCAAAACCAAAGGTGGCTCACGAACAAACTACAATCCCCTGTAAAATTTTCCCCTTTGCATGACCCCCCAGGGCCCACCCGGGCCTCGCTGCCAGTGACATTCCCCCTTGGGTTTCCCCCTGGGCTCGGGGCCGAAATACCCCTACCCCCGGGAGGGATGTTTTGCTTTACCAGGTTGCACGATCCGGGTCCACCTCCCCAAACACCCCCTAATCATAGAGTTGCAAAAGGGGAAAAACCCCATTTCACTGGTTTAATGGCTGTGCGAAAGAGGGAGGCTGGAAAAAGCCCTTTTTGGGGAGGGTACCCCGGGGGAGGCATACGAGGGCCCGACAAGAGTTGTCGGTTTTGCGTGGCGAAGCTTCCCCCGATCTTGTAAAGTCCTGCAGTTTTTTTAGGAATGCACCGGTGGTAAGCGCAGACGAGGGCCCTCAAAAAGTATGGCATTTCCCAAATTATGCGCTGCTATGAAAAATTTGACGACTTAAGGTTTTAGGCGTCGGGGAGGCAGAAGGAAGAGGAGGAGAAAGGGGGGAAGCCCTTTAAAGACAGTCCAAGGGCCCCGTCTTTCCCCAGGGAAATGTCCCGGACGATTTGGGGGAAGAAGAGGGTAGGAGGAGGAGGATGAGGGGGGAAAAAAATTTGGGGGAAGAGGAGCCTTCTCAGGGGGGGGGAAGATCAAATGTTGGGGTGGGCCAACGTCAGGTACAGGGGTTTTTTTTTGGGGGGAGGATGTGGATATTTTAGATAGTGCTCCCCCACCCACCAGTGTCAGTGGGATCCTTGACACCCGGAACATTGGCCCAATGGGTGGTTTGCCTTGCGCCCTCCTTAAAAGGGACCCCCGCAAAATGATGAAGGATGACGGGCTACGGTTTTGGGCCCGCAACCCTTTATGCACCGGGTATAAAGGAAATTAAAAGAACATAGGCACCGAGAACCTAGAGCAAAAATTGGGGAAAAAACAAACAAAATCTGGGGAAACCGGGTTTTTAGAGGCATTCCCAGACACGGGAGCTTGCTGGTTAAACCACGGCCCCCAATGGGGCCCAAAAGGGAAAAGGGGTTCGTGCTAAAACCAAAAGCCGAACTGGGGGTTTGGGACAGGGGTTTCATGACCCCTGTTGGGGGATGGGTTTCTCAAAAACCCCCTCACACGACCGGGTCTCATGGAAAACTCAAGTATTTTCAACTGACAGGGGAAAAGCATTGTCAACTTGGTAAAAAAAATACTTCTCCCATATTGAGTTTCCCCCCTCAGGTCATTCCCCTTTGACTTTTTTGGGGGCCCCGAAACTTGGGCCCTGGGCCCGAAATTTTTCCCCAATATTTCCTTTACAGGAGCTCGGGTTTCCCTGCTGGTAGTGTTTTATCGGAAAGGAAATGTTTTAGGGGTCAATCCGGGCAGAAAGAAAGGGCCCGTCTGTCCACCCAAAAAAAGGAAGTTTTAACCTTATTTAAAAAGAACCATGCATGGATTTCCAAAAAAATTTTGTCCCCCCTTCCCCCCTGACACCCCAGGTTGGGAGCATAATGGTCACCCTTTTCCACCCTTTATCGTACCCCTCCAATTCCTTCCCTTTTTTTGCTGCTGAAAACCCCCAGCCCAAGGTCAACATTGCAATTTTTGGGGAAAACCCTTTCCCTAAATGTCCTAACCCCCCCCCCCCCCCGGTCTGGTTTTAAAAAAAAATTGTGCCCCTGCCAAGTGACGGTGTCCTGAGCAGGTGGTGGGGCCAACGTTTGGGGGGACGGCATGGCATAGGGCCCCTCATAGTACAAAAAGTGTGTTTTGACGGGGGGGGGGCACACTCCTGTTAAACACAAATCCTTTCAGGGGGGGCCCTGTACCAGTTCCTTTGGCCACAAATTTGGCCCCAAAAATTTGCTCCCGGGGGAACCTCACTTAAAAAAATTTTTTTATTTTTGTCTTTTCATCTACCCGTCCACCCAAAAACATCAAAAAATTTGGAATTTGCCCCATAGGGGTCCCTGCAAATGGATCGATTTGCCCAAGTGCACTGTGGCCTCGGGAACGGGAAGGTCTCTTTAGGGAAAGGGGGGCCAAATTGGGCAGTGAAACCCAAAAATCGTGGCCTTTTGGGTTTCCCAAGAAAAGGGGGGCATAAATTTTTAGGGGTAAAGGGGATTTTTTATTGAACTGTTTACGCCCCCCTTTGTTTTTTGTTTTAAAGTTGACCCGCGCTGCAGTTTCAAAAGCCTCAAACAGGTGTTTATTTTTGCAGAGTTAAATATTCCCACAAGGGCCCCACCGGTTTGGGTAAGGGGCAGAAATTTTGTAATTTGGGAAAGGGAACCCTGAATGGTCTGTTGATGTAGCCCGTGGAACTGGTGCTGCAGGCAAAAAAATTGAGATTCCCCACCTTCAAAACGGGTGCAGTTTTCCAAAGGTTTACCGGAGTTAAGGTGTGCACAAAAAAAGCCCCCTAAATAGAAAAATGTCAAAAGGCAGTACAATAACGTCAAGCCCCAAAATCATTAGGCTTAGATTTTGACTCGACAATTTTGGGAAATTTGGGCCCACCCCTTTGATTTTACTTTTCCCGTAACAAAAAAGTCAAAACTAAATTTCCCTTTCAAAAAACCCCATCTGTTTTTTTGCCCGCAAAGTAAGCCACCCCAAAAAAATCCTTGATTAAAAAAAAATTTCCTAATGTTCTCCAAATACACCAACAGGTATTCAAATTTTTTTTATCACCAATTTTTTGTGCGATGAGGATTTTTCCTGTGAATTTTCAGTGGGGAAGGTGCAAAAGTATCATCAGTGATCTTAAAAAGGGGTGTTAAAATTTTTCCAAAGGGTTTGCTCGGAGTTGAGGTGTGCATACAAGGACGTTCCGGGGTTGTCCCCCGGTGAGGGGGGCCCCGCAAAGTCACTGGTAATTTTAAGACACTTTTTCCGGACTCCTTAAAAAATGTTTTTTTTCTCTCTTTCTGATTTTCCCCCCCACTCCTCTTTCCGCCCCCCCCCCAAATCATTGTCCCAAGCCATTAGCCCCGGGAACTTCGGGGCCCCCGTTGCCGCTGTTTTGCTTTTAAAGCCCCGCTTTTCCCGGGAAAAATTAACGAGGTTCGTTTGATGAAAGGGCCCCCCCCTGAAAAATTTCTCCCCGGGTTCCCTAGCTGTGTCGTGTTCCCCAGTAGGTAAAAAGGCCCCTGTTCCCTTTTGCCCCCTTTTCCCCCAAACCCCCTTGGGTGGGGGCCCCCCCAAGTCAAAAACCCCCATCCCCTGCCCCAAATACCCCCTTTTTTCCACGTTTCTGGGGTGTGGGCGAGCTACAAACCCAAACCCTTGTCCCCCCCCAGCCCGTGTGAGTACCCTTGGGGTTTTCCCCCTCTCTAAAGCTTTACTGCATCCCTTCTTGTTTCTTTAGCACCCACTCAGGGACTGTTTCGTAAAACCCCCCAGGGCCCGAGAAATTGAATGATTGAAGGGGTGAGCGGGCCAGCTCAACCCAAATATCTCGATTGGGGTTAGGTTTGGGACGTGGAGGGCCCGGTCATCTGGCGTTCCAAACCCCCTCACTCTCCTTCTTTGGGCAAATTTGCCCTTACACAGCCTGGAGGTGTGGTTTGGGGTCATTGTCCTGTTTAAAAATAAAAGATGGTCCAACTAAACGCAAAAATTTGGGTGGAATGCAAGGGGCGCAAAATGCTTTTGGGGGCCATTCTGGTTCAGTATGCCTTTTAATTTTTAACAAATCCCCCCAAAACACCAGCACAGCCTCCCCAAATTTTCCACCCCCTCCTCCATGCTTCCCGGTGGAAAACCCGGGCCATGTAAGAGTCCATCCTTCACCTTTTTTGCGTGCAAAGCCGAATCAAAGCATTACATTAAATTTTTTTCCCCCATTCCCCATTTTTCGCCCCCCCTATTCAATTTCCCCCTTTTTTACTGGCCCCGTAAATGGGGCACCTGGCCTGAATTGCCACAAAATGCCTTTTCAGGACCTCGCTTGCCCTGCTGCTAGTGTGCTATCGAAAAGTCTTCACGGTAATGCTGGATCAATACAGATCCAAAAAAAGGCCCGCCCGTCACCAAAAAATGGTTTTTGACGGGCTCACCTTTATAAACAAAAAGCCATGCCTGGGTTTTTTAAAGGGTTTGGGCCAGGTTTCCCCCGATGACACATACAGGGGTTTTGGGCCGGGGAAATAAGAAAAACCTGGAAACTGCAAGCAAAGTTAGTTAAATAGGTGTTTTTCCACCTTTTTGGGAGCGATTACCCGGGATCAAAACTAAAAAAGGTATTTTTTCAGACAAGGTGTAAATTTTTTCACAAATACATTTTTTTTCCCATTTTTTCATTTTTTAAAGGGCCCCACAGTCCCTTACCTTTACGATGGCGGCTGAAAAAAGGCGTTTAAGTTGGAAAACTGTAAAAAAACGCCATAAAAAGTCAATAGCCAGCTGTGACAGCCGGCCAAAATTGCCGGGGCCGCAGTTTTAAAGCTCCAGTGCTCTTTTCTGTTCGCTGTTGAAATTTCAAACTGTGTGTTTTTTTAAAAAAAAAAAAAACAAACACGGGGGTTTTTTTGGGGATCGCGTTCGGGGGGGGCCCCTAAAAAAAATTTTGGGGGGGGGGCCCCCGAGCGCCCCCCCCAAAATTTGCCAGCGTGCGGGGGGCCCCCCCCTTTTTTTTTTCCTAAATCACAGGGCACCCTGCAGCAGGGGGGGCCCCCCCTTTTTTCCCCCCGGGGGCCCCTGTGGCAGCTGTTTCCCCTGTTTCCACTTTTTTTTCCCCGCCCGGGGAAAAAACCCCGTGATTATCTGCCAATATAAAAAGATTTCACTGCTCGGGGAACAATTATGGTGGTTTTAAAAAACCACCCTAAAAACCCCGCTTGGAACATTTGCCAGTGAGAACAGCTTTTTTTAAAATTTTGCGGGGGGGCCTTTCCCCTGGAGTCCTTTTTGTGCCACAGACAAGTGACGCCCCCGGGGGAGCATTTGGGGGGGCCCCAAAAATTTTGGGGGCAACGGCATTTGGCACGGGCCCCTCGGGGGACAAAAAAGTGTCTCTGGGGGGGGAAAAGGGCCCCCCCCCGCCGTTAGACGAAACCTTTTTACTTGGGGGCCCGTCCCCGTGCTGACCCACCAGTGGGGCCCCCCTGCTTAAAAAGGGGGCCCACAGCACTTGCAATAGCCCCCTTTTTCCCGCTCACCGCTGTGCGTTTTCCCGGGTTTTCCCCAGGACAGTGTTTTTCAGGTTAGGAGCAAAAATGAGTACGTCTGTACCCCCTTTGGGGGAAACCGCCCAAAGAAAAAGAGAGCTCCCAAAAAATGGCGGGTGAGGAGTCCCAAATAAGTATTTCCCCAAAAAAAGGGGAAAGGGGTTTTTTCCCCTTTTTTTAAAAATTTGTTTGGAGCAAGTATGGGGAGCATTTACCTGGGGGAATGAAAAGGGGGGGCCCATCATACATTTGTATTTTTTCCCCCGGGGCCCCCACCCCCCTTTTTTTTTGGCCGGGGCACACAAAAAACGGGGGCCCCCCCCTTTCCCTCCACCCCCAAAACCCCCCTTTACCCAAAAAAACCCCCTTTTTTTCAATCCCGTTACTATTGTTATAAAGTAAATGAAGGTTAAAAATTTTTAAAAGAAAAAAAATTGAGTTTTTGGGTTTTTGAAATGGGCACGGGGGGTTTTTTCCCCTGCCCCCCACTGCATGAGACTTTGTTCTCCATTTTTTTTTCGGGGGGGTTTTTCTTTTTGGGGGCCCCAAAAACCCCGGGGTTTTTCAGCAAAGTCGGGCGATTTTGTTTTGACCCAACTTTTCAGAAAGGGGGTTTTTCAAAAAACCCCCGATCGACCTAAAAAACGTCAAAGTCCCCCTTTTTTCTCTAATGGAATGTATGTTCTGGTGGGGGTTTTGGGGGGCGTTTTTTTTCCCCTTTGCATTTGGTTTTTTTTCTCACTATGGTTGGTAATTTTATGATCTGGTGGGGGTTTTGTGGCAGAAATTTTTTTTCCCTTTTGCTTGTGGTATTTTTTTCCGCCCTTTTTTTTTGATGGAAATATGTGTTTCGGGTATGGTTGGGGCAGTTTTTGTTCCTTGCAGGTGGAATTTTTCTTCCACTATTTGATGGTAATATGTGATCTTTTCATGGTTTTTTTTGGTATTTGTTTTTTGTTTGGGGTATTTTTTTCCCCCACTTTTGGGGGGGTTTTAATATGTGATTTGGTCAGGGTGGAGGTATTTCCCCCCTTCAACAGCCCCCGACGTGACTTCAGCCCCCAAATAACAATAACGAAATTAAGACAATAAAGTTTTCAAAAAAAAAGCAGCAGGAAGGGTCTGGAACCCCCCTAAAAAAAATTTTTTAAAAATTGTACGCAAATTCAAAAAAAAATTTTTTTTTGTAAAAATGTATAGGGTGGGCCATTTATTTGGAACACCTAATAAAAGGGGGGGGGTTTTTGGTGATTTAAAAAACCCCTCCTGCTTGCCCCCTTTTTTTGTATATGGGGGGGAAAAAAAAATTTTAAGGGGTTTGGGTGGCCCCCCGGCGGCATTTTGGATCCAACTTTTTTTTTTTCCCCAATGGAAGAGGGTCGGGGGCCCCCACACCCAAATTTATTGAAAAAATTTTACAAGAAAAACAAGGGGGTTTCTTTTGGTTTTTTAAGTACCTTTATTCTTTAAGGGGGTTTTTTACAAAAAATTTACACTTTATAAATGTGTTGAAAGTTTCCCGCCCATTTTTTTGGATTGTTAATGGGGCATTTTCTCGCACCCTGACACCTGTTTTTTAGCACTGCAGAAAAAAATGCTAGAAAAGGTTTCCGTTTTTCCTTTGGGGGTTTAGTTGGGGGACATCTGCACTTTTGTAACCCATCATGGTGCTTTAAATCGTGAAGCGGATAGAAGTTTTAAAAAATGTTTATTTTTTGAAAAACCCCCTTGTATAGGGGGGCCCCCGTTCACTTTTTTAAAAAAAGGTAGGTGAGCCGCCCCCAAAAGGGGCCCCCAAAAAACCCCCGGGCACTGAAAAAAAAAACGGCCAGTTCTTCCGGAAGCACCCCGGGAAAAAAAAAACTCCCCCAAGAAGTTTTCCCCTTAAAAAAATTTTGTGTCATTTTACATTGCTCTATGTCAAAATTTCATGTTAAAACCCCACGAAAATTTGGGTCGTTTAAAAAGGGGAAAAACGGATTGTACTCGTTTTAAAAGGGGATGACACTCGTTCTATTTTTTGGACTAAAGGGTGATGGGTTTAAAACCCTAAAACTCCGTTTTTAAAAAGGGGAAAAATTAGATTTTGGGTTTTGCCCCTGGGGGTTTTCAAAAATAAATAAAAAAAAAAACCCCCTTGGGGGAAAATTTGGGAAACCCCGGGGCCTTAGGTAAAAAAAAACTGTTTTTAAATCTGCGCTCCATTTCACGTTTCCAGATTATAAAAAAAAAAAAAAAAGGTTTTCACCCCCCAAAATTTTAGGCCTGTTCACATCCCCCAAAAAAAGCAGAAAAACCCTTTTTAATATTAAAATATTTTTTTTTTTCCCCCAAAAATCTTATAAAAAAATTCCCAATGCAAAAAGCAACTAAAAAAAAAAGGGGGTTTTTCAAATAATAAAAATAAAAATGTTACGGGGGGTCAAAAAAGGGGTTTAAAAATGTTAGAAAATTAAGGTGATTTTTAATTTTTTTTTAATCGTGAACTCAGTAAAAAAATTTTAAAAAAAAAATTTTTCCGGTACGTGTCACACGGACGGCTTTTTTGGGTGATGCACAGGGTGATGAAACCCCTTAAAATACAAAAAAAGATACGCAGCCCTGATAAAAAAGGTGGGGTGGAATACACAAAAAAGTCAAAAAAAAAAGGGGGCCTTTTGTCGGTCAATAATGGTTTAAAATTTTTTATAAAAAATTGCTGGACTGGATTTATTTTTTTATTTTATGGGGGTTTTGTATTTTTAAAGCTTACGTTTCACATCCCCTTTAAAATGACTACCGTTTTTCGTGGCATCATAGAAAAAAGGACTTTTTTTCGTTTTTGAGGCCTGCAAAAAATTTTTTAATAATGACCCCGACCCTTTTTTAAGGTGGTTTGACTGTTCTTACCCTCCCCCCCCGTTCCCCCGGGGGTTTTGGGGGTTTTTTGGGGTTTTTCCCGTTGTGTTGTGCTAAAAAATTTCAATTATGATTTTACAGAATAATTTTTTAAAAAAAAATGGGGCGTTTTTGGGTGTTCTATTGGCTCCCCACCCCCGCCCCTTTTTGGGGGGCCTTCCCTGGAGTTTTTTTTCCAAAAACCGCGAAAAAAGTGGGGCACCCCCCCTTTTAAAACGAAGGGATCACCCCAAAGGGCCATTTTTGAGCGCCTGGATTCAACACTGCGTGGGAAATTTCCGGGGAAAATTTTTTCCCCATTGTCGCATGAGTGTTGTCACCTTTAAAAATTTTGCTGGACTTTTTTGCCCCCCGGAAAACCCCCTTGCAAAAAACCCCGGATGCGTCCTTAAATTTTTCCCGCTGGGGAAAAAGGGTTTTTAACATTAAGGTATGTGTGTCAACGATATTTTTATGATGTTTTGCCTAATTTCCTTTTTTCACTTTTTTTTTAAAATTTGTTCACCCCTTTAAAATACAAAACCCCATGGCATTATGAAAAATTTTTTTATTTTCCCTATTGCTTGTGTGTAGCAGTATTAATGGTTTTGAATCTAACCTTAAGGAAAGGGGGGAGTTTACCGGGGGGGCCCTTTTTAAAAATTTTTTTTTGTTTCATGTTTTTTGAATATTTTTTTTTTGTCTGGGTTTTTACATGTTTGTTTTTTTTTGTGGGGTTTGCAGGTTTTTCCTTTTTCCCCCGGGGGCCCCCCCCCCCCTGTTCCCCCCCAATTTTTTGTTTTTAACCCCCCTTCCCCCACCCAGCCATTTTGACCTTAAAGACCTTGCCTTTTTTTCAATTTTGCCAAATGTCCCTTTTTTTAGGTAAAAAACTCAGGAACGCTTTAACGGATCCCCCCGAAATTTTTAGAATGTTTTTTTGTGACATATTGGGCTTTATGTTAGTGGGGGAAATTTAAAAGGGGGGGTAATTTTTGCGGGGTTTTTTTTTGAAAAAATGGAAAAATTTTGGGCCCCAAATTTTTTAAAAATTTTTTAAATTTCCAAAAATTTTTTTTTTTTTTCTGTTAAACCCAGAAATTTTTTTTGACACAAAAAAAATTTTTTAAATAAAAATTTTTTCCCCCCAAAAGTTAATTTTTTTCCAAAAAAACACAATTTTGGGAACAAACCATTTGTTTTTGCCCTGGTGTTTGGCCCCACGCCAAAAAACCCCCCGGGGAAAGTGTGGGAAGAGATTGCTTTCAATGGGGGAAAACCCATTCACTTTTTAAAAAACCCCTTTTTCCCCCCTTTTTTGGGGGTTTTATTTTTTTGTGAGGGGGGGTCCCGGGGGATTTTAGTTTTTTTGATTTTGTAGTCGTTTCCTGTTTCGGAAAAAAGCGACCCGGGGGGGTTTTGCTTTTTAAATTGGGGGGGGGGGAAGGGGGGGGCCCCCCCCCTTTTTTGGGAAGGGGAATGGACCGGGGGGCGGGGGGAAAAAATTTTTTTTGGCGGGTTTAATTGGGGAAAAAATTTAAAAAAAAAGTTTTTGTAAAAATTTTTTTTTTAAGGCGTAAGGGGAGACCCCCCATAATAAAACTTTAAAAATTTTTAAAGGGAAGGGGAAAAAAAAAGGGGGGGTTTTTTTTAAAAATTTTCAATGGGGGAAAAAATTTTTTTACCCAGGGACAAGGGGGCCATAAAGGGAAATTTAAAAAAGGTTTTTTTGGGGGAAAACCTGCCTTTTCCTATTGGGGGGGAAAAAATTTTAGTTGTGGGGGAAAAAAACAGGGCTTGGACCCCTTTTTCCGGAAGAGCCCAAAAGCAAATTTTAAGGGGGGAAAAAAAGGGGGGCCTTGAGTCTCGCGGGGGGAAAAACCCGGGGTTCGCTCTTCACAGGAAGGCTCCGACCACAAAACTGCTGGGCGGTAAAGCTAGGGAAATTTTCCCCGGAGTTTTTAGAGGGAACTACGTTTTAAGCTGGTTGTTTCATCTTGTGAAAGTAAAGGAGGCCCAAACCCCCTTTCCCGCTGCTATCCCGAAATACTTTTCCCCCTTTGGGTCACCCTTTTCCCCGGGCCCTTCCCTTTTTATCTTACAAGTAAAGGTTTTTAAGACCTGACCGTTTGAGACGGGGGTTATTTAGGGAAAACCCTTTTCCCCCCCTGCTTTAACTACCGACCTGAGGGGGGGCCCCCCGTAGGGGACCCGAAATTTGCTGCATCCCATCCCTCGAAAATTACAGCAGCGCGGTACAAATTTTTCCAGGGGATACAGGGGGGCGTCAGAACTGTAAAATATCTACCCCCCGTAAATTTTTCCCCCCAACTACGCCGCCCCCGGGGCCACAGCCGACCCACCGCTACCTTCCCCAAAACCCCTTGATTTCCAGGGCTCGGCTCTGGTACCCCTCCCTGGTAACCACAATTGGGGGGCCCGGGTACACAAAATTTCCCCGTCACGAACAGGTACGAAACCCAAAATTGGGCCCTTTTGTAGGAATTTTTTTTTGTGAAAAAGGACTTTTTGCACTTTTGCGCCAAAAACCCTCTTTGTCGCCATTTCGCCCCTCAGGCGCTGGAGAAGAAGGTGGGCGTACCTTCGTGGGCATGTACCCCCCCTGTGGGCGAAAAAAAATGCCTCCCCTTTCTCAAAGTGCAAATTAAAAACATGCAAACCTGCCCTACAGCAAAGGAGGCCCCGCCTCCTCTTCCCTTCCCTGCAAAGAGGAGGGACGCAAACCCCGCCTCCAGGGAAGAGGCCCGGGACGTCCTGGGAAGATGAAAGAATTTCTGGAACTCGAAGGAGGACGGTGCAGCCGAGCAGGGAAGCGGAGGGAGGCAGGCCCCCTCCCCAGCCAAGCTGCCCCCCAGCACCGATTAAATCCGTGGTCCTGCACCTGCACCCAAGCGTTGCTAGAAATTCAAAAGAGATGCACCCTGAAAAAGAGGTCCAGCCCAACCTGGATTTGAAGAGACCGAGAGACCCCGGCGTACCCAGGAGCAGCGGAGGCTGTGGCCCTTTGGTGTTCTCTCCCCTCAACGACCCCCCACGATTCGAGTTACCGAAAATTCTGCTGCCCAAGGCAAAGGGAGAACCGGAGGCTGCCCCCGAAAGTACCAATCCTGATCCCACGGAAGCGGTGGAGGCGAAGGGGGTTTGGGAGGTTCCCCGCCGTTTTCCGGAACTCCCCCCCGGCCAGGAGCCGCAGCAGATGATCGAACCCCCGGGGGCCCGAGGGGTCCTGCCGTCGTTACCAGACGTCGATGGACGGTTTGGCGCGCCTGGGATGACGCCCGCCTAAAAACCGCCCAGTGGGAATATGAGTGAGCGTCGTGAGGAAAGCAAAACCGGCCAGCGGGGGAAGAGCGGGAATCGGAAACCGGCAGCGGCAACATGCAGAGTTGATCGCGGCCAAGGAGAGTGTCGGAGAGAGAAAGGTACCTTGAGGAACCGCGGGGCAGGGTGTGTGACTGATTCCAGTTCCGGGAAAGGGCTGGGGCTTCATCCGGAACCGGGCCTCTTCCAGGGGTCTTTGTTATCGCGGGACGTAGAATCCCACCTACTGCAAGGCCAAACCCGGGAGGGACTTGTAAATGGAGACATTGTCACTTTTACAAAGGCACGGGGTATAAGGGATGGTATGCCTTAACGTCACCATCGTCCGTGGACCCCGTCCCAGACGCAGGTAAGTCACCATTACCGCAGCGCCCTGTCTCCAGCACAACCCAGACCGGCCGTGCCCCAGCATCGCCCCCTGCAGGTACTTGCAAGTGGGAAACAACACCAGTTATTCTTTTGTCATCTATCTTTCCCTTTTACATCGCAACATGCGACCCAGTTTCCATCGCAACCATAACACGTCAATTCGTTAACTGTGACTCAGATTAAAACGCAATCGGGGTCTCGCAAGGAGAAAGTACCCTTGCGGCCCCCAGAGGTTCGCCACAAGAACTGTGGGCAATCAAACCCCCAAATAGCGTCCACGCTTGTTTGTAAGGGATCTAGGGACCATCGCATTGTTCCAGCCCCCGGGGGGAAAATGTTTTGGGAAATGTTAAAACAGTAAAAAAAAAAACCGGTGAGATCCAAATAGGGGTCTACCTAAGTAAAGTTGTAAAAAGTTTAAGAATGTTTCCAATTTTTGCACAATTTTAAATGGTATATAATATATTTATATATTGCCAACAGTAGAATGCCCGGCTGGGGGAAACAGATAAAAATTTTGCCTTTATTATTATTATAATGTGTATTAATTTGTCGTTTTGCTAACAATGGACTCAGAGGCTGAGGCTGTGCCAGCCCAGAACTTATTTGTATATAGTTGCGCTTCGGTGCTTTATCTTGGTTTTACAAAACCAGCAAAACCTCTGAATAAAAAACCCGTGTGGTTGGGGGACTGAGTGAGGTCTGCATTCGGATGCCTGCAGCCCCACCCAGGACCCACGTTGAAGGTTTGGTGCGGGTCCTTCACAAGGGAAAACTGTGATTTATTGAATGTTTTGAGCCTAAATACTTTTGTTTTTTCTATATTCAATGTTTTTGTTTTAACGTTCAAGACATTTACCTCCCGATGGGACGAATTAAGTTTAATGTTATTTTTTCCCCTGCATAAACAAAACTGTCTCTTTGTATTTTACAGCCCGGGAGTGCTGGTCGTTTACAATGGGGGAATGTGTAGCCCTGGTGTTAGGGCACACGCAGTACCCTGGAGAATGTGTGGAAGATAGCAGTTCAAAGCTCAATACCCATTAACTCAACTTTTACACTACACACCCCTTAGGGTAGTGTAGTCATTTGTGAGGGGGTGGTCAGTGTATATTGTTTGAGTGATTTTGTAGTCAGTTTCCTGTCTTCGGACAGAGCAGACGTTGTGGAGTCTAGCTGGGACTTGGAGGAGGAAGCAGTCCAGCCTGGTTCTATCAGCAGTTCAGCAAGTGGAGGCCAGTAAAGGCGAGATATAGATCACCTCAGCCTGGTCAGAGCTGTACCTCACTTGAAACATTGATAAAGAAAAGAAGAGTTTAGTACAGATATACTTCAGTCTCCTGTCCCAAGGACAGTGAAAGGTTCAGAGACGTGCTCCTGCCTAGTGGATTACTGAGAGTCTGGTAACTAACTCTAAAGGAAGAGAAGAAGGAGTGATTATATGACTTTTTGCAAGTGTGAGTGTTTATGCTACCAGCGAGGACAAGGCGAAAGGCACAGTGGAAGGAATATTTGAAAAGTGCTTTTGGATTGAAGAAGTCCTGCACATTGTTACCGGTCACTGGGGACCGAAGGATCACTAAAGCTTCACGCTTAGTGGTAAGAAAACCAGAGACTTACCGGACCTTAGGTCGCGGCAAGCAGCCCCTAATAGTCGGTACGTAACTGGGGTCAGGGGAGTGAGGACCTTGAGCCTGATCAGCAAGATGGAATTCAGCTCTCTCACAGGAAGGCTCCTACCACAAAACTGACTGGGCAGTACAGCTATGGAATAGCTGGAGTTATAGAGGGAACTACGCTCATGCTGGTTGTACTCATCGTTGTGAAAGTAAAGGAGGCCCCTAACTTGTCCAGCTGCTATCTCGAAATACATTCTCCTTGATCAGCCTCCCTGGGACCTGCCTTACCATCTTACAAGTAAAGGTATGGAAAGACGCTGACCGTGTGAGACTGAGTTATTTACTTGCATGCCTGCACAACCCTGCTTTTAACTACCGACCTGAGGGAAGATCCCACCTGTAGGGGACCCGACATCTAGCTGCCTCACCATCCCCTCAGAGATCTACAGCAGCGCTGGTACAAATTACCAGAGACTACAGGTGGTGTCACGAACGTAAATATATCTATCCCCTGTAAATATTCCCCCAACATACGCCAGACCGCCAGGCCACAGACCGAGCCACCGCTACCTGTGACAAACCCCAATAGACTTCCATGGGCTCGGCTCTGAGTACCCCATTGCCCTGGGTAATCCACAATTGTGGTGGCGGGTCGACACAACATTTTTTTTGTTAGGAAGTTATAAGGGTTAAAAGTTGCCAGCGATTTCTCATTTTTACAGCAAAATTTACAAAACCATTTTTTTAGGGACCACCTCACATTTTGAAGTCACTTTGAGGGGTCTATATGGCAGAAAATACCCAAAGTGACACCATTATAAAAACTGCACCCTCAAGCTACTCAAACTATATTCAAGAAGATTATTAACCCTTCAGGTGCTTCACAGGAACTAAAAGCAACGTGGAAGGAAAAAATGGACATTTTAATTTTTCCAACAAAATTTTTCTTTTGCATCAATTTTTTCATTTTTGCATGGGCATCAGGATAAAATGGACCCTAAAATTTGTTGGGCAATTTCTCCTGAGTACACCGATACCTCATATGTGGTCATAAACCACTGTATGGGCGCACAGCAGGCTCAAAGGGAAGGAGCGCCATTTTGACTTTTTTGAATGGAAAATATGCTGGAATATTTAGCGGATGCCATGTCGCATTTGGAGAGTTCCTGTGGCCTAAACATTGGAGCTCCCCCCAAGTGACCCCATTTTGGAAAAAATAGACCCCCCAAGGAACTTATCTAGATGCAGAGGAGCACTTTGAACCCCCAAGTGCTTCACAAATTGTCGTAAAAAAAAGAAAGTAATTTTTTTTTTCACAAAAATTTTTTTTAGCCTCATTTTTTTCATTTTCACATGGGCAACAGAAAAATTGGATCCAAAATTTTGTTGGGGGGAATTTCTCCTGATACACAGATATCATATGTGGTCAAAACCACTGTTTGGGCGCACGGCAGGGCTCAGAAAGGGGAAAGGAGCGCCATTTGACTTTTTGAATGGAAAATTAGCTCTAGTCGTTAGCGGACACCATGCATGTTTGGGAGCCCCTGTTGCCTAAACTTTGGAGCCCCCCACAAATGCCCCATTTTTTGGAACTAGACCCCCAAGAAAAATTTTGCAGATGCACAGTGAGCACTTTGAACCCCCAGGTGCTTCACAAAACTTTATAAGCAGACCGTGAAAATAAAAAAATCATTTTTTTTCTCAAAAAATTATTATTTTCCCCATATTTTTATTTTTCACAATGGTTTTCAGGGAAATTGGACCCCAAAAGTTGTTGTCTAATTTGTCCTAAATACCTAGTACCTCACATTGGGGGAGAACCCTGTTGGGCACACGTCAGGGCTTGGAAGGGATGTAGTGACGCTTTGAAATGCTGACTTGATGGAATGGTCCCGCGGGGGGGGCAGGCCCCTGATGTCCCAAACAGTAGAAACCCCCACAAGTGACCACATTTTGTAAACTAGACCCCAAGGAACTTAATAGATGTGTGGGACACCTTAACCCCCACGCTTCACAGAAGTTTGTAATGCAGAGCCGTGAAAATAAAAAATCATTTTTTTCCTCCAAAAACTGATTTTTTTAACCCGCAATTTTTTATTTTTCACAAGGGTAAAAGGGGAAATTGGACCACAAAAGTTTTGTACAGTTTGTCCTGAGTACACGGTACCCCAATTGGGGGGAACCCCGTTTTGGCCATGGAAGAGCACAGAAGGGAAGGGCGCCATTTTGGAATGCAGACTTGATGGAATGTTCTGTGGGCGCATGTGCCTTTGCAGAGCCCATGATGTGCCTAAACAGTAGAAACCCCACACAAGTGACCCTTTTGGAAACTAGACCCCCCAGGAGCTTTCTAGAGGGTTATGAGCACTTTGAACCCCCAGGGCTACACAGAAGTTTTAAACGCCGGGCCTGAAAAAAAAAAATTCATTTTTTTCCACAAACATATCTTTTATCCCCAATTTTTTTTTTTTTCCCCCAAGGGTAAACAGGAGAAATAGACCTCAAAAGTTGTTGTCCAATTTGTCCTGAGTACGCTGATATCCCATATGTGGGAGAAAACTACTGTATGGGCAAAACTTCGGGGTCGGAAGGGAAGTAGTGACGTTTTGAATGCCGACTGATGGAATGGTCTGCGGCGTCATGTTACATTTGCAGATCCCGATGTGCCTAAACATAAAACTCCCACAAGTGACCCCATTTTGGAAACTAGCCCCGCAAGGAACCCCTATAGATGTGTAAATAAGCACTTTGAACCCCCAAGTCTTCACAGAAGTTTTTAACGCAAGCCGTGAAAATAAAAAATCATTTTTTTTCCCAAAAAAATAACTTTTTTAGTCCCCAATTTTTTTTCCCAACAGTAACAGGGGAAATTAGACCCCCAAATTGTTGGCAATTTTTCCCGAGTACGCTGATACCCCATATGTGGGGGTAAACCCGTTTGGGGGCACACGTCGGGGCTTGGAATAAAGGGGGGCCGTTTGACTTTTTTGAACGCAAAATTTGCAGGAATCAATGGTGGCGCCATGTCGCGTATGGAGATCCCCTGAGTACCTAAATAGGGGAAAACCCCCTCAATTCTAACTCCAAACCCTAACCCAAAAACCCCCTAACCCAACCCTAACCCCTACACACCCCTAACCCTAATACAAACCCAAACCCCAAACCCTAACCCCCCAACACCCCAACCCTAACCCCCAACTCTAACCATAAACCTAACCACAAGCCTAACCCAATCCAAACCCCCAAACCCCAAAAACCCTAACGTTATCCCAACCCTAACCCTAATCCCAACCTTAACCCTAATTCCACCCAACCCAATTTCCCCAACCCTAACCCGTTCTAACCCTTACCCTAGTTCAACCCAACCCTAGTTTAAACCCAAGGCTGGGTTATTTTGCGTTTTACCACCCGTTCAACACGTAGCGTTGACGGGCTGGTAACGGTATAGCATAACGCGATCGCGTTATGCTATACCCCTAGTGAGAGGAATCAGCGATGATTCATCTGTGCAGCGGTGATGGGCCCAGACGCTGCAGCCTGCGCCAAGGCTCCGTCACTGAATGACGACACTCGCGAACGCATCCGCTTCATGCATGCGTTGCGTGCGCACAAAAAATGGGGTGAATGGCAGCGTGACTGCCATGGACGGGCCCTAATGAATATGAACCCAGCCTGACCCTAAACCCCGTGCACACGTTGCGGATTCACTTGCGGATTTTTCTAAAATCCGCAGGTAAAACGACCTGCCTTTACCCGCGTATTTAGGTGGATTTGCTGCGGTTTTTCTCTGCGGTTTTACGCCTTAATGGAATAGGTGTAAAACGCTGCGGAATCCGCACAAAGAAATTTACTGCGCGGATTTAAAACCGCAGCAAATCCCGCGAAAAACTGCAGCATGTGCACAGCGTTTTCTTTTACCATTTATTTGCATTGTACTGACCTGGTTTCTGGATCTGCTGGGTCCGCAGGCCAATCCGCTGCGGATCCGCAGCAAAATCCGCTGCGATCCCGCAAAATCCGCTGCGATTAGCAGCAAATCCGCTGCGGATTAGCAGCGAAATCCGCTGCGGATCAGCGCGAAATCAGCTGCGGATCAGCAGCGAAACAGCTGCGGATCAGCAGCGAATCCTGCTGATCCGCAGCTGATTTCGCTGCTGTCCGCGCTGATTTTGCTGCTGATTTCGCTGTGACCCCCAGCTGATTTCCTGCTGATTTTGCTGCTGATCCGCAGCGAAATCAGCAGCGGTTCAGCAGCGAAATCAGCTGGGTCAGCAGCTAAAAACAGCTGCGGATCAGCAGCGAAATCAGCTGCGGAACAGCAGAGAAAAAACAGCTGCGATCAGCAGAGAAATCAGCTGCGGACCGCAGCAAAAACCGCAACGTGTGCACAGGGCCTAATAGGAAAAAAAAAATTCTTTTTTTTTTCCCTACCTATGACAGGGGGGTTCACTTACTTTTTTTTATTTTGATCACTGTGACAGTTTATCACAGTGATCAAAATAAATTTTT
The DNA here is from genome assembly GCA_033576555.1 of Oophaga sylvatica. NCBI lineage: Eukaryota > Metazoa > Chordata > Amphibia > Anura > Dendrobatidae > Oophaga > Oophaga sylvatica. Next base: position 27,583 of record JARQOD010000082.1, read on the forward strand.
TGACTATGCGGGCCACTGCGCAGCGCCCGGCCGGCGGGCGCACTGCGCTGCGCCCGCCATTTACAAGATGGCGGCGCCCATGAAGAACTCGGGCGCCGGGCCCGGGGAAAGGGTCCAGGGACATCGGTGGACCGGGGGGTGAGTATGGGGCGGAAGTGGGGGGGGGGGGATCGGAAGGGGGGCAGCGGAGGGCCCGGACGGGGAGCTTTTAGTGACGGGCGGTGACCCGACCGCTGCCATCTTTCGGTGGCGGCGGCCGATCGCCGCCCTGAAATCCGGGGGGGGGGTCAGGGCTCGGTGTCCAGCCATGGCAGATGCTTTGCAGCATCGGCCATGGCTGAATTGTAATATTTCACCAATTATTTGGAAAAATTACAGAGCTCTGATTGGCTGTTTCACTTTTAAACAGCAAATCAGAGCGATCGGGCCACGGGGGGGTTAAGCCAACCCCCGTGGGTGAAAGCACAAAGGGTCCTGGCCGGCGGGTCGGGTGACTTTTCAGTGACCCCGGTCACCCGACCCCCAGGGGACGCGATCCTTTCTGACGCCACATAGGCGTCATGGGTCGGATTGGCAAGATTTTATGACGCCTACGTGGCGTCATGGGTCGGGAAGGGGTAATAGGAAATCCACCTTTCCGAATGCGCTTACTTGGACAAATGGGGTCCAACAAAAAAAGAAGTGATGCCAGACCCAAAAGAAATTGGGTTTTTGATTTTCACTGGTTTTAAAAAAACCATTTTCCACACGTTTTGGCCCCTGGAGGGAAACCCCACAACGGTGGTAAGCCGCCGAACTCGGGACCCAATTCTAAAATAAGAATTAATTTTCTATGTTTTTTTGGGGTTTTGGTCGCAGTAACTACGCTTCAAAATTGTAGATTGGGGCCTATGGAAGGACGGAGACTCCAATTTTTCAATTCTTCCTTAGGGGTCGGCGGCTACGCAAAACCAATTGGACTTACCACCACCGTCAACTTCCACACCCAAATGGTGCGTGCTATTTGTAGTAGGGATGGGTTTCCCCCAAATTAAGTTGTAATGTTTAGGCCAATCTCGGCACAACAAAACCATCAAGACGCTCAATTATGCCTTTCCTGCACACCCGGGGGGAGTGAAAATTTTGGTATTTTAACCAAATGGCGTTCCTAAAATCCCCATTAGCTAAGGAATCAAATGTAAATTTGTAGTGCAAGCAGTTGGTACACTAATTTTTACAAGAATGCGAAGTTCACTGTATGGCTGCCTTCATCTGAAAATATAGAGGTTTAGACTAGCATCCATCCTCCACCCCCCTTTTGGGGTCTGAAAGGCGTGGATTTTGCCAATTTTTGTTTCCCCGGGGGGTTTATTCCCGGCAAATGGGGCCAAACATTAGGTTTTTATGTTTTTGATACCAAAAAACTTGCTTTTTTAAAAAAATTTTATGGAAGATCTAATTTTTTTTTTTAAATTTCCCCCCTAGTTAAGACATACAAAAAAATAAAATAAAAAAGACAACCAAATGTAACTTCAAATTTTATCTTTTTGGTTTTTTCCCCTTTTGAACCCCTTTTAAACGTATATTTGTAAACAGGACCAACATGCCCCAAAATAAAATAAAATATGTTAAAATTGATATCCCCAATAAAAAAAATTTTCACCCGGGTCAAAATTTTGGGCACTTAAAATTCCTTATTTTTGAAAGAAAAGCAGGGTTTTTTTAAGAAGCTAACATTAAAGTTAGAAAACACTCTATACAGGTTAAGGGGAAAGATATTCTAGCGGGAAAGTCAGTTTGAATGCAATTCTTATAGTTTTAAAAGGCCTTCCAAAACCATCACTCCGTTTTATGGTTTTTTTTGTTGTAAATTTTTAAAAGGGTAATAGATGGTTAAAATCCCTTTAAACCCCTTGTGCAATAGTTTAAAAGCTGAAAACCTTTGGTTGATTTAAAACTATAACCTGACCTTCCTTTGAGCTTGTTGGAAAACGGACCAAAAATTTTTGGTTTTCCTTAAACTCCAAAAAGGCCAAAAAAAAAGAATTTCTTTAAACCCCGACATTTAATTTTTGTTCTTAGAAAAAAAAGGTTTCCCCGCGAAAAAAATTTCCAAGAAAATGAAGAATTATACAATGGGGGTGTAGTACTCCCTTTTTTGAGGAGGACAAACAACTCTAACCAGAGAAGAAAGACAAGTGGGGGCCCCCGCACAACTGGCAACAAGACAGACTTTTGAGTCTTTTGTTTAAAAAAAATTTACCCCACCGGGCCCAAGGCGCTTCATTAAAAGCAGTGTCAAATCTACGGAAAAGGGGGTTTGGGGATGTGGCCTTGGGCAGTTGGAAAACAAAAGCCTTTTAAGACTGCTTAAATAAAGGAAAAGATTAATAGGGAAAAGAAACGACATTGGCAGAGGGAAAATTGGCTTTTGTTTTGCCCAATTGCCCTAAGGCCCCCCCCCCAAATCGCCTTTTCATGTAATGTTGACATGGCGTTTAATGTGTATTTTTAAAAAGCCCAGTTGAGGGGCCTGGGGCTCAATTTTCAAACAAAGATTAAAAATATTTTTTTGTTGCTCGTTGTGCGCGGGGCCCTCTTGGTGGAGTGGTTTTCCCCCCTCTAGTGTAAATCCTTTGGCTTACTCTAGGGGCCATCCTCACTTTTACCTTATTTTTGTGAAAATTTAAATCTGCCCAAGTAAAGAAAAAAAGTCAAGTATTTTAAAATAAAATCTACCCCAGGGCCAAAAAGGGTTTCCATCAAAAAAACCCGTCCCCCCTCTTTGAGAAATTCACATTTTCACAAAACCCCTTTTGGGAAAAAAAAAGTCCGCGGGGCCATCCTTCCCGTAATTGCAATAAAACCATTTTCGGGGAGATTTTCATGAAGTTTTGTTCAGGAAAACATTCATATGAAATTTACCCTTTTTTCAAAAAAATGTTTAAAATTAGTTTTTTTACTACTCGAGGTATTACTAGGAAAATGGCATGACCTGGAAAAAATTTCCCAAAGATACAGGCCGCACTTCCCAAACAGTCCCCAAACTTCCCTATCCCCCAATATACAGAAAAAAGTAACCACTAAAGCCCACAAAGATCATCCACCCCGGTTAGTCAAGGGCCGGGAAAACATATAGGGATACCGCGTAAACCGTTATTTTTTAACCCACAGAATAACCCCCCAGTCTATGGGGTCACCGTGTAACCCCATTATTATTTAATCCCACTAGAGAATAATCCAGCAGTCAATGGGACATCCGCTGAATCCATTATTTTAATCCCACTAGGAAAAACCACAGTCTAAAGGGGTCATCCCCCGTAACCTGATTATTTTTAATCCCCTAACAATAACCAGCATAATGGGGTCATCCTGTAATCCGATTTTTAAATCCCACTAACAATAATCCACAGTCATTAGGGATATCCGTTAACCCGATTTTTTTAACCCCTAGGAATAATCCGCAGTCTCTATGGAAACTTAGATCTGAGTGATAGTTTCTTCCACTTTCTGTTTCCCCCCCAAATTTTTTTGAAAAAAATACAGTAATGCAGCATAAGGGGCTCAAAGAAGGGGGGCAGTGAAGGGTTAATTTTTGAGGGGTCCACAGCTCAAAAAGGACAACTGCCCACCCTATCCGGGCATATCCTGCCTTTTGGAGATATTTTAGGTAAGGGGTCCTTTTTTTGTCTGATCATGAATTGATTTTATTTCCCAAACACAGGACTTGTTTTTTAAATCCAATCGGACTGACCCCCTTCCTTTTTATACGGGGGGAAAACTCCCCAAACCCTCTGACTATGCTTCCAAACCCCCTAATGTGTCCGGGGTAAATCCCTCCTTTCCCCCCACCTTTGTTATCCCCTTAATCTCTCGTGTTTTTTTTGGCTTTTGTTCCTCCTGCCAGGTTGCCGTTTTTTAGTCGTTGATTAAGGATAAATTACAGCGTGGGTTTCATCCGTAAAATTTGCAGGCTCACCAAAGTCCCGCCCTTACACCTATTTACAAAAACTGTGAATTTGTGTGACATCTAGCCAATCCCGGGCACTCATCATGGGGTGGTTTTTATGTCCCCTTGTCCTCACCCCCTCCACTCCTCAGGACACACAAGTACCCTTTTTGGTTCCGTAAGACAGTCATGGTCCGTCATGTTTTCACATCCTCAATGTGTCTCTCTTCCTGGGGGAGCTTCCTTTTTATTTCCAGCTGAGGATCAAACAGACATGCGTGACCCTTTCCTTTTTTCCGCCGGAGATTCACTCAGGACCTTTTGTCCCCCTCCCCCCGTTTCCCCCCCTGTTGTCAAGGGCATGCCTCTTGGCTTTTCCAGCTCTTGTTCTTGAGCTTTTCTCCTGCCTCCCCAGGTCTGGGCTTTTTTCCTGGGGTCAGGGCTTTGGATTTTCGGGGAATGTCTTAGTTTCCCCTTTTTTTTCCAGGGCCTCATTACAGCTTCCACCCGGTGTCCCCGATGTTTCCGTGAAAAAAACACAGATGAAGCTTTCTCGGCAGTAATTTGAGGTCTCTTATGGGCGAACATTTCCCTTCCCCCCCCGAGAATGCGGGTCAGATAAGACTTCTGGTGATTTGCGTGGGGGATCTGTTTGTCACACAAAAACCCGTAAATTTTTTTGAAGGGGGTTTTTCAAGACACAGTAAATCAAAGCTACGATGTCCAAATAAACGTCCTTTTTCCATTTTTTGTGTAACAGGGTTTCCCTTTTCTATACTATTTATATGGGGGTAATTTTTTAAAAGGAAAAAAAAATGGCCTTAAATCAATTAGACCGCAAAAGTTTGTTAAAAATTAAAGGGTTATAATTTCAGGGAGATTGAGCATCATTTTCATATCCAATGCCAAAGACGGGAAAAGAAAAAAAATTCTCCTCTCAAAAGGGGGCTATATTTAAAGGGGGAAACCAAAAAAAGGTTAAAATATTTAACTTTAAAGGAAAAGCATTTCCTGGTTTTTTTACCCCCTAATGACCCCCTTTTTCATCAAAACCTTTGGAAAACTGATTTTTGTCAATTTAATTGTAATAAATTAAACACTCTGTAACCTTTTTTGGGGGCCTTTCCCTTTACATTGGTTTGGGGGGTTAAAATCAAAAGGGGGAGAAATTTGGAAAAAAGATTCCGAATTTTTTGTTTCCTTTTTCCCAAAAACAGATCCCCCTCAAAAAAGATATTACCTTTTTGGGGTACCCGTTAAACCCCAAAAGGTAAAAATGCCAAAAAATTTTTAAAAAGGGGTTTTTCCGGGCCCCAAATATTTTTTTTCCTTACTGAAAGTATTTTGATTCAACAAAAAATGAACTCTTTCCTTTTAAGGGCCCTTTTGACCCCAAGGTTTTCACTTCCAAATTAAAGGGTCTTGTAAATTTCTCAGGCAGAAAAAACCAACCCTTTCCAGTTGGAACCATGAACTGGAGAAAAAAAAATTCCCCGCTATGGGTTTTTTTACAAGGGGGGCTTAAGCCAAAGGTCATATAATTTGGGAAAGGCCATTTTTTGGGTTTTTTTTATTCCACAAATTTAAAAATTACATTTCCAAAAGTTTTCATAAAATGATTCCCAAAGTTTAAAAAGAATGAAATTAAAAACCCTTTTTTAACTTTTCCCCCCTTTTCCCTAATTTAGGGCCAAAACAGGAAGGGTTCCCCCCGTAGATTGTAAAATTGATTTGATTCTTTAGTTTGTGGAAACCAAAACTTAAAACCCTAAAAAAAAATTAAATTTCTTTCCCGGGGCCCGGACTTCTTTAATTTTTTTTTTGGATTTCTAGATTCCTTATCCAGTTTTCAGCAAAATTAAAATTGTCCTTTCGTTCCAGTATGGGGTTAGGGGGTTAACATACCCCCAATTTAATTTCCTTTTGGATGGTTTAAATTTTTTTGGTTTTTTGCAAAATAACTGATTTTGCAGATTTTTGGTGGGTGGTTAGGTAATGTAGCCCTTTAAATTTCCTTTTTTTTTTTAATAAATTTTGCCTTTATTTAAAAAACAAACCCTTTTCCTTCCCAAATTTGGGTGTCCTGGGGTTAGGACATTTTCCCCTTTTATCCTATTTTGTGGGTTCTGTTTTCTTTCCCTTCGGCGTCCTAGTTTAGAGGAAAAGGGGGCCAAAATTTAAAACCGGGAAAAGTTGAAAGGTTTTGTATGTGGAAAAATAAATTAAGTCTTACTTCATACCCTTAGGAAAAGGCCCTCTTCCATATCCCAAACAATTCCCCTTTAAACCCAACACCAAAAGTAGCTGCCTCACCCCCGAATGTCTGGGTTTAGTCCGAATTTTAAATTTTATTAAATCAAAAACCCCCTTTCAAAGGGAAAGCTTTTTTTAGAGTTTAATTTTCCTTCAACAGTGCATAAAGGTTTTTTTTTATTTTTTAGGGGAAAAATTTTTAAAAAAAAAATTCCTTTAAAATTTTTAATTTTTTTTTTTAATTTCCTGTAAAATAAAAATAATTTTTTTTAAAAACCGAAAAAATAAAATTTATTTTTTTAATCCCCATTTTAACCCAACCTTTACCCCATTATAAAGGGTTTTCTTCCGGTTTTTTCGGTAAAAATAGCTTAACTAGTTTTTATGTTTATTTAAAGTAATTGACAATAAAAGTTTCTTCTACAACCCAAATATTGGGGTTCTTGGGAAGGACAGGTAGCCCCCTTTGAATTCCATTTTGCTGGATTCTGAAGTTTTGTTAATCATTCGCACGCCTAGTGTGAAGCAATGACAAAGCAGATTATGGAAGTTTCGAGATTTTAAAATTTTAAAGTTGGTCAAGTTTCTGTCCCTAGATGCCTACTGGAATGCTTCGAACAGACTTAACACTAAACCCATTCTCACTGACACATCCCTAAACGGAGAATGCAATCAACAAAAATCTATAAAAACGATTACGAATATTATCAGATCATAAAGCCGAGTTTATTTCAGGGCTTTTTTTGATAGAAGTGATTTCTTGCCACCCCCGGTCATGTTTTATATTTATTTTTTAAGAGGGAACCCAATATAAACTCCGTTTTTTATTTTTTTTTTATCCGATAAAAACCCGAATAACATCTGCGTTAATCGAAACCTACAATATGTAGGTTTTTTTTTCACACTGAGCCATGCTACAACCTGACATGCCCACCGACTTATATTAATTTAACATGTTAATTATTCATCAATTTAAAAAAAGATAAATATAACATTTCATAACTTTCTAGCAAGACATGACCAAAAAGGGGCCTGCCAGCACACACAGAGGGTAGGAAATTGAGGGGTAGAGCTGGTTCCAAAGTTCATAACTAAGACATGGCCCCCATGGCGGGCATTGGGTTTCTAATATTTAGTTATATGTGGTTATTCGATACGACAGAGGTTTGGGTAAGAACTTGGATGGGAAAATTTTTGAGGGGCCCCGGAGCGGGAAAATCTAGAATCAATGGCGTGGTACCCGAAGTCAAGATTATGGGAAGTTTGGAGGTTTTATCCCGGAGTTTGACGGGCCGGGGACCTGGCCGGTAGGGGGGGAGGGGTGAAGGGGGAATGTTTTTGGGGGAAAATTAAAAAGGACGGGTGCCAGAGGATAGACCCTAATGGAAGTTGAAATGGAAAGGCGCCTATGCCTTTTTTTTTCTTTGGGTTTCCCTAAAAAAGAACAAGAAAGGTGGTACGTAAAATTTTCCCCCAAAGTCATTTAAAAACCCGGGGGGTTGGAAAGGGAGGGGAATTTTGTAGTCAGTTTCCTGCCCTTGGACGGGAAGATGGGGCCCAGTTAAAAGCATCATCGTTAGAAAGTGGGGGGGTCTGGTGTAGGTGTGAAAAATAAAACTTAGTCTAGTCAAGGCTGTGCCCCTGGAAGAAGGACTGAACTTCTAAAAAGAAAAGAAGGCGAAGGGGGAAAGGGGGAAAAGGAAGATATTTTGAAAAAGTGCTTTTGGATTGGAAAAGTCCTGCACTTGAACCTTTTAGGGGGGCCGAAGGATCACTATTTTTCAGCATTTTAAAAAAAAACCAGGAATCCCCGGCCCCAGGTCGCGCAAAAACCCCAATAGTCAAACTTACTGGGTCAGGGGGTAAGACTTGATTATGCAACAAAAAAGGGATTCAGCTCCTCCGGAAGGTTCACACAAATTTGACTGGGGACGCTAAAGAAGCGGAATAAGGAGGACTACCTTCACTGGTGTACCATTTTGGAAAGTAAAGGGCCCCCAAAATTTGTTATGTTCCTCAAACTTTCCTCCTAAATCAGCCCCCCCCCCGGACCCCCCCCTTACCTTCAAGAAAGGTATGAAAGACGGCTTTAGACTGAGTTTTATTGCATCCTGCACAACCCTCCTAACTACCGACCTGGGGAAAGTCCCCCCTTGGGGACCCACATCTAGCTCCCCCCCTCCCCTCAAATCTACAGCACGGGGTAAAATTTTTCCAGAACACATGGCGTCACGAACTTAATAAATCAATCCCTGTAAATATTCCCCCAACCCCCCCCAAAAACCGCCGGGCCCACCCCGAGCCACGCCCCCCTGTAAAAAAAACCCCCTAACTTCCGGGGCTCCTCTGAGCCCCCCCTTTCCCCCGGTCCCCAATTTGGGGGGGTCGAAAAAAATTTGGCGTCACGCCAGGAAACGAAACGAATTGGGGCCCCCTGGGCCTTGGATTGTTTTTGTGAAAAAGGACTGTTTGCTATTTTGGCGCTAAAATCCCATTTTGCCCAAAAATTTGCCCCTCAGGCGTGGAGAAGAAGGTGGGGGGGACCTGAAAAAGCGCGCAGAGTCTTGGACACGCCCCAACCTGCCCCCCAAAACCGCATCGCAAACTGCATGCAATCTGCATCGCAAACCGCCATCGCAACTGCATAGCAATCTGCATCGCAAACCGCAAGCAAACCCTGCATAGCAATCTGCATCGCAAACCGCATAGCGAACTGCTAGCAATCGCATCGCAAACCGCATCGCAATCCGCATAGCAAACTGCATCACAATCTGCATTGCAATCCGCATAGCAAATTGCAATCGCAAAATAGAGCGGCGGGTCCTGAAACAGGAAGTGAACGCTCTGACATCAGAGCGCCTGCGACGAAGGTCCTTTTCCCCACTGCGGTCCTGTGAAGTAGCAGCATCTGAAACCGTAGGCTCCGTTTAACCAAGGGGGCGTTTAAGATGTCACAACAACCGCTGACAGTGCGGCCCCGGCCGGAGTCCCCAATCCGCACCGTCGGGTATTGTAGCGCCAGATGGGGGTGCAGGTCCAGCACCCAGTCCGGTAGTCCCGATCATGCCACTAACGCTCCCATATATGCCTGGGGCGAAATGGCTTCCCCAATACAGCGGTGGGCCAGGCACATTAGCAGGCTTCAAGCGGAAGTTATGCAGATCCTAGAAATGTACTCATGCCTGAGAGACAAAAAGCTGCTGTGCTAATAGGGCAGCTAACTGGCGCTGTGAGAGGGAAGTGGAGACTTGGGATACCGTTGATCAGGAGTCGGTGCCTGCGATCTTCCTGAAGCTTCATGCCATATTTGAAGACCGCACAGAAACGGATCTCCGGATGGCCTTCTATCACTGTTCACAACAGCCAGGGGACGCATCCGGGACTATGCTTGCCGACTAAGGGAGCCCTGAGAGCCCTCAAGCAAATTAACAATTTAAATGCTATCGACGAGAATAGAATGCTGAAGAACAATTTATACAGGATTTAGATCCCCAGAGGAACGCAGAACTGTAAATTGGTGGTCCTTAGATCCTCCGGATGCTACCTTTGATGCCCTAAAAGACATGGCAATAAAGGGCTGCGGCCCTGGGCAAACCTGAGGTGGCCACCCAAAAATCATCAGGGTGAAGTCACTCCGAACCGGCAGTACCCTTTTTCCCCGCTAGTGGTGAAGCCAAAACGCAGGTGACACCTCCTAGTGAATTGGACTGTCTGCGCTCAGAGGTGCGCCAGCTGACTAAAAAACTGGCTGCTGTAATGAGTGCCCTGCAGCTGCGGAAAGAGGAGGAAGGGAAGATCTTGTTAGCTGACTGCCCAGAGGACGTTCCGTGGATGCACCGGAAAGAAAGAAGACGTCGCCCCCCCGGAGGAGGACAACGCCACCCCCAGGAGCAACCCCTGATCACACCCTTCTCGTCGAGAGATCATCTGTTATCGCTGCAACCGGAAAGGTCATCTTCTACACAGTGTCCTTTAAACGGGCAAACCTGGGTCCAAGGGCCAACAAACCAGGAGAATACCCGTCAGGCCCCCCTAGACTGGAACCGCAGGGATGTGGGCGGGCGACCCACCTGTCTATTATTCTAGATGGTATTGCTGTTCCAGCATTGTTAGACACTGGGGCCCAGGTGACCCTAATACCGATGCTTATATACAAGTTTTGGTCAATGGAAAAGTCTTAAACCTCCGAGCCTTGACTTTACTGTGTATGCTTCGAATGGTCTTCCTGAAAGTACTCGGAACAAAATGTGTAGATGTAAAGGTGGGCAGAGAGGAGTTGAAAAATCAAGGGCTTCTGGTAGTAAAGACTGTAAATGAGGAGAACGGTTTAAATATCATTTTGGGTACTAACATTATCGGTAATTGTTTGGGAGAAGTTGTGTTCTTACTCCAACAGCTCGCTGAGATTGCCCGACAAGGCAGAGAGGAGTAATCCAAAGAGAGATCCGGGCCCTGGTGTGTCAGCAGCAAGCGAAGCTTACCGACGGCGAAATTGGTAATGTACGGGTCACTGACTCGGATCTATTGTGATACCCCAATGAGTGAAATGATCATTTGGTGCAGGGGGAGCCATAGGTCTGAGAGGACAGAATTACCAAGCTGTAGTAGAACCCCCCATTCAGAACATAGACCTACATTATGACTGCTAGAGGAAGTAGTAGAAGTGGTGAATGGAAGAGTACCGGTACGACTTCTCAATTGGGAGATGATGAGGTAAATTACCCCGTTATGCAACCATTGCTAAACTTCAGCTGTTGATAATAATTCTATTCTCCGGCTGAGTCCTTAGACTCCTGTCAAATAGCGGAGGACAATGACCCAGCAACTCAGGTGGCGGAATGGTGTCAGCAGCTCCATGTTGGGACGGACACCACTCCCGCTCACCAGAAGCAAGGGGTATTAACGGGTGGTGCAAGAGTCGCCCAAGTGTTAGCAAAAATCCACTTGATTTTGGGACAATTAAGGGAGTACAACATCATATCCCTACAGGCAGTCATCCTCCCATCAAAGAGCGGTATAGGCCCATACCTCCAGCTCATTATCAGAAGGCTAAAGAAATGTTAAATGATATGAAGAAAGCTGGGGTGATAAGGGATAGTTGTAGCCCCTGGGCAGCCCCTCTATTTTCGGTTAAAAAGAAAGATGGTAGTATGAGAATGTGTGTGGATTACAGGCAGGTGAACCGCATAACACACAAGGATGCATACCCGTTACCACGTATAGAGGAATCATTAGCTGCTCTGAAAACGGCTAACTACTTTTCTACCCTTGATCTGACTAGTGGTTACTGGCAAGTGGCTGTGGCTGAGGAGGATCGTGAGAAAACGGCTTTCACCACCCCAATGGGCTCTGTGAGTTCGACAGAATGCCGTTTGGGCTCAGTAGTGCCCCAGGAACATTTCAGAGAGTGATGGAAAATTGTCTGGGACATCTCAATTTTGAAACCGTGCTGCTATACCTAGACGATGTTATCGTGTATTCCAAGACATATGAGGACCATCTGAAGCACCTGGCAGAAGTGTTTGAGTCCCTGTCCAGGTACGGATGAAGTTGAAACCCTCAAAATGCCATCTACTCAAGCAGAAGGTACAATACTTGGGGCACATCGTCAGTTCGGAAGGAGTAGCGCCGGACCCAGAGAAAGTCACTGCCATCCAGAAGTGGCCGGAGCCGAAGAACCTTAAGGAAGTGCGACAGTTCCTGGACTAACGGGTTACTACAGGAGATTCGTGAAAGATTACACGAAGAAGGCAGCTCCTTTACAGGACCTCCTAGTAGGACAATCCCTAAAGAGCAGAAACCCTCCTTCAATTGGGTAAAGAACAGGCTGAAGCATTCCAAAAGATGAAAGAGATCCTTACAGGTGATGAGATCTTAACCTATCCTGATTACAGCCAACCGTTCCTGTTGTACACTGACGCCAGTAATGAAGGGTTGGGAGCCGTTCTCAGTCAGAAGCAGAATGGACAAGAAAAAGTCATCGCTTATGCTAGCAGAAAACTCAGGCCAACTGAAAGGAATCCGGAAAATTATAGCAGCTTCAAGCTAGAGTTTCTGGCGCTGGTCTGGGCCATCACTGAAAGATTTAAGCACTATCTGGCCTCCAATAAGTTCACTGCGTTTACAGACAACAACCCGTTAACGCACCTGGAAACCGCCAAGCTGGTGCCATGGAGCAGCGATGGATGGCCCGGTTGTCCAATTACCAGTTTACTATCAAGTACCGGGCAGGTCGAAAGAATGCTAATGCTGATGCGTTGTCCCGAATGCCGCATGACTCTGATACGGAAGAAGAATCGGACGACCTGGAAGAAATTGAGCTACCCGCGTTCCATCGAAATGGGGTAGTCCACGAGCATCGAGTTCACAGAAAGCAGTATGGTGCAACATTAAATCCTTTACCCCATCACAGCTGGAAAGAGACTCAGGACAGTGATCCAGTGGTCAGCCGCATCAAGGAGTTGTTAAGTCAGGAAGGCTCCTCTCTCGGAAAAGGATGCACCTATGTCAGCCAAGCTCCTGTGGAACGAGAAAAGCAGGTTGTTCCTATACCGTGAGAAGTTGTGCAGGAGATACGTCAACCCCAGAACCCATGAAATGGTCTGGCAAATCGTGGTCCCCAAGGCAGACGTCCCAATGGTGTGGAAGCGTACCACGATCAAGCAGGACACTTTGGCTGGAGAAAGCTGGAGACCCTGTTGAGATGCCGGTTCTACTGGTAGGGATGCGCAGCTCCATCGAGAGGTGGTGTCGGAACTGTGGACCCTGTGGTCTCAGAAGAAAGGACTACGGTAGTCAAAAGGCCCCCCTGCAACCTATCCGGACGACTCGTCCCCTGGAGATTGTGGCCCTGGACCACGTCAAATTGTCGCCAAGTAGATCTGGATACTCATACGCCTTGACTATGGTGGACCATTACTCCAGATTTCTAGTGGTTGTTCCAGTTAAGGACCAGACCGCAGTGACGGCAGCGAAGACCTTTCAAGCAAGCTTCTGCAGACCGCATGGGTATCCCGAGCAAGTCTTAACCGATCAGGGACCTGCTTTCGAAGCTGATTTATTCAAGGAATTCTGTCATATGTACGGGTGCAAGAAAATAAGAACAACACCATATCACCCTCAAACCAATGGTCTCTGTGAAAAGATGAACCATATTGTCCTTGACTTGTTGAGATCCATACCGTTGGAAGACAGGAATCGATGGCGGATTTACTACTGATTTGGTTGATTTGTATAATCATATACCTGTAAGCTCAACTAACTGCACTCCAGCCTATCTTATGAGAGCAAGGCCCGGAAAACTACCAATGGATTTAGAACTTGGAGTGGTAGAACCGGAGGCAGACGACGCTGTTGAAAACTGGGACGTCAATCGGCAAGAGCAATACAGAAGAGTACAAATCTGTGTGGAGGAAAGTCTCAATAAGGCACGGGAGAAACAGGAAGATGTTTACAACCGAAATGCTCCTGCCAAGCCTCTGATGCCTGGGAGGTAGTATTAAAAAGAAAAAGAAAGATGCACAAACTGGATAATCAGTGGAGCAAGAACCCTACGTCATACAAGATTCTAAATATGACAACAGAAAAGTTTGTGTCGTCAGTAAAGACGGAGGAAGAACAACAACCACTGTGTCCAGAGATCATTTGAAGTTGTGTCCAGAACACTTAAAGAGTTGTGAAAAGAACCCTGTCCTCAATCAAAGAGAAAGAAAGGAAGAGGTCATACACACCGATCTGGGAGATTTTCCTGCGGATTGGCCCCGACTGGGAGATGCTGTGATAATTCCAGTGTTGCAGTTTTATCAGCCACAAGAGGAAGTTCTACCTCCAGTTGTGCCTGTGGTGCCAGTTGAGCCCGTCCAGGAGTTACCCATTCCAGCAACACCTCAACCTGTAGAACCTCAAGATGGATCATCTGAAGCAGCGCCCCATACTATGGGATCCCCTGGTGAAGCTGACTCACACCGCCCAGCCATCAGTACGCTTGCCAGATCCATAGAAAGATTAAGGCAGTTCTATAGTTTGCCGTTACGCAGTGCAGACAGATCGCAACTTGTTATACCTGAAACTACACCACGTAGATCAGAGAGAATCACAAAAGGGAAATTACCCATTAGATATCAGCAGTAGTTTATGTGAACATTGTAAAAAGTCTATATATATAAATGTGTTTTTCCCTATTATGTCTTCGTTTAACAATGGACTCAGAGGCTGAGGACTGAGCCAGCCCAAAAACTGTATCCTGTAAATAGTTGCACTAAAGTGCCTTCTTAATGGTTTCACATGAAACCTTGACTTACCTCTGAACCAAAAACCCGTGTGGTGTGGCACTGAGTGAGGTCTGCAATTGGATGTCCTGCAGCCCACCCAGGACCCACGTTGAAGGTTTGGTGCGGGTCCTTCACAAGTATCTTGTATATTTATTAAATGCTATTTGATACTTTTGTATTTCTATATGTAAAATGTTATTGTTCGTAACGTTCAAGGTGTTCTCACCTCCCGGATGGGAAGATGTTATTGTTTAATGTTTATTGTATGAACAAAAATGTCTCTTTATATTTTACAGCCCGGAGTGCTGTCGTTTACCATGGGGGAATGTGTAGCCCTGGTACACAATACCAGGAGGATGAGTGGAGAGGTAACAGTTAAGGTCTCTTCATGACATCATGTACACTTCTGACACACCCAGTAGGGGTGTGGAAGGGAGTGATTTCTAGTCAGTCAGTTTCCTGTCCTTGGACAGAGTAGACGTGTCCAGTTTAAGTCTATCATCAGTTCAGAAAGTGGAGTCTGGTGTAGGTGTCTGTATACACCTTAGTCTAGTCAGAGCTGTGCCCCACTGGAAGAAAGACTGAACTATCTATTAAGAGACAAGCAAGGCGAAGGGCAAAGTGGAAGGAAGATAATTGGAAAAGTGCTTTTGACTTGGAAAAGTCCTGCACGTTGCAACCGGTTACTGGGGACCGAAGGATCACTATTGTACAGCATAGTGATAAGAAAACCAGGAATCTACCGGACCCTAGTCGCGGCAGACAAGCCCCTTATAGTCAGAACGTAGCTGGAGTCAGGGGTGTGAAGACTTTGAGTTAGTGCACGACAAGAAAAGGATTCAGCTCCCTCGCAGGAAGGCTTCTAACACAAATTTGACTGGGCAGAACAGCTAAAGATTAGCTGGAATCATAGAGAGGACTACGCTTCAGGCTGGTCGTACTCAGCTTCATTGGAAAGTAAAGGAGGCCCCTAACTTGCTTAGCTGTTGCCTCAAAGCTCATCCTCCATCAACCCCATCAGCCTCCCCGGGACCTGCCTTATCATCTTGCAAGTAAAGGTATGGAAAGACGTTGACTGTGTGAGACTGAGTTATTATTGCATGCCTGCACAATCCCTACCTAACTACCGACCTGAGGGAAGAGTCCCACCTGTAGGGGACCCGACATCTAGCTGCCTCACCATCCCCTCAGAGATCTACAGCAGCGCTGGTACAAATTACCAGAATACTACAGGTGGCGTCACGAACTGTACATAAATCAATCCCCTGTAAATATATCCCCAACATACGCCAGACCGCCCGGGCCACAGACCGAGCCACAGCTACCTGTGACAAAACCCCCATAGACTTCCATGGGCTCGGCTCTGAGTACCCCATTGCCCTGGTAACCCACAATTGTGGTGGCGGGTCGACACAAATGCGCGGATCCTTCTGTCTTTTCCCCGCTATCCCGTAGAATGTAAGTCCGCAAGGACAGGATCCTCTCCCCTCTGTACCAGTCTGTCATTGTAAATTTGTTTACTGTTAACGATATCTATAACTTTGTATGTAACCCCTTCTGTACAGCACCATGGAATTAATGGCGCTATATAAATAATAATAATAATAGTTTCAAATAAACATTACTGCATGTAACATGGAAAGTGATCCTACTTAATCGCCAATACACCATGGACATCTCAGTGTTTTGGTTGGAATTTCATTGTAAAGTTGAACTGTCATCAAAAAATATATTTTGTTTAAAGGGTACCGGAACCTTTTTTTATTTTTTTTATTTTTTTTTTAATTCTGTCATGCTGTGGCTGCTGGTATGTGCGGCAGTACGGCGGGACATCTGTCCCCCAAAGCCGCTGCACAGATCGGGGGCCCTCCTACCCCCGCCGAATCTGGTGAGTGGAAACCTTCAATGACCTGGTGATGAACCAGGTCATTAGGCATAACGCCCACTGCCGCTGAAGCCCGTCCACCGACCGCCATTGAACGGGCCAAGGGCCGAAGTCACGTGACGTGGCAGTCTGCTGCATCATGTGATGTTGCAGGGGGCGTGGCCTTCGTTCCAGGAAGTGTGTGGCCCAGCTACGCCAGGCACACATATTCCAGGAAAATGCACAAGAAGGTAACCGTGAGGCTTGATATTCATTCACTTCACTCACATTTTCCAACACACCCACTAGGGGTATAAAAGGCAGTGACACGTAGCAGTTGAGTTCAGTTCAGTCTGTGCAGGAGGAGAGGAGTGGGCACATTCAGTTCATTGTTCAGTCAGCTTCCTGTCTTAGGACAGTGCAAATTCAGCCATTCAATTCAAGTCTTGGAGGGAGAGGAGATAAGACTGGGATCTCAAGGAGCTCCTGCAGCTCACCTCATACGGAAGTGGAGGCTAGTAAGAGTGGACAAGAGAGGCACTCTAGCCTAGTCAGAGCTGCAATTGAAGCAAGTGAAACAGTACCTCAGGACAAGCTACCTGTATTCTTTGGAAGGAGGAAAGTAACTCTCGGAGCTACAGCAATTTACACAGTTGACAGAGTACCTGTGTGCTGCTCTGGACAGGGTCTGAGGAAGGTGACTCTCGGAGCTACAGCATTTACACAGTTGACAGAGTACCTGTGTGCTGCTCTGGACAGAGCCAGAGAAAGGAAGAAAGAAGGGAATCATAGGAGTTACAACAGTGAGTGTACTTGGAACTGTTCAGCGAGCTCTGGAGAAAAGCTGGCATTCACACCATCCCTACTTGTGCTTATGTTAAGAGCAAGAGCAGGACGAGAGGCACAGTGGAGAAAGATAGAGACTAGTGCATCAGGTACCGGATTACCTGCACTAATTCACCGGACACCGGGGTCCGAAGCGTTGCTAGTGCTTTATGCCTAGTAATAAGAAACACCGGAATCCTTCTGGACTTCAAGTCACAGTAGGTAGCCCTAAGCGCTGATACGTAAACGGAGTCAGGGGGAACAAGGACTTTTAGCAGGGCCCTGCATAGAGGGACTTCGTTCTTTGCCAACATCTGAGAATCAGAGACAGAAAAGGCTCTACCACAATGTCGGCCGGGCGTTGCAGCTATTGAACAAGCTGGAGATTAACAGAGTTAACTTGACTTCATGCAA
The DNA here is from genome assembly GCA_033576555.1 of Oophaga sylvatica. Taxonomy (NCBI): domain Eukaryota; kingdom Metazoa; phylum Chordata; class Amphibia; order Anura; family Dendrobatidae; genus Oophaga; species Oophaga sylvatica. The sequence continues at coordinate 45,137 of JARQOD010000082.1, forward strand.
GTTTGTACTCCCATACATATAGAGTTAAAGGAGGCCTCTAACCTGCTCAGCGGTTATCCTGAATGTGCATTCTCCACCCCGACCAGCTCCCCGGGACCTGCCTGAAACAACTACAAGTAAAGGTATGGAAAGAGATTGCCTTGTGTGAGACTGCTTTATTACCTACACCATGCACCACCATAGACTTCCAGGGACCAGTCTCACCTGTGGGAGACCTACCATCTAGCTGCCCCATAACATCCCCTGTGAAGATCCATATAGCAGCGCTGGTCCAATTGATCAGATACCACAGGTGGCGTCACGAACTATCTATTATTCAATCCCCTGTAAATATATCCCCCATTGCATGACCGCCAGGGCCACGGACCGAGTCCCGCTGCCAGTGACATCTCCCATAGAAATCAATGGGCTCGGTGCCGAGTACCCCATAGCCCTGGTACCACCAATGTGGTGCGCGTCAGAAGCAGCCGCAACGCAGCCACTCCTGGCCTGCCCCCGGCGCGAGGACCTTGACTCATTTAGCATTTTACCAGATCAGTCAAGCGATTTTTGGCTATGGCGATGGGAGGAGGGGGGACGTTGCATTTGCAGCAGCACTGCGGGCTGCAGGAGGCCTGGAGCACAGCTGCAGCTGCACACAGTTTTCTGTCATGCTGTGGCCGTCAGCCACAGCATGACAGAATACAGAGTAAAGGTTCAGGTACTCTTTAACGCTGTGACCATGCTGACAATTTTTCCCCATCAATGATTGCCATCATGGCAGGAAAAAAAAAGGCGAGGTGACGGTCCCATTCACTTTGAATAGGACTATCATTACAATTTTTTGTTTCCCCACTACTTCACCGTCCCGTCATGTCATCGTAAGACTGGGTGGGACAGTAGTGGGGAGAAAATGCTGCTAGCAGCATTATTCTTGCCGTCATTCACTGATGGTCAGAGCACTGCCTGTCTTCTGAGAATTAATAATTTTCAATGCACTTTCAGGCCGCCGACTCATTTCTCTGGAACCTCCTCTGGTTCATGAGCTGGAGGTGGTTGGATAGCTAACGTCTGGCACACTCTTGTGTACTTGCAATCTGCACATGAGCCTGCATGGAAGTGAACAGTGCCAGTGTTGTGACCCGCACCACAATTGTGGGTTACCAGAGCAATGGGGTACTCAGAGCCGAGCCCATGGAAGTCTATGGGGTTGTCACAGGTAGCGGTGGCTCGGTCTGTGGCCCTGGCGGTCAGGCGTATGTTGGGGGGAATATTTACAGGGGATAGGTGTATAACAGTTCGTGACGCCACCTGTAGTTCTCTGATCATTAAGACCAGCGCTGCTGTAGATCTCTGAGGGGATGGTGTGGCAGCTAGATGTCGGGTCCCCTACAGGTGGGACTGGTCCCTCAAAGTCTATGGTATTAATGATGTCGGGTGCAGATAAATAAATCAGTCTCACACCATCCAGCGTCTTTCCATACCTTTTACTTGTCAGATGATAAGGCAGGTCCCAGGGAGGCTGGTCGGGTGGAGGATGTGCTTTGAGGTAACGGCAGAGCAGGTTGGGGGCCTCCTTTACTTCCAATATGATGAGTCCAACTAGCATAGAGCTAAGTTCACTCCGAATTCTCCAGCTTCTCCAAAGCTGTACTGCCCGGTCAGTTTTGTGGTCGGAGCCTTCCTTTGAGAGAGCTGAGTTCCTACTGTCGTCCTGCAGTGACTCAAGGTTCCCACTCTCCCTGACCCCTGTTACGTACCGACACTCCAAGGCTGATTTCTGTGACCTAAGGTCCAGTAAGACTCTGGTTTTTCTATCTCTACACCTGAAGCTGTAGTGACACTTCGGTCTCCAGTGACCGGAGAATAATGCAGGATAGTCCAATCCTTGAGGCACTTTAATAATTCTTTCCTCTGCGCCCTTCGCCCTGCTCGACTCTCAATATCAGCACTGACTAGGCTAAGATAACATTCGGTTATCTGTACTAGCCTCCACTTTTGCACTGTCTCTCTGTATCTAACAGGAATCTCGTTTCTCCCACAGGCACTAGTCCTGACTTCCTCCACTCTCTCAGGAGAACTTCAGACTGCCTGTGTTACAGGACACTCCCCTATACACCCCTGCTGGGTGTGTCTGAAGTGTATGTGAATAATGTCGAGTTCTTAACCATTACCTCTCCGCACATCCTCCAGGGTACTGCGTGTGCCTTCACACCAGGGCTACACACCAGCAGGGGAGTTCCTCAAGTATACTGGATGATGTCTGCCATCTAAACACATAAGATGGAGGAGGAGACAGATAAGATAATTAGACTGCATGCCTCTGCACACCCATCAGTCTGGGAATGCCTCTTTAAGCCCGGGTCTCACATAGCGATACACCAGCGATCCCGACAACAATCAGGATCGCTGGTGTATCACTACATGATCGCTGCTGAGCTTCCAAACAGGCAGCTCAGGCAGCGATCAGCACAGCGACACTGCGGGTAAACATCGCTTAGTTACCCGCAATGTACGTTGGATACCAGCGCCCTGATGCAGGGAGCTGGTAACCAAGGTACACGTCGGGTTTCCAGGCGCTGCGCGGTGCCTGGAAACCCGCTGTGTACCTTGGTTACCAGCTCCCTGCATCAGGGCGCTGGTATCCAAGGTACACAGCGGGTTTCCAGGCACAGCCCCGCGCCTGGAAACCCGCTGTGTACCTTGGTTACCAGCGGATCGCTGGTCTCCCGCCTGTCACACGCAGAGATGCGTGCCTGCCAGCGGGAGACCAGCGATCAAAAAAATGTCCCGGACATTCAGCGACGATCAGCTATACCCTGCAGGGGCGCTGATCGTCGCTGAATGTCACACACAGCGATATCGCTGGTGAGATCGCTGCTGCGTCACAAAACTAGTGACTCAGCAGCGATCTCGCTAGCGAGATCGCTGTGTGAGACGGGGGCTTTAATGGTCTGGGAATGCCTCTTTAATGGGCACCATGCTTCTTTTTCTTTTGGATTTATATACAGTACAGACCAAAAGTTTGGACACACCTTCTCATTCAAGGATTTTTCTGTAATTTCATGACTATGAAAATTGTAGAATCACACTGAAGGCATCAAAACTATGAATTATCACATGTGGAATTATACATTACACTTTACAAAAAAGTGTGAAACAACTGAAAATATGTCTTATATTCTAGGTTCTTCAAAGTAGCCACCTTTTGCTTTGATTACTGCTTTGCACGCAGAAAAGGTGAACGGATGGACTCTACATGCCTGGTTCCCACCGTGAAGCATGGAGGAGGAGGTGTGATGTGTGGGGTGCTTTGCTGGTGACACTGTTAGGGATTTATTTATAATTGAAGGCATACTGAACCAGCATGGCTACCACAGCATCTTGCAGCAGCATGCTATTCCATCCGGTTTGCATTTAGTTGGACCATCATTTATTTTTCAACAGGACAATGACCCCAAACACACCTCCAGACTGTGTAAGGGCTATTTGACCAAGAAGGAGAGTGATGGGGTGCTACGCCAGATGACCTTGCCTCCACAGTCACCAGACCTGAACCCAATCGAGATGGTTTGGGGTGAGCTGGACCGCTCACCGCTTCAATTTTGAATAAATCCCCAACAGTGTCACCAGCAAAGCACTCCCCACACACACACCACCTCCTCCATGCTTCACGGTGGGAACCAGGCATGTAGAGTCCATCCGTTCACCTTTTCTGCATGCAAAGAAGTAATCAAAGCAAAAGGTGGCTACTGTGAAGAACCTAGAATATAAGACATATTTTCAGTCGTTTCACACTGTTTTGTAAAGTGTAATGTATAATTCCACATGTGTTAATTCATAGTTTTGATGCCTTCATTGTGATTCTACAATTTTCATAGTCATGAAACTACAGAGAAATCTTTGAATGAGAAGGTGTGTCCAAACTTTTGGTCTGTACTGTATGTTGGTGTGCTTAAAGGGAATCTTCCATCTAATGCTACCCTATGCAGCTGTCAGCAGGCCTGTATTGTCCTGCAGACACACAGAATAATGGCACCACTGGCGCTCCACTACGAGGTGCCGTCTGGGTGGCACATGCCAGCTATCTAATAGCACGATTAGGCTGCTCATGTGGTCTGTGGTCACTAGAGCCAGCTCTGCTGCCAGTTCTCAGCATTTCAGTGAAGCATTCAACACTCGTGTGAATGACTAATATCCTATATATGAATAAATTGGCCAACACAAATAACATAATGCTGAAGCTTGAAGTCAAGGACTGGTTTGCAGCTACTTGGCACATTTTCCTATTGTGCACTTATGTGCTTAAAGTGGGATTTAATTTCCTAACACACAGCTCTCTACATCCATTCTCCTGCTGCCATCCGTCTCTGCAGACATTGATCAGCAGATCCATACACACACTCATGCACAGATAAAGATAGGGCAATTACACGCAGTAGATCAGGCCTTCCTGCATAGAAATACAGTTAGGTCCATATATATTTGGACAGAGACAACATTTATCTAATTTTGGTTCTAGACATTACCACAATGAATTTTAAACAAAACAATTCAGATGCAGTTGAAGTTCAGACTTTCAGCTTTCATTTGGGGTATCCACATTAAAATTGGATGAAGGGTTTAGGAGTTGCAGCTCCTTAGCATGTGCCACCCTGTTTTTAAAGGGACCAAAAGTAATTGGACAATTGACTCCAAGGCTATTTCATGGACAGGTGTGGGCAATCCCTTCATTATATCATTCTCAATTAAGCAGATAAAAGGGTTGGTGTTGATTTGAGGTGTGGTGTTTGCATTTGGAAGGTTTTGCTGTGAAGGAAACATGCGGTCAGAGGAGCTCTCCATGCAGGTGAAACAAGCCATCCTTAAGCTGCAAAAAGAAGAAAAAACCCATCCGAGAAATTGCTACAACATTAGGAGTGGCAAAATCTACAGTTTGGTACATCCTGAGAAAGAAAGAAAGCACTGGTGAACTCATCAATGCAAAAAGACCTGGGCGCCCACAGAAGACAACAGTGGTGGATGATCGCAGAATACTCTCCATGGTGAAGAGAAACCCCTTCACAACAGCCAACCAAGTGAACAACACTCTCCAGGAGGTAGGCGTATCAATATCCAAATCTACCATAAAGAGAAGACTGCATGAAAGTAAATACAGAGGGTTCACTGCACGGTGCAAGCCACTCAAGCATCAAGAATAAAAAGGCTAGGCTGGACTTTGCTAAAAAAACATCTAAAAAAGCCAGCACAGTTCTGGAAGAACATTCTTTGGACAGATGAAACCAAGATCAACCTCTACCAGAATGATGGAAAGAGAAAAGTATGGCGAAGGCGTGGTACAGCTCATGATCCAAAGCATACCACATCATCTGTAAAACATGGCGGAGGCAGTGTGATGGCTTGGGCATGCATGGCTGCCAGTGGCACTGGGTCACTAGTGTTTATTGATGATGTGACACAGGACAGAAACAGCCGAATGAATTCTGAGGTATTCAGAGCCATACTGTGTGCTCAGATCCAGCCAAATGCAGCCAAACTGATTGGTCGTCGTTTCATACTACAGATGGACAATGACCCAAAACATAAAGCCAAAGCAACCCAGGAGTTTATTAAAGCAAAGAAGTGGAATATTCTTGAATGGCCAAGTCAGTCACCTGATCTCAACCCAATTGAACATGCATTTCACTTGTTAAAGACTAAACTTCAGACAGAAAGGCCACAAACAAACAACAACTGAAAACCACCGCGGTGAAGGCCTGGAGAGCATCAAAAAGAAGGAAACACAGCGTCTGGTGATGTCCATGAGTTCAAGACTTCAGGCAGTCATTGCTAACAAAGGGTTTTCAACCAAGTACTAGAAATGATCATTTTATTTACAATTATTTAATCTGTCCAATTACTTTTGGTCCCTTTAAAAACAGTGTGGCACATGTTAAGGAGCTGAAACTCCGAAACCCTTCATCCAATTTTAATGTGGATACCCTCAAATGAAAGCTGAAAGTCTGAACTTCAACTGCATCTGATTTGTTTTGTTTACAATTCATTGTGGTAATGTCTAGAACCAAAATTAGATAAATGTTGTCTCTGTCCAAATATATATGGACCTAACTGTATATATACATAGGAAATCAATACCTACCGTCACATTTAGTGAACACACTTGTACGAGGATGTGTTTCTCTGCTCTTATGACTGAAACTGAACATCCAAAGAAAAGGGTCACCCACAGGTCAAACAGAGGGTGGCATCAAAATCACTCAAAAGTTGATACATTGTGTTGATAAAACTACATGCAAATGTAAAAGGAGCTAAGTGGGTTTTCAAGCCATTGCCCCACCTGTTTTTCCACATGTGGTTTTCAATGGCATCATGCAGTGCTTAGGGAGCTGATGAGCATGTGAGCGGCTCCATCATGCTGCGTCCCTCAGTTCCGCCGCTATCCCACCTGTTGCTTTTCCTGCCCTGTATTTAACTTTCAGGTAACTTTTGATATTTCATAGAGGCATATCAAAGTTTATCTGCTGACTTAGGCTAAGTTCACACTGCTTAAATATGACACCTGTTTTGTCTGAGCCGGAATTAAACTCTGAATGTGGTACTGCAGGGGTTCCCTGGTGTCTCCTGCTGTCGGGGTGACGTCGCCCCTCCAGTGCCTATGCCGGGGAAACGCCAGGGAACCACAGACAAGCCCTGCAGTACAAGACCCACAGGTAGCCGACAGCAAGGGGAGGCCATGAGTACCCGTGCCGCTGCAGCAAAGCGGGAGGACGATGTGCAGGGGAGCACTGCTCACCGGCATCCCTCTGTTGTGGCACTGTAAGGATTCCCTGAGCTTTCCCGCTGGCAAGGTGATGTCACCCCACCAGCGTTCTGCAGCCTGGGGAAATCCCAGGGAACCCCTTCAGCACCATACATCACATGCTCACATTACAGATCAGGTACTACCAGGGGTCAAGTTCTGGGGAAAAAATGTGGGAACTCACCATGATTTCCTACTTGCCCCCACTCTGATGAGAGTTACACCAATCTAGTAATGAAATAATACTACCATACTGTGACTGAATAAAACACCATGCAAAGACCAATATTACTCCTATACAGTGACCATAGATAGGCAGAAACTAGCTACACAGGCGCTCTGCAGACCGCACTAGTGATTGTTACCTTTAGGCCTCTTTCACACGATCACATGCGTATTGCGCGCGTTAATAATGCAGCGTTGTCACTGCGTATTTCCCGTCATATTTCCCTGTCATTTGTATTAATGGGCTAATCGTGTAATATGCTACAAAATAGAACATGCTGTAATTTTTATTTTTTTTTCACGCATTTGCGTATGCGTGAAAATAACGCATATGAGAATAAACGCATCGGTTTCAATGGGTACATTTCACTGTGAAATACACATGCGTGAAAAACACAGCGTATTACACCACAAAACTAAGATCATGTGAAAGAGGCCTTATATCCAATGGTCACATGCAACGTTTGCTGTTACTGGGGTCATTTGCCTATTTCTAGTCCAGAACGCCACAATGAATTTTCCCAGCCGCTACTTGTCTCTGTAGGATTTTGCATTCAGACAGCTACGGGTTAGCCCCCCCAGAAAAAAATCGGAAATATCTCGGGAACGAAAGGAGATCTAAGGTTAATTTTTGCTGATCAAATCGGATCTAACGAATATCTATCAGAATCCATCCAAAAAACGGCAAATTTCAAGTAGGGGGGGCTAACCCGTACCTAACCCCCCCACCTGACACCCCAATATCTCGGGAACGAAAGGAGATCTAACGTTAATTTTTGCAGATCAAACCGGATCTAACGAATATCTATCAGAATCCATCCAAAAAACGCCAAATTTCATAGTAGGGGGGGCTAACCCGCACCTAACCCCCCACCTGACACCCCCAATATCTCTGGAACAAAAGGAGATCTAACCTTAATTTTTGCAGATCAAACCGGATCTAACGAATATCTATCAGAATCCATCCAAAAAAACGGCAAATTTCATAGTAGGGGGGGCTAACCCGCACCTAACCCCCCAGCTGTCACCCCCAATATCTCTGGAACAAAAGGAGATCTAACCTTAATTTTTGCAGATCAAACCGGATCTAACGAATATCTATCAGAATCCATGCAAAAAATGGCAAATTTCAAATTAGGGGGGGCTAACCCGTACCTAACCCCCCACCTGACACCCCCAATATCTCTGGAACGAAAGGAGATCAAACGTTAATTTTTGCTGATCAAACCGGATCTAACGAATATCTATCAGAATCCATGCAAAAAACGGCAAATTTCAAATTAGGGGGGGCTAACCCGTACCTAACCCCCACCTGACACCCCCAATATCTCTGGAACAAAAGGAGATCTAACCTTAATTTTTGCAGATCAAACCGGATCTAACGAATATCTATCAGAATCCATGCAAAAAACGGCAAATTTCAAATTAGGGGGGCTAACCCGTACCTAACCCCCCACCTGACACCCCCAATATCTCTGGAACGAAAGGAGATCAAACGTTAATTTTTGCTGATCAAACCGGATCTAACGAATATCTATCAGAATCCATGCAAAAAACGGCAAATTTCAAATTAGGGGGGGCTAACCCGTACCTAACCCCCCACCTGACACCCCCAATAATCTGGAACAAAAGGAGATCTAACCTTAATTTTTGCAGATCAAACCGGATCTAACGAATATCTATCAGAATCCATGCAAAAAACGGCAAATTTCAAATTAGGGGGGGCTAACCCGTACCTAACCCCCCACCTGACACCCCCAATATCTCTGGAACAAAAGGAGATCTAACCTTAATTTTTGCTGATCAAACCGGATCTAACGAATATCTATCAGAATCCATGCAAAAAACGGCAAATTTCAAATTAGGGGGGGCTAACCCGTACCTAACCCCCCACCTGACACCCCCAATATCTCTGGAACAAAAGGAGATCTAACCTTAATTTTTGCAGATCAAACCGGATCTAACGAATATCTATCAGAATCCATGCAAAAAACGGCAAATTTCAAATTAGGGGGGGCTAACCCGTACCTAACCCCCCACCTGACACCCCCAATATCTCTGGAACGAAAGGAGATCTAACGTTAATTTTTGCTGATCAAACCGGATCTAACGAATATCTATCAGAATCCATCCAAAAAAACGGCAAATTTCATAGTAGGGGGGGCTAACCCGTACCTAACCCCCCCCCTGACACCACCAATATCTCGGGAACGAAAGGAGATCTAACGTTAATTTTTGCTGATCAAACCGGATCTAACGAATATCTATCAGAATCCATCCAAAAAACGGCAAATTTCATAGTAGGGGGGGGCTAACCCGCACCTAACCCCCCACCTGACACCCCCAATATCTCTGGAACGAAAGGAGATCTAACGTTAAATTTTGCTGATCAAACCGGATCTAACGAATATCTATCAGAATCCATCCAAAAAACGGCAAATTTCAAATTAGGGGGCTAACCCGTACCTAATCCCCACCTGACACCCCCAATATCTCGGGAACGAAAGGAGATCTAACGTTAATTTTTGCTGATCAAATTGGATCTAACGAAGATCTATCAGAATCCATCCAAAAAACGGCAAATTTCAAATTAGGGGGGCTAACCCGTACCTAACCCCCCACCTGACACCCCCAATATCTCGGGAACGAAAGGAGATCTAATGTTAATTTTTGCTGATCAAACTGGATCTAACGAAGATCTATCAGAATCCATCCAAAAAACGGCAAATTTCAAGTTAGGGGGGCTAGCTACAGGTTAGCCCCCCTGGAAAAGATCGTAAATATCTCATTTTGTAGGGGTGATCTAATGTTAGTTTTGGTTGATCAAACCAGATCTAACAAAGATCTAACGACTGTAATCATTTTTTAACCAAATTCTCACTAAGGGGGGGCTAACCCGTGGGTGGTCACTCTGCAGCATCATCTCCCTCACAGCACAGACCCCAACTGACGTTTTATCCCCTCCCCTCTGAGTCCTCTCCCATCACCACTAGCAATGACCCCACAGAATGGAGACACATGGAGGGGACAAGAGACCCAACAGGAGCTCAGGACGACACAGCGGCCATTACAGTAACAGCTGACATCTCCCAATACTTCTTACTGCTGAGTGCTCTGGAGATTTGTGTTCATGGAGGTTTCCTCTTTACAACAATCATCTGAAAAAATATATTTCATGAGTTGCCGTACTGAATACAGTTTCCAATGAAAACCAAAAGAATACTAAATACAGCTCTGGAGTATAATACAGGGTCCATTCCCTGAAAAACAAAAATTTAAAGGGAATCTGTCACCTCCTGGGATGAACAAGTGCTTCTCACGAAATTAGAATATCATCAAAAAGTGAATTTATTTCAGTTCTTCAATACAAAAAGTGAATCTCATATATTATATAGAGTCATTACACACAGAGTGATCTATTTCACGTGTTTATTTCTGTTAATGATGATTATGGCTTACAGCCAATGAAAACCCAAAATTCATTATCTCAGTAAATTAGAATACTTTATAACACCAGCTTGAAAAATGATTTTAAAATCCGAGATGTTCACGTACTGAAATGTATATTCAGTAAATGCACTCAATACTTGGCATCAGTTACTGCATCAATGCGGCGTGGCATGGAGGCGATCAGCCTGCGGCACTGCTGAGGGGTTATGGAAGCCCAGGTTGCTTTGATAGCAGCCTTTAGCTCGTCTGCATTGTTGGTCTGGTGTCTCTCATCTTCCTCTTGACAATACCCTATAGATTCTCTATGGGGTTAAGGTCAGGCGAGTTTGCTGCCAATCAAGCACAGTGATACTGTTGTTTGTACACCAGGTATTGGTATTTTTGGCAGTGTGGACAGGGGCCAAGTCCTGCTGGAAAATGAAATTTCCATCTCTAAAAATCTTGTCGGCAGAGGGAAGCATGAAGGGCTGTAAAATGTCCTGGTAGACAGCTGCGCTGACTTTGGTCTTGATAAAACACAGTGGAGAGCTCCTTATTGGCGCGCACACCGGAGGTCACAGTAACTCTCCAGCGCTTACGCAGAAGATCCCTGATTGCAGTGCCCACAGAAGGGAGGATGAGTTATGTATTTCTGAGGGAGTGAAATAAAGTCCAGCTCACCAGTATGACATCCCAGGAATCGGCGCACGGAACCATTGTGTCAGAACGTGAAACGTGGCAAAATGGAGAAAAAATCCAGCTCCACGATAAAGTGAAAAAAAAAAGCAATTCTTTATTCACTTGACATTTCAAGCATAGAGGATAAAAGTATCAGCATAGATAGCAGCAAATAATATCAACGCGTTTCAGGTGTCGCAGCATTATTTGCTGCTATCTATGCTGATACTTTTTTGGGGATTTTTTCTCCATTTTGCCATATTTCTGTGGGAGTGCAGGGCGCAGGATTCCAGCGCGGTAACTGACGCTGATGGGAGGAGGTAAGTATTACAATGAAGACAGGAGTCAATGTTAAAATTGGGATAAACCCATGTTAAAAAACAAACACAATAAAAAACCGCAAGTAACCGAATTTACATAATAGGTGCAGAAATTCTGCAATGTCAAAAACTTAACAAGAGCTCATAGAGGGAACGTAGCCTAATACGGGTTGTAAAACAGGATCAGTATGTATGTGCACAGTGACTGTAATAGAAGAATTGTGATTGCAGCTCTGAAGAATAATAAATTATAATGTATCCACATTGACAAGAGAATGTTTGCCACCAATGCAAAATGGCAAGGTAGGTGAAATGCCGGATCTCTGCTACATTCATTTTCTATGGAGCTGCCAAAAAAACCTCTTAGGGTATGTCTCCACATAGCGGAAACATTCAGTATTAGCTGCGGATTGAACGTTGCGTCCTACCGCAGCGTTTAATCCGCAGCGTTTAATCCGCAGCGGCCAGATGTTCCAGCATATTCGAGGGGATTTTATGAAATCCCGACTCCTCTATGCGTCCGATTTACGTGGGTTACACACCCGCTGAACCGGACATGCGGCGCGTCTTTTTAGACCGCAGCATGTCCATTTACCATGCGGCGACGCTCCGTCGGCGCAAGGTAAATAGCACCGTCCTATGTATACCTTGCAGCGATTCCGGATGTGTTCAATGAACACATCCGGAATCACCGTGCGTACAGAAGGGGCGGAGCAGGGTTTCCGCTCCGTTCAAAGCGCAGACAATCCGGTACTTAGAAAAGTTCCCTTAGGGAATTAATAGGTCTCACTTGAGCACTGCCGTTCCATTCTAACGGGTATAAAAGTTCAATTTTCTACTAATCGGTGCTGTTCTGAAGACTCTGACCCCAACTGATCAATAAGCAATCACATACAGTATACTGTGGATAGGTGATAATCTGTTTTCACCGGACAACCCCATTAATGTGAAATAAATGAGTTCTGCTATATTCACCCTATTTTTCAGACTATAAGGTGCACTTTTCTCCTTCAAAAATGTGAAGGAAAATGGGGGGTGAGTCTTATAGTCCGGATGTCCCTAATATGGCTGAGGTGGGGGAGCCACAGTGGTGGAGCAGCGGGTCACAGGAGGCAGGAGTCAGCTGCTGCAGCTAACTCCTGTGCCCGCTGCTAATGTGTAGCCCTGGTGGTAGGCACACGCAGTACCCTGGAGAGTGTGTGGCGAGACAGCAGTTTAATGCTAAATATCCATTCACTCAACATATACTAGACACACCCTTAGGGTAGTGCAGTTTACTATTGAGGGAGTGGTCAGTCAGTCAGTGCCTGGACTTCAGAGAGGAAGGTCTAGCCTGGACTGAGGAGAAGGAGATTAGTGCAGAAAGTCTTCAGCATCCTGTCTAAAGGACAGTGTAAGGTTCAGAGACGTGCTCCTGCCTATTGATAACTGAGCATCTGTAACTAACTTTAAAGTGAAGGAAAAAGAAAGAAGTGACTACTCGACCCTTGGCTAGTGTGAGTGCTTATGTTACCAGCGTGGACAAGGCGAAAGGCACAGTGGTTTATTGGAATAGTGCTTACGGATTGAAGAAGTCCTGCACATTGCTACCGGTCACTGGGGACCGAAGGATCACTATTGTTACAAGCATAGTGGTAAGAAAACCAGGAATTTACCGGACCTTAGGTCGCGGCAAACAAGCCCCATATAGTCAGTACGTAACTGGGGTCAGGGGGAGTGAAGACTTTGAGTCAGTGCACGACAAGATAAGAATTCAGCTTCCTCGCAGGAAGGCTCCTAACACAAAGCTGACTGGGCGGTACAGCTAAGGATTAGCTGGAGTTATTGAGGGAACTACGCTTCAGGCTGGTTGTACTCATTGTGTGGAAAGTAAAGGAGGCCCCTAACTTGTCCAGCTGCTGTCTCAAGATACACTCTCCTTGGATCAGCCTCCCTGGGACCTGCCTTATCATCTTGCAAGTAAAGGTATGGAAAGACGCTGACCGTGTGAGACTGAGTTATTATTGCATGCCTGTACAATCCCTACCTAACTACCGACCTGAGGGAAGAGTCCCACCTGTAGGGGACCCGACATCTAGCTGCATCACCATCCCCTCAGAGATGGGGAGGAGTCCCGAGGAGATAATTTGCATATTCCCAGTGCCTTCTGGGATAAGTGAAGAGTCTCCGCGAGCTCAAGGAACACTGGATTTTGGCTGTTGCAGCTGAAAGGAGGACATCAGTAAACCAGGGGAGGAGTCCCGAGGAGATAATTTGCATATTCCCAGTGCCTTCTGGGATAAGTGAAGAGTCTCCGCGAGCTCAAGGAACACTGGATTTTGGCTGTTGCAGCTGAAAGGAGGACATCAGTAAACCAGGGGAGGAGTCCCGAGGAGATAATTTGCATATTCCCAGTGCCTTCTGGGATAAGTGAAGAGTCTCCGCGAGCTCAAGGAACACTGGATTTTGGCTGTTGCAGCTGAAAGGAGGACATCAGTAAACCAGGGGAGGAGTCCCGAGGAGATAATTTGCATATTACCAGTGCCTTCTGGGATAAGTGAAGAGTCTCCGTGAGCTCAAGGAACACTGGATTTTGGCTGTTGCAGCTGAAAGGAGGACATCAGTAAACCAGGGGAGGAGTCCCGAGGAGATAATTTGCATATTCCCAGTGCCTTCTGGGATAAGTGAAGAGTCTCCGCGAGCTCAAGGAACACTGGATTTTGGCTGTTGCAGCTGAAAGGAGGACATCAGTAAACCAGGGGAGGAGTCCCGAGGAGATAATTTGCATATTCCCAGTGCCTTCTGGGATAAGTGAAGAGTCTCCGCGAGCTCAAGGAACACTGGATTTTGGCTGTTGCAGCTGAAAGGAGGACATCAGTAAACCAGGGGAGGAGTCCCGAGGAGATAATTTGCATATTCCCAGTGCCTTCTGGGATAAGTGAAGAGTCTCCGCGAGCTCAAGGAACACTGGATTTTGGCTGTTGCAGCTGAAAGGAGGACATTAGTAAACCGCGCGCCGAGTTTTGGCTTATATTTCACCGCTTGATTATCTCTTGAACAATAAGAACATGGAAGAGGCCAGGAGCCATGTGGTGAGCTGCATTTCTTGCTACATGTTCATAGACTTACCAGTGGAAAAGCCAAATTTCACATGCCACAAATGCAAGCTTGTGTCCCTGTTGGAGGAAAAGTTGCAAAATCTGGAAGAGAGGTTATCTACATTGAAGACCATTAAGGAAGGTGAAGAGTTCTTAGACAGAGCAGAATTATCTCTTCATGGTACAGAAAGAGAAGAAATTCGAAGTGCAACTGAAGAAACAGAGGAATGGAAGCATGTGACCCAAAGAAGCAGGAGGATCAGGAGGCAGTCAGCACCAATTCTGCTCAGAAACCAGTACCAGGCTCTTACACAGGAGAACGATGAAGAAATACATCAGGATAAGACTTTGCCCACAAAGAGTAACCTTGTACGCCCTCAGAGTCCTCCTGAATGGAGAAAGAAAAATGTTGTGAAGAAGAAACGGAGAGTTGTTGTCATGGGGGATTCCCTGTTGAGAGGAACAGAGGCTGCTATCTGCAGACCAGATATAACCTCAAGAGAAATGTGCTGTCTTCCAGGTGCAAAAATTAAAGATGTGTCTGACAGGATATCAGGACTCTTCAGACCTAAAGATGACTACCCATTCCTGCTAATACATGTGGGGACAAATGACACCACAAGAAGTGACCTGGAAACCATCTGCAGTGACTTTGAAAACTTAGGTAAGAAAGTGAAAGAACTGGGAGCGCAGGTGGTCTTCTCCTCCATCCTTCCAGTGGATGGCCATGGAACAAGGAGGTGGAATAAGATTCTGCAGGTGAACAACTGGCTACGTCGATGGTGCCGTCAGCAAGGATTTGGATTTCTGGATCACGGAGTGAATTACCTGTACGATGGACTACTTGCTAGAGATGGGGTGCACCTTACGAAGACTGGAAAACATGTATTTGGAAGTCGCCTTGCTACACTCATCAGGAGAGCTTTAAACTAGAACAATGTGGGAAGGGAAGCAAAACGCCAGCAAAAGCCATACACCTGACAAATGCTATTGAGAACTCTGCTATTAGAAGTGAAGGGGAAGAACAAAGACAAAAAAATCTACATAATAAAAATATTGAAGAAAGAGAAACCAATCACAAACTAAAGTGTTTCTATACGAATGCACAAAGCATGGGCAACAAACAAGGAGAACTGGAGCTACTAACGCAGGAGAAGAAATATGATGTCATTGGAATCACTGAGACTTGGTGGGACGATACACATGATTGGAATACAAGGCTAGAAGGTTACAACTTATTTGCAAGAAACAGACTTGATAAACGAGGAGGAGGTGTTGCATTGTATGTTAGAAAAGCGTATATCTGCACAGAGATTGAAGCTTCAGAGATTGGGAGTTCTGTGGAAACTGTTTGGGTAAGAATACAAGGACAGAACAATGGAAAGGACACCATTGTAGGCATTTACTACAGGCCGCCTGTGCAAGCTGAAGATATGGATGAACTCTTTATGCATCAAATGGCCAAGTTCTCCAAAAAATATGACATAGTGGTCATGGGAGATTTCAACTATCCAGACATTTGTTGGGAATCTCTCTCAGGCAAAACTAACAGGTCCAGGAAATTCTTATCCTCTCTTGCTGACAACTTTATCTTCCAAAAGGTAATGGAGAAAACAAGGGGATCTGCTACCTTGGATCTAATCCTCATAAACAGGGAGGAAATGGTGGAGGAGGTAAGAGTGGCTGGGACCCTAGGAGGTAGTGACCATGCTATTTTAGAATTTTGGATAACAAGAGGAGGAAGACCTGTGAAGACTCAGACGTCAAGGTTAGATTTCAGAAAGGCAGATTTTAAGGAACTCAGAAAGAGAATTGGAGGGATCCAATGGCTGGATATCCTTAAGGACAAAAATGTCCAGGAAGGATGGAAAATCTTGAAAAATGAGATTCTCAAAGCACAATCGTTAACAATTCCGAAAAGAGGGAAGAATGGGAAGCATTTAAGGAAACCAGGATGGATGAACATAGAACTTAAACACATGCTAAAAAGGAAGAAAGAAATGTTTATCAAATGGAAAGAGGGAGGCATATCTAAAGAAGAATATAATGCCGTCTGCAGAACCTGCAGGGCACAAATCAGATTATCTAAAGCTGACAATGAATTAAGGCTTGCAAGTGACGTCAAAAGCAACAAAAAAGGATTTTGGGGATACGTCAAAAGTAAAAGAAAAGTCAAAGATGCTATAGGATTTTTACAGGATGAAAATGATGAAATGGTAAGTCAGGATGTTGAGAAGGCTGAACTTTTAAATTCCTATTTTGCATCTGTTTTCTCTCAGAAAGGAAATGTAACATCAACTGATCTTCACTGTCCTATTAAAGGAATAGAAGAATCCAGGATATCTATAAACAGAAAGACAGTGAGGAAACACTTAGCTAACCTAAATGAATTCAAGTCTCCAGGTCCAGATGAATTACACCCCAGGGTACTGAAGGAGATAGCAGAAGAAATTCTTGAACCACTGTCCATAATCTTTGAAAATTCTTGGAGAACAGGAGAAGTCCCAGAAGACTGGAGAAGAGCAAATGTTGTTCCTATCTTCAAAAAGGGGAAGAAGATGGACCCAGGGAACTACAGGCCGGTGAGTCTGACTTCTATACCAGGAAAGATCTTTGAACAAATTATTAAAGAACATGTATGCAAGTACCTGGATAAGAATGAAGTGATTAAACAGAGTCAGCATGGGTTTGTAACTAATAAGTCATGTCAGACTAACTTAATTTCCTTCTATGACAGAATCACTGACTGGGTGGATCAGGGAAATGCTGTAGATATAGTATATCTTGACTTCAGCAAAGCATTTGACAAAGTATCTCACACAATCCTTATTGAAAAAATGACTAAGTATGGAATGGACAAGGCAACTGTTAGGTGGATTCATAACTGGCTTAGTGATCGGACCCAAAGAGTGGTTGTAAATGGCTGCACATCCAGTTGGAAGAATGTCTCAAGTGGGGTACCACAAGGCTCTGTTTTGGGCCCTGTATTGTTCAACATCTTTATCAATGATTTAGATGAAGGAATTGAGGGTAAACTGATCAAATTTGCTGATGACACAAAGCTAGGAGGGGTAGCTAATACTAGAGAAGAGAGAGAGAGGATTCAAAAAGATATACATAAACTGGAGCAGTGGGCAGCAACTAACAGAATGGATTTTAACAGGGAAAAATGCAAAGTACTACATCTGGGCAATAAAAATGAAAAAAGCATATACAAAATGGGAGGAATAGGGCTAAGTAACAGCACATGTGAAAAAGACTTGGGTATACTAATTGATCACAGACTTAACATGAGTCAACAGTGTGATGCAGCAGCAAAAAAGGCAAATGCAATTCTAGGATGTATCAACAGAAGCATACAGTCTAGATCACGTGAGGTCATTATTGCCCTCTACTCCTCTTTGGTCAGACCTCATCTGGAATACTGTGTCCAGTTTTGGGCACCACATTTTAAAAAAGACATCAACAAACTGGAGCAAGTTCAGAGAAGAGCCACCAGAATGGTGACCGGTCTGCAAACCATGTCCTATGAGGAACGGTTGCAGGATTTGGAAATGTTTAGCTTGCAAAAAAGAAGACTGAGAGGAGACTTAATAGCTGTCTACAAATATCTCAAGGGCTGTCACATTGTAGAAGGATCATCTTTATTCTCATTTGCGCAAGGAAAGACTAGAAGCAATGGGATGAAACTGAATGGGAGGAGACACAGATTAGATATTAGAAAAAACTTTTTGACAGTTAGGGTGATCAATGAGTGGAACAGGCTGCCACAAGAGGTGGTGAGTTCTCCTTCAATGGAAGTCTTCAAACAGAGGCTGGATAGACATCTGTCTGGGATGATTTAGAGAATCCTGCTTTGAGCAGGGGGTTGGACCAGATGACCCAGGAGGTCCCTTCCAACTCTACCATTCTATGATTCTATGATTCTATGATTCTATGATCTATAGCAGCGCTGGTACAAATTACCAGAATACTACAGGTGGCGTCACGAACTGTATATAAATCTATCCCCTGTAAATATTCCCCCAACATACGCCAGACCGCCAGGGCCACAGACCGAGCCACAGCTACCTGTGACAAATCCCATAGACTTCTACGGGCTCGGCTCTGAGTACCCCATTGCCCTGGTAACCCACAATTGTGGTGGCGGGTCGACACAAAAACTTGGCGTCACGAACAGGATGCGAAACTCGCGAAATTGCGAGCCCTGTGTGCCTAAGGAATTGTTTTTGTGAAAAAGGACTGTTTGCACTTTTGGAGCCAAAATCGCCATTTTAGTCGCCATATTCGCGCCCTCAGGCGCTGGAGAAGAAGGTGGGCGTACCTTCGTGGGCGTCTACCCCCCAGTGGCGCGAAGAAAATGCCTGCCCTCTCAAAGTGCTATTACAACATGCGGTCCTGCCCTACAGCAAAGGAGGTCCGCCTCCTCTTCACCTTCCCTGCGAGGAGGAGGAGACGCAAACCCCACCTCCACGGAAGAGACCGGATGTCTCTGGAGGAAGAAGAAAGAATCTTCTGGAACATCATGGAAGCAGGACGTGTGCAGCCGAGCTGGGAAGCGGAGGAAGGCAGGCCCCGTGCCCCAGCCAAGCTGCCACCAACACCGGAGTTATCCGTGATCCTGCACCTGCAACAGGCGTTGCTAGAAACAAAAGAAGAAAATGCACGCCTGAAGAAGATGGTCCAGCACCAACCTGGCTTTGAAGAGATCGAGAGACGCCGGCGTACCCTGGAGCAGCGGAGGCTGTGGGACACGGTGATCTCTCCCCTCAACGACCCCCCACGATTCCAGATACCGAAGAGTCTGCTGCCCAAGGCGAAGGAGCAACCGGAGGCTGCCCCCGAAAGTACCGATCCTGATCCCACCGGTGAAGCGGTGGAGGCGAAGGAGGTTGAGGAGGTACCGCCAGTTCCGGAACGCCCGCCCGGCCAGGAGGCCGCAGCAGATGATCGGTCCCCGGCAGGGACACCGGAGGGGTCCTGTCCGTCGTTACCAGACGTCGACTGGGACGAGATGGAGCGTCTTGATGACGTCGCCTATACCGCCCAGTGGGAACAAGAGTGGCAGCGTCGTGAGGAGAAGCAGAAACGCCAGCAGGAGGAAGAGCGGGAAACTCAGAGGAACCGTCAGCGACAACATGCAGAGCTGATCGCGGACAAAGAGAGTGTCCGGAGAGATAAAGGTACCCTGAGGGAACCGCGGCGGCAGGGGTGTGTGACTGAGTTCC
This sequence comes from Oophaga sylvatica, assembly GCA_033576555.1. Taxonomy (NCBI): domain Eukaryota; kingdom Metazoa; phylum Chordata; class Amphibia; order Anura; family Dendrobatidae; genus Oophaga; species Oophaga sylvatica. Next base: position 64,872 of record JARQOD010000082.1, read on the forward strand.
AGCTCCGGAAGGGCTGGGGCTTCATCCGTGAACCGGGCCTCTACCCAGGGGTCTTTGTTAGCCGCAGGGACGTAGAATCCCACCTACCGCAAGGCCATCCCGGGAGGGACATCGTCACGTACACACGGCATTGGGGAATGAAGGGATGGTATGCCCTTAACGTCGCCATCGTCCGTGACCCCGTCCCCGACGCAGGTAACGTCACCACTACCGCAGCGTCCCCGTCTCTAGATCAAGCAGTAACCGGCCGTGCCCCAGCATCGCCCCCTGCAAATTCATCGCAACTAGCGACCCAGAGTTCATCGCAAATGAAAGTCATGTCTTCATCGCAACATGCGACCCAGTCTAAATCGCAATCCATGACACGGTCCATATCGTTAACTGTGATTGAAACGCAATCGGTGTCGCGTGAAGAGAATGTACCCGTTGCGCCCCTAGAGGTTCGCACGAGAACTGTGGCGACCCAGACCCTAATCGCAGCGCATGATTTGCTAGTCCTGGGATCTAGGGCCCATTGCATTGTTCCAGCCCCGGGGTGGAAAATGTATTGGAAAGTGTATTATTTGAAAATGAATAAATAGAAAAGAAGAATCGGTGAGATCCATATCGGGTCTACCATAAGTAGAAAGTTTGAAAATGTTTTATAAAGTTTAGCACCAGTTGAAGAGTATATATATAATGCATATATATTTTGCTAACCGTAGAATGCCCGGCTGGGTAACCAGAAAAAGTTTTGCACTTTAGTATAATAATGTGATATTATATTTATGTCTTTGGTTTTACAATGGACTTTGAGGTTGAGGACTGTGCTAACCCAGAACTTATTTGTACATAGTTGCGCTTCGGTGCCTTATCTTGGTTTTACATAAACCAGCACAACTACCTCTGAATACAAAAACCCGTGTGGTGTGGCACTGAGTGAGGTCTGCAATCGGATGTCCTGCAGCCCACCCAGGACCTACGTTGAAGGTTTGGTGCGGGTCCTTCACAAGTATATTGTATATTTATTGAATGCTATTTAATACTTTTGTATTTCTATATATAATGTTATTGTTCGCAACGTTCAAGATACCCTCACCTCCCGGATGGGACGAACCAATGTTAACTGTTTAATGTTTTCTTGCATAAACAAAATGTCTCTTTTATATTTTACAGCCCGGGAGTGCTGTCTTTTACCATGGGGGAATGTGTAGCCCTGGTGGTAGGCACACGCAGTACCCTGGAGAGTGTGTGGCGAGACAGCAGTTTAATGCTAAATATCCATTCACTCAACATATACTAGACACACCCTTAGGGTAGTGCAGTTTACTATTGAGGGAGTGGTCAGTCAGTCAGTGCCTGGACTTCAGAGAGGAAGGTCTAGCCTGGACTGAGGAGAAGGAGATTAGTGCAGAAAGTCTTCAGCATCCTGTCTAAAGGACAGTGTAAGGTTCAGAGACGTGCTCCTGCCTATTGATAACTGAGCATCTGTAACTAACTTTAAAGTGAAGGAAAAAGAAAGAAGTGACTACTCGACCCTTGGCTAGTGTGAGTGCTTATGTTACCAGCGTGGACAAGGCGAAAGGCACAGTGGTTTATTGGAATAGTGCTTACGGATTGAAGAAGTCCTGCACATTGCTACCGGTCACTGGGGACCGAAGGATCACTATTGTTACAAGCATAGTGGTAAGAAAACCAGGAATTTACCGGACCTTAGGTCGCGGCAAACAAGCCCCATATAGTCAGTACGTAACTGGGGTCAGGGGGAGTGAAGACTTTGAGTCAGTGCACGACAAGATAAGAATTCAGCTTCCTCGCAGGAAGGCTCCTAACACAAAGCTGACTGGGCGGTACAGCTAAGGATTAGCTGGAGTTATTGAGGGAACTACGCTTCAGGCTGGTTGTACTCATTGTGTGGAAAGTAAAGGAGGCCCCTAACTTGTCCAGCTGCTGTCTCAAGATACACTCTCCTTGGATCAGCCTCCCTGGGACCTGCCTTATCATCTTGCAAGTAAAGGTATGGAAAGACGCTGACCGTGTGAGACTGAGTTATTATTGCATGCCTGCACAATCCCTACCTAACTACCGACCTGAGGGAAGAGTCCCACCTGTAGGGGACCCGACATCTAGCTGCATCACCATCCCCTCAGAGATCTATAGCAGCGCTGGTACAAATTACCAGAATACTACAGGTGGCGTCACGAACTGTATATAAATCTATCCCCTGTAAATATTCCCCCAACATACGCCAGACCGCCAGGGCCACAGACCGAGCCACAGCTACCTGTGACAAATCCCATAGACTTCTACGGGCTCGGCTCTGAGTACCCCATTGCCCTGGTAACCCACAATTGTGGTGGCGGGTCGACACACTAACCACAGTGTTATCCGCAGCACAGTGTTAATAGCGACCACAGTGTTATCCGCAGCACAGTGTTAATAGTGACCACAGTGTTATCCGCAGCACAGTGTTAATAGCGACCACAGTGTTAGCCGCAGCAGCCGGCTTCTTGCTGCTGCCGGGCTTTCAAGTGTGCAGGCTACTGAAGGCAATAAATATTCACTGCATTCCACTCCTATAGGCATGGCATGCAATGAATATTCCTTCCCTTTAGTATCGGCACACGTGAAAGCCGACAGCTGGAGGAACTTGGCGGCTGCGGCTAACACAGCGCTCGGTAAAGAGCAATGAATAGTAACTGCGCTCCACGCACATAGTCCGGGCGTGGAGAACAGTGAGTATTCCGGCAACTGTTCTCGGCAGGTTGTAAGCAGCACATGACGTCACTGCCATGTGCTGCTTACAAGCATAAAGCTGCTGCTGGCACCGGAGCAGGACACTGCGAGGGCGCGCAAGGAAGGTAAGAATGTTTTTGTTGTTTTTTCTTTTCTTCTGGGGGCTATTCATACCAGGATAAGGATGGGACTATGCATACCAGGAAGGAGATGGGTCCCTGCATACCAGGATAGGCATTGGTGCCAATCATACCAGGATAAGGATGGAGCCATGCATACCAGGATAAGGATGGAGCCATGTATACCAGGATAAGGATGGAGCCATGTATACCAGGATAAGGATGGAGCCATGATGTATACCAGGATAAGGATGGAGCCATGCATACCAGGATAAGGATGGAGCCATGATGTATACCAGGATAAGGATGGAGCCATGATGTATACCAGGATAAGGATGGAGCCATGTATACCAGGATAAGGATGGAGCCATGTATACCAGAATGCAGAAAAGAAATTACAAATGTTGAGGTGGTAAGATGTGCAAATGTGTAGCCCTGGTGGTAGGCACACGCAGTACCCTGGAGAGTGTATGGCGAGACGGCAGTTCAATGCTCAATATTCATTCACTCGACACACACTAGACACACCCTTAGGGTAGTGGAGTATACTCTAGAGGGAGTGGTCAAGGTAGTAGGTGTTAGAGTGATTAGTCTAGTTCCTGTCTTCGGACAGTGAGGACGTGTGGAGTGGAGTCTAGACTTCTTTGTGAGAAGACGTTTGGAGGGAGGAAAGAGTCTAGCCTGCTTATTCACCAGTTCATATCGTGGAGTCTGGTATAGGTGTTTGGAATACACCTTAGTCTAGTCAGAGCTGTATCACCTTCTCAACACCTATTGAGGAAAGAAGAAGTATTAGCACGGAAAGCCTTCAGCACCCCTGTCTAGAGGACGGTATCAGGTTCAGAGACGTGCTCCTGCCTGTGATAACTGAGCATCTGTGGCTAACTTCATTGGAAGGAAAAGGAAAGAAGTGACTGCTCGACCCTTGGCTAGTTTGAGTGCTTATGTTACCAGCGTGGACAAGGCGAAAGGCAAGTGGATTTATAGGATTGGTGCTACAGGATTGCAGAAGTCCAGCACATTGCTACCGGTCACTGGGGACCGAAGGGTCACCGTTGTTTCAGGCACGGTGATAGGAAAACCAGGAATCTACCGGACCCTAGGTCGCGGCAGACAAGCCCCTTATAGTCAGTACGTAACTGGGGTCAGGGGGAGTGAAGACTTTGAAGTTCTGCAGGACAAAATAAGGATTCAGCTCCTTCGCAGGAAGGCCCCTAACACTAAGCTGACTGGGCAGGTACAGCTAAAGATTAGCTGGAGAATTGAGGGAACTACGCTTCAGGCTGGTTGTACTCGTTTTATTGGAGTTAAAGGAGGCCCCTAACTTGTCCAGCTGCCGTCTCAAGATACACTCTCCTTGGATCAGCCTCCCTGGGACCTGCCTTATCATCTTACAAGTAAAGGTATGGAAAGACGCTGACCGTGTGAGACTGTGTTCTTTATCTGCACTCGACTTCACTACTCACATAGACTTTGAGGGACCAGTCCCACCTGTAGGGGACCCGACATCTAGCTGCCTCACCATCCCCTCAGAGATCTACAGCAGCGCTGGTACTAATTACCAGAATACTACAGGTGGCGTCACGAACTGTACATAAATTAATCCCCTGTAAATATTCCCCCAACATACGCCAGACCGCCCGGGCCACAGACCGAGCCACAGCTACCTGTGACAAAATCCCCATAGACTTCTACGGGCTCGGCTCTGAGTACCCCATTGCCCTGGTAATCCACAATTGTGGTGGCGGGTCGACACAACTTTGGCGTCACGAACAGGATACGAAACTCGCGAAATTGCGAGCCCTGTGTGCCTAAGAACTTGTTTTTGTGAAAAGGACTGTTTGCACTTTTGGCGCCAAAATCGCCATTTTTGTCGCCATATTCGCGCCCTCAGGCGCTGGAGAAGAAGGTGGGCGTGCCTTCGTGGGCGTCTACCCCCCAGTGGCGCGAAGAAAATGCCTGCCCTCTCAAAGTGCTACTACAACATGCGGTCCTGCCCTACAGCAAAGGAGGTCCGCCTCCTCTTCACCTTCCCTGCGAGGAGGAGGAGACGCAAACCCCACCTCCACGGAAGAGACCGGATGTCTCCGCAGGAGGAAGAGAGAATCTTCTGGAACATGATGGAGGCAGGACGTGTGCAGCCGAGTGGGGCAGCGGAGGAAGGCAGGCCCCGTGCCCCCGCTAAGCTGCCATCGGCATCAGAGTCTTATGCGATCCTGCACCTGCAACAGGCGTTGCTAGAGCTTCAGGAGGAGAACGCCTGCCTAAAGAAGAAGTTCCAACCTGGACTGGAGGAGATTGAGAGACGCCGATGTAACCTGCTGAAGTGGCAACTAACGAACACGGCGTCCTCTCCCTCAATGAACCCCCACGATTCCAAGTACCGAAGAGTCTGCTGCTCAAGGCGAAGGAGCAACCGGAGGCTGCCCCCGAAAGTACCGTTCCCGATCCCACTGGTGAAGCGGTGGAAGCGGAGGAGGTTGAGGAGGTACAGCCAGTCCCGGAACGCCCGCCCGGCCAGGAGGCCGCAGCAGATGATCGGTCCCCGGCAGGGACACCGGAGGGGTCCTGTCCGTCACTACCAGATGTGGACTGGGACGAAATGGCGCGCCTGGATGACGTCGCCTACACCGCCCAGTGGGAACAAGAATGGCGGAGTCGTGAGGAGAAGAAGAGGCGTCAGCAGGAGGAGGAGCAGAAAATCCAGAGGAACCGTCAGCGACAGTTTGCCGAGCTGATTGCCGACAAGGAGACTGTCCGTCGCGACAAAGGTACCTTACGGGAACCGCGGCGGCAGGGGTGTGTGACTGAGTTCCAGCTCCGGAAGGGCTGGGGCTTTATCCGTGAACCGGGCCTCTACCCAGCGGTCTTCGTCAGCAGGCGTGACGTAGAATCTCACCTGCCGCAAGGCCATCCCGGGAGGGACTTAGTAAACGGAGATATAGTCACCTATACGCGGCATTGGGGAATGAAGGGATGGTATGCCCTTAACGTCGCCATCGTCCGCGACCCCGTCCCAGACGCCGGTACCGTCACCATTACCACCGCGTCCCTGTCTCCAGCTCAAGCAGCATCCGGCCGTGCCCCAGCATCGCCCCCTGCAAAGTCATCGCAACTAGCGACCCAAAGTTCATCGCAAGTTAAAGCCACCTCCACATCGCAACATGCGACCCGGTCTAGATCGCAAACCCTGACGCGGTCTATATCGTTGACTGTGATGGAGACGCAATCGGTGTCACGTGGAGAGAGTATACCCGTTGCGCCCCTAGAGGTTCGCACCAGAACTGTCGCGACCCAGACCCTGATCGCAGCACATGATTTGCTGGTCTTAGGATCTAGGGCTCATTGCATCATTCCAGCCCCTGGAGTGAAAGATGTAGTGGAAGGTGTATTATTAGAAGATGAATAAATAGTAAGAAATGTGGTGAGATCCCTATCGGATCTACCAAAAGCAAAAAGTTTAAAATGTTTTGAAAAAGTTTTGCACAGGTTATATATAGTGAATATATATTTCTAATTATAGAATGCCCGGCTTGGTAATTGATAAATGATAAATGATAAACAGTTGCACTTTTATAATGCGATTTATTATGTCTTTCTTTACAAATGGACTTTTGAGGTTAAGGACTATGCTAACCCGGAACTTTCTTGTACATAGTTGCGCTTCGGTGCCCTATCTTGGTTTTACAAAAACCATCCATAACTACCTCTGAAAAACAAAACCCGTATGGTGTGGCACTGAGTGAGGTCTGCAATCGGACGTCCTGCAGCCCACCCAGGACCCACGTTGAAGGTTTGGTGCGGGTCCTTCACAAGTATATTGTATATTTATTTATTGAATGCTATTTGATACTATTTGTATTTTTCTATAAAGTTTGCAACGTTCAAGGTGTTCTCACCTCCCGGATGGGAAGATGTTATTGTTAAATGTTTATTGCATAAACAAAATGTCTTTTGTATTTTACAGCCCGGGAGTGCTGTCATTTACCATGGGGGAATGTGTAGCCCTGGTGGTAGGCACACGCAGTACCCTGGAGAGTGTATGGCGAGACGGCAGTTCAATGCTCAATATTCATTCACTCGACACACACTAGACACACCCTTAGGGTAGTGGAGTATACTCTAGAGGGAGTGGTCAAGGTAGTAGGTGTTAGAGTGATTAGTCTAGTTCCTGTCTTCGGACAGTGAGGACGTGTGGAGTGGAGTCTAGACTTCTTTGTGAGAAGACGTTTGGAGGGAGGAAAGAGTCTAGCCTGCTTATTCACCAGTTCATATCGTGGAGTCTGGTATAGGTGTTTGGAATACACCTTAGTCTAGTCAGAGCTGTATCACCTTCTCAACACCTATTGAGGAAAGAAGAAGTATTAGCACGGAAAGCCTTCAGCACCCCTGTCTAGAGGACGGTATCAGGTTCAGAGACGTGCTCCTGCCTGTGATAACTGAGCATCTGTGGCTAACTTCATTGGAAGGAAAAGGAAAGAAGTGACTGCTCGACCCTTGGCTAGTTTGAGTGCTTATGTTACCAGCGTGGACAAGGCGAAAGGCAAGTGGATTTATAGGATTGGTGCTACAGGATTGCAGAAGTCCAGCACATTGCTACCGGTCACTGGGGACCGAAGGGTCACCGTTGTTTCAGGCACGGTGATAGGAAAACCAGGAATCTACCGGACCCTAGGTCGCGGCAGACAAGCCCCTTATAGTCAGTACGTAACTGGGGTCAGGGGGAGTGAAGACTTTGAAGTTCTGCAGGACAAAATAAGGATTCAGCTCCTTCGCAGGAAGGCCCCTAACACTAAGCTGACTGGGCAGGTACAGCTAAAGATTAGCTGGAGAATTGAGGGAACTACGCTTCAGGCTGGTTGTACTCGTTTTATTGGAGTTAAAGGAGGCCCCTAACTTGTCCAGCTGCCGTCTCAAGATACACTCTCCTTGGATCAGCCTCCCTGGGACCTGCCTTATCATCTTACAAGTAAAGGTATGGAAAGACGCTGACCGTGTGAGACTGTGTTCTTTATCTGCACTCGACTTCACTACTCACATAGACTTTGAGGGACCAGTCCCACCTGTAGGGGACCCGACATCTAGCTGCCTCACCATCCCCTCAGAGATCTACAGCAGCGCTGGTACTAATTACCAGAATACTACAGGTGGCGTCACGAACTGTACATAAATTAATCCCCTGTAAATATTCCCCCAACATACGCCAGACCGCCCGGGCCACAGACCGAGCCACAGCTACCTGTGACAAAATCCCCATAGACTTCTACGGGCTCGGCTCTGAGTACCCCATTGCCCTGGTAATCCACAATTGTGGTGGCGGGTCGACACACAAAGAGATAGATAGCTAGATATCTGTGAGATATATAATTAACCTAATAAATAAATAAATAAATGAAAAAACTACATGCTTCCCCATTTTTAATAACCGGAAAAGGTAAAGTAAACAGCTGATGTTATCAGGCTTGGAAGGTGCACGGTTATTGGGCCCTTCCTAGCCTACAAATACCAGTCCGCAGTAGCCCCAGAAGTGGCACATTACATTATATATCAGCTCACAGCTGACTGCTTGACCTTTGCTGTTTTTTAAAAAAGGGGGGACCCCACATCATGTGTCTATTATTAGGTTAATAGATGTACAGTAAACTATACACACCAGGCACTCATTATATATCTCACAGACGTCTATCTGGCTGCTACATATCTATCTATCTATCTATCTATCTATCTATCTATCTATCTATCTATCTATCTATCTATCGTTACTCAATAACATGTACTTACAAACACTGAAAGCTTTACTGCATAAATTAGCCAATTCACGTATGTCCATCAACCACGGCAAGGTGACCTCCCTCTGATGGGTCCTATCCTACTGAACATGCCACTTTCTGGCCATAAGCCTACAATTAAATTGTGAAACATGTTTTTCCCGGGCTATAAGCCTAAAATTTAAATGGACAAGTAGAAATGATTACAATAACCTTTATGTTAATGTTACACTCTAACAGTAGAATTTTGCAGGTATAATCTCATATAGTCCTATGCATGACCGGTCAGTACGATATTCCATTAGAAAGCCAATAATACACCAATCACTTGGAGAATTTCACACTTAGATAATTGTTGTACATTCCCATTGCAGTCAGCACCAACTATTTCCTGGATCTTTCCTTCTTGACCCTCCTAAGATTAGACATTACTGAAGGTTCTCCTGTCTCATGAACAGCTCATATAATGGGTGTGCATTACTGTTCATTATCTGCAAACACTTCTTCTGGATTCTTCCTCCACTACCTCCTCAGAAGTGGCAAGATGATAAGTTTATGAAGCTTATTAGGATCAAACACCCGCACACTACTTCCCCAGCACGACTTTCCAAAAAAAGATGACACTCTTCACTACGGGTGATAGAACACTTCTAACATTCTGCTGCACACATAAAATAAGCTCAGTTTCCATAGAAAGTACAGTTTTGTCACCCCCATCTTATAAATCCTCTCCATGTGACACCTCCAGTCCAGTTTACTGTCCAAGAGGACCCTCAAATATTGTAACTCTGCACCTGCTCCCCTCCCTGACCAGCAATAGTGACAAGTAAACCGTTCATCTTTCTCCTGCCATAGTTCACCACCATCTCCTTAGTTTCCATAGAAAGTACAGTTTTCTCACCCCCATCTTATAAATCCTCTCCATGTGACACCTCCAGTCCAGTTTACTGTCCAAGAGGACCCTCAAATATTGTAACTCTCCACCTGCTCCCCTCCCTGACCAGCAATAGTGACAAGTAAACCGTTCATCTTTCTCCTGCCATAGTTCACCACCATCTCCTTAGTTTCCATAGAAAGTACAGTTTTCTCACCCCCATCTTATAAATCCTCTCCATGTGACACCTCCAGTCCAGTTTACTGTCCAAGTGGACCCTCAAATATTGTAACTCTCCACCTGCTCCCCTCCCTGACCACCAATAGTGACAAGTAAACCGTTCATCTTTCTCCTGCCATAGTTCACCACCATCTCCTTAGTTTCCATAGAAAGTACAGTTTTCTCACCCCCATCTTATAGATCCTCTCCATGTGACACCTCCAGTCCAGTTTACTGTCCAAGTGGACCCTCAAATATTGTAACTCTCCACCTGCTCCCCTCCCTGACCAGCAATAGTGACAAGTAAACCGTTCATCTTTCTCCTGCCATAGTTCACCACCATCTCCTTAGTTTTCTTTATGTTCAGTGTAAATAATGAGCCTGACCCCAATCCATAAAATCTGGCACCACTCTCCTATATTCCTCCTATATTCCCCTTATGCATCAGATTACCAAAGAATTATTGAAGGTGGCAAAAAACAGAATAATATTGAAAATCTGCTGTATACAAGATGAAAAGAAAGGGTGAAACGGTGCATTCCCTGAGGGGCACCTACCCTGCTCAATAATCTGCCGGACACAACTGCTCCCACACTGTGGCCTCTCTGACCGCTAATCCATTACCCCATTTCTCATCCCCCCCTCCACCTTTATTTCACTCATCTTTTTGCATAGTAAAATTGGCTGTAAGGAATCGAACGCGCTGGAGAATTCAAAGAACATTGTTCGTCCAGTGGTTCCATCAGTGTCCAAAAATGTATGTACTGTATGTAACAGAGACAATTCAGCATTGTCCACCCCAATCTATGCTGGTAAGCAAACTGTAGGGGCTCAACAAAAGCCCTAATCCGCGGACTCAAGTAAGCAAGCACTAATATTTCCAAGGACTTCATAGCATGTGGTGTGAAGGCCACAGGATGATAGTTGTTTCAGGATGCTGGGAAAGTAGTCCTAGGAACCGGAACACACTTGTACTCTCTGTGATTGTATGCTCCAGTGTAACAGGTACTGAGAGCCAGCACACTTTAACCCCTTCCCGACCTTTGACACAGCGTATGTGTGTCAACCCGCCACCACAATTGTGGATTACCAGGGCAATGGGGTACTCAGAGCCGAGCCCGTAGAAGTCTATGGGGATGGTGTCACAGGTAGCTGTGGCTCGGTCTGTGGCCCGGGCGGTCTGGCGTATGTTAGGGATATATTTACAGGGGATTGGTTATGTACAGTTCGTGACGCCACCTGTAGTATTCTGGTAATTAGTACCAGCGCTGCTGTAGATCTCTGAGGGGATGGTGATGCAGCTAGATGTCGGGTCCCCTACAGGTGGGACTGGTCCCTCAAAGTCTATGGGATTTGTGAAGTCGAGTGCAGGCAAATAACACAGTCTCACACGGTCAGCGTCTTTCCATACCTTTACTGGCAAGATGATAAGGCAGGTCCCAGGGAGGCTGATCCACGGAGAGTGTATATTGAGGCAGCAGCTGGACAAGTTAGGGGCCTCCTTTAACTCCAATATAACGAGTACAACCAGCCTGAAGCGTAGTTCCCTCTAATCTTCAGCTAATCTTTAGCTGTACCTGCCCAGTCAGCTTAGTGTTAGGGGCCTTCCTGTGAAGGAGCTGAATACTTATGTTATCCTGCAGAACTCCGAAGCCTTCACTCCCCCTGACCCCAGTTACGTACTGACTATAAGGGGCTTGTCTGCCGCGACCTAGGGTCCGGTAGATTCCTGGATTTCTTATCACTGTGCCTGAAACAACAGTGACACTTCGGTCCCCAGTAACCGGTGACAACGTGCTGGACTTCTGCAATCCGTTAAGCACTAATCTTATAAATCCACTTGCCTTTCGCCTTGTCCACGCTGGTAACATAAGCACTCAAACTAGCCAAGGGTCGAGCAGTCACTTCTTTCCTTTTCCTTCCTATGAAGTTGGTCACAGATGCTCAGTTATCACAGGCAGGAGCACGTCACTGTACCTGATACCGTCCTTTAGACAGGGATGCTGAAGACTTTCTGTTTACAACTTGTTCTTTCCTTCAGTGTATGCTGAGGAGATGATACAGCTCTGACCAGACTAAGGTGTATTCCAACACCTATACCAGACTCCACTTTCCAAGCTGGTGTTAGAGCAGTCTGGACTCCTTCCTCCCTCCAAACGTCTTCTCTCACAGACGTCTCCACACAGACTCTCTACGTCCTCACTGTCCGAAGACAGGAACTAGACTGACTAAAATCACTCCTACACATAACTTCTTGACCACTCCCTCTAGAGTATACTCCACTACCCCAAGGGTGTGTCTAGTGTGTGTAGAGTGAATGGATATTTAGCATTAAGCTGCTGTCTCGCCATACACTCTCCAGGGTACTGCGTGTGCCTACCACCAGGGCTACACATTCCCCCATGGTAAACGACAGCACTCCCGGGCTGTAAAATACAAAAGACATTTTGTTTATGCAATAACATTTAACAATAACATCTTCCATTCGGGAGGTGAGAACACCTTGAACGTTGCAAAACTTTATAGAAAAATACAAATATCAAATAGCATTCAATAAATAAATATACAAGATACTTGTGAAGGACCCGCACCAAACCTTCAACGTGGGTCCTGGGTGGGCTGCAGGACATCCAATTGCAGACCTCACTCAGTGCCACACCACACGGGTTTTGTTTTTCAGAGGTAGTGATGGATGGTTTTTGTAAAACCAAGAGGAAGCACCGAAGCGCAACTATTTACAAGAAAGTTCTGGGTTAGCATAGTCCTTAACCTCCAAGTCCAATGTAAAACCAAAAATAGTTATAGTATCACATTATACTAAAGTGCAACTTTTCTGGTTACGATTTACCATTTATCAATTACCAATTACCCAGCCGGGCATTCTACAGTATATATATTCATTATATAAATTGTGCTAAACTTTTCAAACACTTCAACTTTTACTATATTATGGTAGACCCGATATGGATCTCACCAACTCTTTACTTATTTATTCATTTTCCAATACATTTTCCACTACATTTTCCACCCGGGGGCTGGAACAACGCAATGGGCCCTTGATCCTAGGACCAGCAAATCATGTGCTGCGATCAGGGTCTGGGTCGCCACAGTTCTGGTGCGAACCTCTAGGGGCGCAACGGGTATACTCTCTCCACATGACACCGATTGCGTCTCAATTACGGTTAGCGATATGGACCGCGTTAGGGATTGCGATCGAGACGGTGTCGCATGCTGCGATGAAGAGGTGACTTTAAGTTGTGATGAACTCTGGGTCGCTTGTTGCGATGACTTTACAGGGGGCGATGCTGAGGCACGGCCGGATGCTGCTTGTACTGGAAACGGGGACGCTGCGGTAATGGTGACGGTACCTGCGTCTGGGACGGGGTCACGGACGATGGTGACGTTAAGGGCATACCACCCCTTCATTCCCCAATGCCGCGTATAGGTGACGATATCTCCGTTTGCTAAGTCCCTCCCGGGATGGCCCTGTGGCAGGTGAGATTCTACGTCACGCCTGCTGACGAAGACCGCTGGGTAGAGGCCGGTTCACGGATAAAGCCCCAGCCCTTCCGGAGCTGGAACTCAGTCACACACCCCTGCCGCCGCGGTTCCCGTAAGGTACCTTTGTCGCGACGGACAGTCTCCTTGTCGGCAATCAGCTCGGCATACTGTCGCTGACGGTTCCTCTGTCTTTCCCGCTCTTCCTCCTGCTGACGCCTCTTCTTCTCCTCACGACTCTGCCATTCTTGTTCCCACTGGGCGGTGTAAGCGACGTCGTCCAGGCGCGCCATGTCGTCCCAGTCCACATCTGGTAGTGACGGACAGGACCCCTCCGGTGTCCCTGCCGGGGACCGATCATCTGCTGCGGCCTCTTGGCCGGGCGGGCGTTCCGGGATCGGCTGTACCTCCTCAACCTCCTCCGCCTCCACCGCTTCACCAGTGGGATCGGGAACGGTACTTTCGGGGGCAGCCTCCGGTTGCTCCTTCGCCTTGGGCAGCAGACTCTGCAGTGCTTGGAATCGTGGGGGTTCGTTGAGGGGAGAGGACGCCGTGTTCGTTAGTTGCCACTTCAGCAGGTTACATCGGCGTCTCTCAATCTCCTCCAGTCCAGGTTGGAACTTCTTCTTTAGGCATGCGTTCTCCTCCTGAAGCTCTAGCAACGCCTGTTGCAGGTGCAGGATCGCATAAGACTCCGATGCCGATGGCAGCTTGGCGGGGGCACGGGGCCTGCCTTCCTCCGCTTCCCCACTCGGCTGCACACGTCCGGCCTCCATCATGTTCCAGAAGATCTTTTTTTCTTTCTGCGGAGACATCCTGTCTCTTCCGTGGAGGTGGGGTTTGCGTCTCCTCCTCCTCGCAGGGAAGGTGAAGAGGAGGCGGACCTCCTTTGCTGTAGGGCAGGACCGCATGTTGTAGTAGCACTTTGAGAGGGCAGGCATTTTCTTCGCGCCTTTGGGGGGTAGACGCCCACGAAGGTACGCCCACCTTCTTCTCCAGCGCCTGAGGGCGAATCTGGCGACAAAAATGGCGATTTTGGCGCCAAAAGTGCAAACAGTCCTTTTTCACAAAAACAGTTCCTTAGGCACACAGGGCTCGCAATTTCGCGAGTTTGGTATCCTGTTCGTGACGCCAAGTTTTTGTGTCAACCCGCCACCACAATTGTGGATTACCAGGGCAATGGGGTACTCAGAGCCGAGCCCGTAGAAGTCTATGGGGATGGTGTCACAGGTAGCTGTGGCTCGGTCTGTGGCCCGGGCGGTCTGGCGTATGTTAGGGATATATTTACAGGGGATTGGTTATGTACAGTTCGTGACGCCACCTGTAGTATTCTGGTAATTAGTACCAGCGCTGCTGTAGATCTCTGAGGGGATGGTGATGCAGCTAGATGTCGGGTCCCCTACAGGTGGGACTGGTCCCTCAAAGTCTATGGGATTTGTGAAGTCGAGTGCAGGCAAATAACACAGTCTCACACGGTCAGCGTCTTTCCATACCTTTACTGGCAAGATGATAAGGCAGGTCCCAGGGAGGCTGATCCACGGAGAGTGTATATTGAGGCAGCAGCTGGACAAGTTAGGGGCCTCCTTTAACTCCAATATAACGAGTACAACCAGCCTGAAGCGTAGTTCCCTCTAATCTTCAGCTAATCTTTAGCTGTACCTGCCCAGTCAGCTTAGTGTTAGGGGCCTTCCTGTGAAGGAGCTGAATACTTATGTTGTCCTGCAGAACTCCGAAGCCTTCACTCCCCCTGACCCCAGTTACGTACTGACTATAAGGGGCTTGTCTGCCGCGACCTAGGGTCCGGTAGATTCCTGGATTTCTTATCACTGTGCCTGAAACAACAGTGACACTTCGGTCCCCAGTAACCGGTGACAACGTGCTGGACTTCTGCAATCCGTTAAGCACTAATCTTATAAATCCACTTGCCTTTCGCCTTGTCCACGCTGGTAACATAAGCACTCAAACTAGCCAAGGGTCGAGCAGTCACTTCTTTCCTTTTCCTTCCTATGAAGTTGGTCACAGATGCTCAGTTATCACAGGCAGGAGCACGTCACTGTACCTGATACCGTCCTTTAGACAGGGATGCTGAAGACTTTCTGTTTACAACTTGTTCTTTCCTTCAGTGTATGCTGAGGAGATGATACAGCTCTGACCAGACTAAGGTGTATTCCAACACCTATACCAGACTCCACTTTCCAAGCTGGTGTTAGAGCAGTCTGGACTCCTTCCTCCCTCCAAACGTCTTCTCTCACAGACGTCTCCACACAGACTCTCTACGTCCTCACTGTCCGAAGACAGGAACTAGACTGACTAAAATCACTCCTACACATAACTTCTTGACCACTCCCTCTAGAGTATACTCCACTACCCCAAGGGTGTGTCTAGTGTGTGTAGAGTGAATGGATATTTAGCATTAAGCTGCTGTCTCGCCATACACTCTCCAGGGTACTGCGTGTGCCTACCACCAGGGCTACACATATGCGTCATGAAAGTCGGTGCCAATCCGACCTGTGACGCCTATGTGGCGTCATGAAAGGATCGCGTTCCTGCGGGCCGGGTGACCGGGGTCACTGAAAGGTCACCCGACCCGCAGGCACAGGATCCTTTGTACTTCACCACAGGGGGGTTGGCTTAACACCCGCGTGGCCACGATCGCTCTGATTGGCTGTTAAAAGTGAAACAGCCAATCAGAGCAATCTGTAATATTTCACCAATTAAATTGGTGAAATATTACAATCCAGCCATGGCCGATCCTGCAATAGCATCTGCCATGGCTGGAGACCGCGATCTGACCCCCCCACATCGAGTCACGGCGGTGTTCGGCCGCCGCCACCGAAAGATGGCGGTGATCGGTCACCGCCGTCACTATCTGCTACCCTCCTCCTGGCCTCCGCTGCCCCACCTTCCGATCCCCCCCCCTCACCTTCCGACCCCCCTACTCACCTCTCCCAGTCCACCGATGTCCCTGGATCCGTCCCGGCGGCAGCCTGGGATTCTTCATGGGTGCTGCCATCTTGTAAAATGGCGGTGCGCCCGCCGGCCGACGCATGCGCAGTGCACCCTGCTGAGTCCAAACATTTATTTTGATCACTGTGATAAACTGTCACAGTGATCAAAATAAAAAAAAAGTAAATGAACCCCCCCCTGTCATAGGTAGGGACAAATAATAAAATAAAGAATTTTTTTTTTTCCTATTAGGCCCTGTGCACACGTTGCGGATTTTGCTGCGGATGCACTGCGGATTTTGCTGCGGACCCGCAGCGGATTTCGCGCTGCAGATCCGCAGCAGATCCTGAAACCATGTACAGTACAATGCAAATAAATGGTAAAAAAAAACGTTGTGCACATGCTGCAGAATTTTCAGCGCGGATTTGCTGCGGTTTTAAATCCGTAGCATGTCAATTCTTTGTGCGGATTCCGCAGCGATTTTACACCTATTCCATTATAGGTGTAAAACCGCAGGGAAAAACCGCACCAAAACCGTAGTCTGGGCTCCGTCACCGCTAGTGCAGATGAATCATCGCTGATTCCTCTGCGCTAGCGGTATAGCATAACGCGATCGCGTTATGCTATACCGTTACCAGCCCGTCAACGCTACGTGTTGAACGGGCTGGTAAAACGCAATATGAACCCAGCCTTGGGGTTAGAATTAGGGTTACGGTTAGAATTTGGGTTAGGTGTTGGAATTAGGGTTAGGGTTGGGATTAGGGTTAGGTTTGTGGTTAGGGTTAGAGTTAGGATAAGTGTTAGGGGTGTTTTGGGGTTAGGGTTGAGATTAGGGTTAGGCTTGTAGTTAGGTTTATAGTTAGAGTTGGGATTAGGGTTAGGGGTGTGTTGGGGTTAGGGTTATGGTTTGTATTAGGGTTAGGGTGTGTAGGGGTTAGGGTTGGGGTTAGGGTTGGAGTTAGAATTGAGGGGTTTCCACTATTTACTCACATCACGGGGTCTCCATATGCGACATGGTGCCACCATTGATTCCTGCAAATTTTGCGTTCAAAAGTCAAGCAGTGCTCCCTTTATTCCAAGCCCCGACGTGTGCCCAAACAGTGGTTTACCCCCACATATGGGGTATCAGCGTACTCGGGAAAAATTGCACAACAACTTTGGGGGTCTAATTTCTCCTGTTACCCTTGGAAAAAAATTGGGGACTAAAAAAGTTATTTTTTTGGAAAAAAAATGATTTTTTATTTTCACGGCTCTGCGTTATAAACTTCTGTAAAGAACTTGGAGATTCAAAGTGCTTACCACACATCTAGAAGAGTTCCTTGGGGAATCTAGTTTCCAAAATGGGGTCACTTGGGGGGGGTTCTACTGTTTAGGCACATCATGGGCTCTGCAAACGTAACATGACACCCGCAGATCATTCCATCAAGTCGGCATTTCAAAACGTCACTACTTCCCTTCCGAGCCTCGACGTGTGCCCATACAGTAGTTTTCTCCCACATATGGGATATCAGCGTACTCAGGACAAATTGGACAACAACTTTTGGGGTCTAATTTCTCCTGTTACCCTTGGGAACATAAAAAAAATTGTGGACTAAAAGATCATGTTTGTGGCAAAAATATGATTTTTTTATTTTCATGCCCGGGCGTTATAAACTTCTGTTGCCCTTGGGGGTTCAAAGTGCTCACCACACATCTAGATAAGTTCCTTGTGGGGTCTAGTTTCCAAAATGGGGTCACTTGTGTGGAGTTTCTACTGTTTAGGCACATCAGGGACTCTGCAAACGTAACATGACGCCCGCAGACCATTCCATCAAGTCGGCATTTCAAAACGTCACTACTTCCCTTCCGAGCCCCGATGTGTGCCCATACAGTAGTTTTCTCCCACATATGGGATATCAGCGTACTCAGGACAAATTGGACAACAACTTTTGAGGTCTAATTTCTCCTGTTACCCTTGGGAAAATAAAAAATTGGAGACTAAAAATCATGTTTGTGGAAAAAATTATTTTTTAATTTTCATGCCCCGGCTTTATAAATTTCTGTGTAGCCCTTGGGGGTTCAAAGTGCTCACTACACATCTAGATAAGCTCCTTGGGGGTTAGTTTCCAAAATAGGGTCACTTCTGAGGGGTTTCTACTGTTTAGGCACATCAGGGGGCTCTGCAAAAGCACATGGGCCCCGCAGAACATTCCATCAAGTCTGCATTCCAAAATGGCGCTCCTTCCCTTCTGAGCTCTCCAAGCACCAAACAGTGGGGTACCCCTGTACTCAGGAAAAAACTGTACAACAACTTTTGTGGTCCAATTTCTCCTATTACCCTTGTGAAAATAAAAATTTGCTGGTTAAAAAAATTCAGTTTTTGGGGAAAAAAAATGATTTTTTTTTTCACGGCTCTGCATTATAATCTTTGTGAAGCACGTGGGGTTCAAGGTGCTCACCACACATCTAGATAAGTTCCTTTAGGGGTCAAAGTTTCCAAAATGGTGTCACATGTGAGGTTTTTTTCACTGTTTAGGCACACAGGGCTCTCCAAAGGCGTCATGGTGTCGCTAAGGATTGGAGCTAATTTTCCAATCAAAAAGTCAAATGGCGCTCCTTCCCTTCGGGCCCAGGCCGTTTCGCCCCAAAAAGTGATTTATGACCACATAAGAGGTATCTGTGTACTCGGAGAAATTGCCCAACAAATTTTAGGATCCAATTTATACTGTGCCCATGTGAAAATGAAAAAACTGAGGCTAAAAGAAAATTTTTGTGAAAAAAAGTACTTTCTTTTTTTTACGGATCAATTTGTGAAGGCCTGGGGGTTTCAAAGTGCTCACTGTGCATCTAGATAAGTTCTTTGGGGTCTTTGTTTCCAAAATGGGGTCACTTGTGGGGGAGCCCAATGTTTAGGCACACAGGGACTCTCCAAATGCGACATGGCAACCGCTAAATATTCCAGCATATTTTCCATTGAAAAAGTCGAATGGCGCTCCTTTCCCTTTTGAGCCCTGCCGTGCGCCCCAAACAGTGGTTTATGACCACATATGAGGTATCTGTGTACTCAGGAGAAAATTTCCCAATAAATTTTTTGGGTCCATTTTATCCTGTTGCCCATGTAAAATTTAAAAAAATGATGCTAAAAGAAAAATTTTGTTGGAAAAATTAAAATGTCCATTTTTTTTCCTTCCACGTTTCTTTAGTTCCTGTGAAGCACCTGAAGGGTTTAATAATCTTCTTGAATGTAGTTTTCAGTAGCTTGAGGGGTGCAGTTTTTACAATGGTGTCATTTTTTGGGTATTTTCTGCCATATAGACCCCTCAAAGTGACTTCAAATTAGAGCTGGGCGATTTTCAAAAAAAAAAAAAAAAAAAAAAAAAAATCGATTTTTTTTTTTTTTTTTTTTTTTTTTTTTTTTTCAAACTTAAACCCATTTTCGATTTAAATCGATTCGATTTATTTTAATCCCCGCTCCCATTTTACAAGCTCCACCCCCAGCACCCACCCTAGCCATGATTCAGCCATCCTCCCCCGCCCCTGGGGGTTCGGCACGCCCCCCTGCAGACGGGGGCCAGGGCTAACACCCCAGACCCCTTGGGGGTCAGTACATGGGGTGGGGGGTCATGTCCCCGATCATCCCGTCATTTAGTGGTCACAGGCCTCAATCG
>JARQOD010000082.1:84757-129799 GCA_033576555.1 Oophaga sylvatica
CTCCATTCTCACGACCGAGTCCTTAGCCTCCCGCCAACCAGCGGAGGATAATGACCCAGCAATCCAGGTGGAGGATTGGTGTCAGCAGCTCCATGTCGGGACAGACACCACTTCCGCCCATCAGAAACAGGGAGTACTACGGGTGGTACAGGAGTACACACAGGTATTTAGCAAACACCCACTTAACTTTGGGACCATTAAGGGAGTACAACATCATATCCCTACAGGCAGCCATCCTCCTATCAAAGAGCGGTACAGGCCTATACCTCCAGCACACTACCAGAAAGCTAAGGAAATGTTGCGTGACATGAAGGAAGCAGGGGTGATAAGGGATAGTTGTAGTCCCTGGGCAGCACCTCTAGTCCTAGTTAGGAAAAAGGATGGAAGCATGAGAATGTGTGTAGATTACAGACAAGTAAATCGCATAACACATAAAGATGCATACCCTTTACCACGCATTGAGGAATCCTTAGCTGCCTTAAAAACTGCTAACTACTTTTCCACCCTTGACCTCACTAGTGGGTACTGGCAAGTAGCTGTGGCTGAGGAGGATCGGGAGAAGACGGCTTTCACCACCTCGATGGGACTCTGTGAGTTTGACAGAATGCCGTTTGGACTCAGCAGTGCCCCGGGAACGTTCCAGAGAGTGATGGAGAGTTGCCTGGGACATCTCAACTTTGAAACCGTGTTGCTGTACCTGGACGACGTAATTGTGTACTCCAAGACGTATGAAGATCATCTGAAGCACCTGGCAGAGGTATTTGAGTCACTGTCCAAGTATGGGATGAAACTGAAGCCTTCAAAGTGCCATCTGCTCAAACAAAAGGTACAGTACTTGGGACATATTGTCAGCTCAGAAGGAGTAGCGCCAGACCCCGAGAAGGTCACTGCCATCCAGAAATGGCCGGAGCCGAAGAATCTCAAGGAGGTGCGCCAGTTCCTGGGACTGACAAGTTACTATCGGAGGTTTGTAAAGGACTACACCAAGAAAGCAGCGCCTCTGCAGGACCTCCTGGTAGGACAACCCCTCAAGAGCAGAAATCCTCCATTCCACTGGGGTAAAGAACAAGCTGAGGCATTCAAGGAGATGAAGGAGATCCTGACAGGCGATGAGATCTTAGCCTATCCTGACTACAGCCAGCCGTTCCTGCTGTATACTGATGCCAGCAACGAAGGATTGGGAGCTGTCCTCAGTCAGAAGCAAAATGGCCAAGAAAAAGTAATCGCATATGCAAGCAGGAAGCTCCGGCCGACCGAGAGAAACCCAGAGAACTATAGCAGCTTCAAGTTGGAGTTCCTGGCGCTGGTCTGGGCCATTACAGAAAGATTCAAGCATTACCTATCCTCCAGCAAGTTCACTGCTTACACTGACAATAACCCCTTGACACATCTTGAAACAGCCAAGCTGGGAGCCATGGAGCAACGTTGGATGGCTCGGCTGTCGAACTATCAATTTACCATCAAGTACAGGGCAGGCCGTAAGAACGCCAACGCTGACGCCTTGTCCAGAATGCCGCATGAATTCGACACGGAAGAGGAATTGGATGACCTAGAAGAGATTGAGCTACCTGCATTCCACAGAAATGGGATGATCCACGAACAACGAGCCTACAGGAGGCAGCGTGGTAAGACGTTAAACCCTTTACCTCACCACAGCTGGAAGGAGACCCAGAACAGTGACCCGGTTGTCAGCCGTATCAAGGAGCTGATAACTCAGGAAGGTTCTTCCTTGGAGAAGGATGCGTCTCAACAAGCAAAGCAGCTGTGGAACGAGAGAAGCCGGCTGTTTATCTACCGAGAGAAGCTGTGCCGAAGGTACGTCAACCCCAGAACCCATGAGATGGTGTGGCAGATAGTGGTCCCAAGAACAGACGTCCAGATGGTGTTGGAAGCTTACCACGATCGAGCGGGGCACTTTGGCTGGAAGAAGCTGGAAACCCTATTGAAGTGTCGTTTCTACTGGGTGGGAATGCGAAGTTCCATCGAGAAATGGTGTAAGAACTGTGCGTCCTGTAGCCTCCGAAGAAAAGACTACAGCAGCCAGAAAGCACCCCTGCAACCCATCAAGACGACTCGTCCCTTGGAGATCGTGGCCTTGGACCATGTAAAGTTGTCACCCAGTCGGTCAGGATACTCATATGCCCTGACAATGGTGGATCACTACTCCAGGTTCCTGGTGGTCGCCCCTGTCAAAGATCTGACAGCTGAAACAGCAGCAAAGACGTTTCAGGCATATTTCTGCAGACCCCATGGATATCCAGAGCAAGTGTTAACTGATCAAGGTCCTGCATTTGAAGCCGAATTGTTTAAAGAGTTCTGTCACTTGTACGGGTGTAAGAAGATAAGAACCACACCGTACCACCCTCAAACCAATGGTCTCTGTGAGAAGATGAATCACATAGTCATTGATCTGCTGAAGACGGTACCACTTGAGGAGAGGAATCGGTGGCCAGACTTACTACCTGACCTGGTAGATCTGTACAATCACATACCTGTGAGTTCCACCAACTGCACTTCAGCCTACCTTATGCGAGCAAGACTAGGAAAGCTGCCCATGGATTTGGAACTTGGTGTTGTAGAACCAGAAGCTGATGTTACCACTGAAGATTGGGACACGAACAGACAGGAACAGTACAGGAGAGTACAAGCCTGCGTGGAAGATAGTCTCAATAAAGTAAGGGAAAAGCAAGAGGAGAACTACAACAAAGGTGCGCCAGCTAAACCTTTATGCCTGGAGAAATTGTGCTAAAAAGAAAACGAAGAATGCACAAATTGGATGATCAGTGGGAACAAGAGCCATATGTCGTGCAAAATTCCAAGTTTGACAACAGGAAAACCTGTACCATTAGCAAAGATGGAGGAAAGACGACCACCACTGTATCAAGAGACCACCTAAAACTGTGTCCAGACATGTTAAAACTTCATGAGGAAGAACTTGTTAGGGAAAAAAGAGAAACCAGGTGAAGTCATACACACGGACTTAGGAGATTTTCCTGCAGATTGGCCTTGTATCGGGGATGCTGTGATTATTCCAGTACTTCAATTTTACCAACCACAGGAAGCGCTTCAACGTCCAGTTGAACCAGTTGCCGCAGCAGAAGAAATAGTTCAAGAGGAACCTGCTCCTGTAGCACCTCCAGAAGTAGAGTCCCAAGAAATGGAACCTCAAGACGTGGAACTACCAGAAGAATCCCCTGGCGAAACAGAACCACATCGCCCAGCCACAAGTATGCTTACCAGATCCCTAGAGAGGTTAAGGCAGTATTACAGTTTGCCAGCACGCAGGACAGATAGGCCAGAGGCTACTATACCTGACACCACACCACGTAGGTCAGTACGCACAACGAAAGGAAGGTTACCTGTTAGGTACCAAGAGTAGTCCTAGCAAATTAATCCAGTAGGACCCAGACAGGGTTTACTGAACTGTACAAAGTTATGAAGAGAATTGCACTTTATTGAGAATGTTATATGATGATAATGTTTACATGCTGAAGTAGTATACCCCAGTTCGGTAATGTGATATGTGAAATGAGTTTCTTTTAAAGGACTGCTTGGCTGAGGACTTTGCCAGCCCAAAAACTGTGTTGTAAATAGTTGGCACTTAGTGCCCCATCTTGGTTTTACGTAAACCATTCTACCTCAGAAGAAAAACCCGTATGGTGTGGCCTTGAGTGAGGTTTGCAGCAAAGAAGTCCTGCAGCCCACCCAGGACCACCGTGGGAGGTTTGGTGCGGGTCCTTCACAAGAATTCTGTATTTATTGTGTGAAAGTATTTTGATATTTTCTATTTGCCATTTGTACACATTGTAACGTTTGAAGTGTCCTTACCTCCCGCAAGGGATGAGTTATGTTATTGTTGATGTTATAAAAATTGTTTTCTTTTTCAGCCCGGGAGTGCTG
This sequence comes from Oophaga sylvatica, assembly GCA_033576555.1. Taxonomy (NCBI): domain Eukaryota; kingdom Metazoa; phylum Chordata; class Amphibia; order Anura; family Dendrobatidae; genus Oophaga; species Oophaga sylvatica. The sequence goes on from JARQOD010000082.1 coordinate 88,658, forward strand.
ATATTAACTAGGGGGGGATGTGTAGCCCAGCTGCGCTTGGTGCCACATGTACCCAGGAGGATGCATGAAAGGTAATTCACAATCACCTGATAAGCACACAACACTTCACATTTTTCCTGGTTCCACCAGAGGGAGCCCTTGAGACAGTAGTGAGATGAAGGCAGTCTAGCTGCGAGTTAGTGAGTTGTTGGTGTTACCTCAGAACAGCAGAACACATCAGAACGGCAGTTACCTCAGACGAGCTGTGAGGGAGAGATAAGATCTCCTCAGAACACCGGGGAGAGACTCCTGTCAGATTAGCCTGAGGGCTGAGGAAGTCTGAAAGAGATAGCTGACATCTACTGCTGCCTGTGCTTATGTTAAATGTGTGAGTAGGACGACAGGCAAGTGGAAAAGGGAAAAGAGAGAGTGACAGAGGTCAACCAGCATTGATAGCTTACCTCCACTCTGCACCACCGGACACCGGGTCCGAGCTTGCTAGTATCTTCACAGCTAGTGGGAAAAACCGGAGACCCTGGACTTCAAGTCGCAGGGGCCCAGCAGTGCTGATACGTAACCGAGGTTAGGAAGACGGGGGTCTGGCAGGTACCGCCACAGAGACACTGTTCTGTCCACAAAAAGACCTCACCACAAGATCAGCCGGGCGTAGCAAAGAGAAGGAGTTAAACTCTGTTTTATGCAAGTTAGAAACTCACACACATAAGGACGTAAGGAGGCCTTATACCTACTCAGTGGATTGCTGGACGTGCATCCTCCACCCTGACGGCCTCCCGGGACGTGCCTGCAACTTCATCATCAGTAAAGGTACAGAAAGAGACTGTCTTGTGTGTGTCTGCATTATTGCTCCTTCACCCCTACACCGCCATATACCTCGAGGGATCAGTCTCACCTGTGGAAGACTTAACACCTTGCTGCCCAGTAACAACCCCTCAGAGGATTCACCCTGCAGCGCTGGTCACCCTGATCAGAAACCACAGGTGGCGTCACGAACATTTCTATCATCCCCTGTAAATATCCCCCTTTAGTGAGCGCCCAGGGTAACGGACCGAGCTGCGCTACCCGTGACATCCCCCAGTAAAGTGAACGGGCTCGGTGCCGAGCACCCCAAAGCCCTGCTACGTGCGACTCACTGCTGTTAAAAAATGGACATGTCGTCGTATTTTGCCCACGGACGCACTGTCCGTGGAAACACTGACAAGTGCACAGACCCATTCACTTGAATAGATCTACATGTATAAGTGACTCAAGTATGTGTGACATCTGTCACCAAACGTACTGGACACACTGACATCTGAAAGAGGACTGAGAAAGTGAGGACCCTGAGAAGCTGCCCAGTTTCCACCCCCTAACGCCGCCCTGTATACCAGCCTGTCTCTTCTTTAGTTCCTCTAGACTCCTGCAGCTAAAGATCTTTTGGTGACATCTTGGTCACATGACCGTGTTGTCACCAAAGGACCTTAAGCATTTTAAGAGTAAGAGTGTGAGGGGCCCTGGGCAATTGACCAGTTTGACCGCCCCCCCCAAAAAAAAATCCAGTCAGTCAAGCCTGTTCCTAGGGCTTATTTTTGGAATTAGGCTTATTTTTGGGGAAACACTGTAGTTACATAGCAACAGTGCTGTATTTGTTGTGCAACACCACCATATAGTAGTTGACAAGTGAAAAAGACTTGGGTATACTAATAGATCATAAACTGAAGATGAGTCAACAGTGTGATGCAGCAGCATCAAATGCAATTCTGGGATGTATTAACAGAAGCATACAGTCTAGATCACGTGAGGTCATTATTGCCCTCTACTCCTCTTTGGTCAGACCTCATCTGGAATACTGTGTCCAGTTTTGGACACCACATTTTAAAAAAGACATCAACAAACTGGAGCAAGTTCAGAGAAGAGCCACCAGAATGGTGACCGGTCTGCAAACCATGTCCTATGAGGAACGGTTGCAGGATTTGGGAATGTTTAGCTTGCAAAAAAGAAGACTGAGAGGAGACTTAATAGCTGTCTACAAATATCTCAAGGGCTGTCACATTGTAGAAGGATCATCTTTATTCTCATTTGCACAAGGAAAGACTAGAAGCAATGGGATGAAACTGAATGGGAGGAGACACAGATTAGATATTAGGAAAAACTTTTTGACAGTGAGGGTGAGGACAGTGAGCAACTACTGATAGTCTCAAATTCTGTTGTCACAAAAACAGAGGCCTTGCCTGAACTTTTAACTGTTGAGGACATTTAAGGGCCTGTGCACACATTGCGGATTTGCCTGCGGATTTTTCCGCGCCGAAACCGCACCTCTTGGCAGAAACCGCAGACGCAGTTTTGACGCGGTTTTTCTCATGCGGATTTGAAAGCTTAATAAAGATATGTTGTTTAACCAAAAAAAAAAAGATTTGTGATGTCATTTCTTGTCCAACCTCCTGTTTTACATTTGTCCAACCCACACTCCATTACACACACACACAGATAGAGATAGGCCGGCGTCACACTTGCGAGTGTGATGCGAGTAAGGCCTCTTTCACACTTGCGTTGTGTGACGTCCGCCCATCCGTGAAAATGGCGGATCCGTCAGAAAAGTAAAAAAACGGATGCAAAACTGGTCAGTTTTCTGACGGATCCGCCAAGAAATTTCGTTCCGGAAATGTAAGTCCGGACGAGAGAGAGAGAGAGAGAGAGAGAGAGAGAGAGAGACCGGGACCGGACAATGATTTTAAATAGAGGCGACGGATCCGCAGGCAGATTCCGTCAAAAACGGATGCCGGCGGATCCGCCGCCCATAGGCGGCCATTATACAAAATAGGGATTGCGGCGGATCCGCCGTTGTCCGCCATTTTGGCAGTCAAAAAAAACGTTGCATTGGACGTTTTTTTGTAATGACGGATGCCAATTTTTTGGCGGATCCGTCCAAAAAACTGACCTAACGGACAACCATCCGTCAAGATCCGTCACTAATGCAAGTCTATGGGAAAAAAACGGATCCGCCAAAAAAAATTGGCGGATCCGTTTTTTTCACATTTTGACGGATTTTGACTGACGTCGCACGACTGAAGTGTGAAAGAGGCCTAAGTCGCACGACTTTCTCGCATCAACACCCGGCACGGCCGCCCGCTCTCGGATCCGAGTGTGCGGCTGCATGTATTTCTATGCAGCCGCACACTCGGGTCCGAGAGCGGGCGGCCGTGCCGGGTGTTGATGAGAGAAAGTCGTGCGACTTATACTCACATCACACTCGTAAGTGTGACGCCGGCCATAGATAGATAATAGATATCAGTAGTTAGATAGATAGAAAATACATAGATAGATGGATAATAGATAGTTAGAAATATATAAAGATAGATATATAGATAGACAGAAAGATATATAGATAGATAAAATGGTACATAAATAGTTAAAGACACACACGTGCACACACACACAAAATAATGCAATAGTTAATAAAAAATTAAAAAATAGGAAAAAAAACTGGCGTGGGCTCCCGCGCAATTTTCTGCGCCAGAGGGGGAAAGCCGACAGCCGGAGCCAATATTTCTAGCCTGGGAAGGGGTTAATACCCATGGATCTTCCCAGGCTATGAATATCAGCCCGCAGCTAGCCTTCACTGGCTATTAAAATAGGGGGACCACCCAAAAAAATGACGTGGGGTCCCCCTATAATTTATAGCCAGAAAGGCTAGGCAGACAGCTGCGGGCTGATATTCATAGCCTAGGAAGGCGCCATGGATATTGGCGCCTCCCCTGGCTAAAAATACCAGCACCCAGCCGCCCCAGAATTGGCACATCTGTACGATGCGCCAATTCCGGCACTTAGCCCCTCTCTTCCCACTCCCCTGTAGCGGTGGGATATGGGGTAATAAGGGGTTAATATCACCTTGCTATTGTAAGGTGATATTAAGCCCGGTTATTAATAGAGAGGCGTCAATAAGACGCCTATCCATTATTAATCTTATATTAATAAAGGGTTAAAAAAAAACAACACGCATAAGAATAAATTATTTTAATGAAATAAAACACAACACGGTTTTCATATCTTTATTACACACTCAGATCCAAGCGACGCCCTCGATCTCCTGTAATAAAACGTTAAAAAAATAAAACAACCGTATACTCCCTGTCCGACGCAGTCCAATTAATAACGAGTGTCCCACGACGGTCTCCTCTATAGAACAGTGACGTCAGGTGATGCCACTGCTCTGTAGGGCCTCCCAGTGATGCACTGACAGGAGACAATGGCTCCTGCAGTGCATCCCTGAGGTTACCTGAGTTCAGAGTCTCACTTTATGGCAATGCTGCGTGGGAATTTTCTCACCCAGTATTGCCGTGAGAGAATGAACTGTAGTGACGTCATTCTCTCCCGGCTGCAGAGGCAGAGCGGTACACAGATGGATGGTGTCGGGGAATAGGTGAGTATATACTCTATGTTATGTTCTGTATGTCATATGTTGTATGTCATGTATGTTATATGTTCTGTATGTCATGTGTATGTTATATGTTGTAAGTCATGTGTATGTTATATGTTGTATGTCATGTATGTTATATGTTGTATGTCATGTATGTCATGTGTATGTTATATGTTCCGTATGTCATGTGTATGTTATATGTTGTATGTCATGTATGTTATATGTTGTATGTCATGTCTATGTTATATGTTGTATGTCATGTGTATGTTATATGTTCTGTATGTAATGTATGTGTTTTTTTTTTTTTTACATTCAGCACATTAGCCGGATGATGGGACTACTACTGTCCCATCATTGGCTAATGTGTCAGTCACTGTCACTGTAGCAGGCATAGCCGGATGGGACTTGTAGTCCCATCCGACGATGCCTGCATACACGGAGACATACACACAGCCCTGCACACCGCCGCACATACACCGATCCCGCACACAACCCGCACACACCCATCACGCACACAGGCCCGCACACCGATCACGCACACAGCCCCGCACACCGATTACGTAGACACCGGCACACAATCACCGCCCACACACACAGCGCCGCACACTATACACGTCCACGCACCGCCCACACACACAGCGCCGCACACTATACACGTCCACGCACCGCCCACACACATAGCGCCGCACACTATACACGCCCACTCACCGCCCACACAAATAGCGCCGCACACTATACACGCCCACGCACCACCCACACACTTCCCTCCTCCTGAACTGCAGCGGTTTCATCCGCAGCAAAACCGCAGATCTTTTTTAGATCTGCGGTTTTGCTGCGGAAGTGCCCGACTCAATGCAAGTCAATGGGCGCCGAACCGCTGCAGTTCCGCACAAAGAACTGACATGCTGCGGAAAATAAAACGCGGCGAAACCGCGCGTTTTTTCCCGCAGCATGTGCACAGCAGACATGCGGTTCCCATTAGATTACATTGGTAGTGCACTGTGCTGCGGGTTGGATGCGTTTCCGCATGTTGAAAAACGCAGCAGAAACGCATCTAAAACCGCAAAGTGTGCACATGGCCTAAAGGTCACCATGCCACACTCCACTAGCTTCCCCTGCAGCAGAAAACCTATAAGCGACTGCTGTCTCTCAAGACATCTCAAGACTTCTCATACCACTCTTTGATAAGACATTAGATGTTCTCCATGCATCTGTCAATTCGGCTCTATCCCAGATTACGACAAATGCACAAAAAATTGTTGAACTGGAGAACAGGGTCAATGATAGTGAAACTAAAATCGCCTCTTTGACTCAGGCTTGCACTAATAGTCTAATTTCCCTCTGCGACATGTTGGAGGACCTAAAAAATCACGAGAGGGGGAATAACCTCCGATTCATCGGTTTCCCAGAAAATATGTTTGGAGATAATCTAATCACCGTGACCTTTCTCACTAGTGATTTAATCTAATCACCTTTCTCACTACTGATCTATTGTCACCAGGTTATCAACAAGTTGATCGTAAACAAACTGACACAATTAAAAAAATCAGAATTTGGTTTCCAGTGGTAGAGGAGATGTTAGAAGAATGCTTTGATCTTACAGACTGGGACTTGAGTGGAATTTGGGGCAAGGATGTTAATGAAGCTGATGTTAATGAAGGGGTTGGTAGAATTAGTGATTACATTAACTTTTGTACTGATATGCTGGTGCCTGTAAAGGAGATTAGGCATTTTGCAAATAACAAGCCCTGGATAACAAAAGAGTTTAAACACTTAAGGTACTGCCACACTAAGCAATCCCGCTAGCGATCTCGTTAGCGTTGCATACTAATGAGATCGCTAGCGGGATTGTTTCTATATCGCTAAATGCTGCCGCATTTAGCGATATAGTTAACGACGCTATCGCCGTTAGCGATCTTCTTAACGACTTTAGCGGTACAAAAGTACCGCTAAATCGCTAAGAAAAGGTGCCACACAGCGATTAAATACTTACCCAGCGGGAGCGCCAGCGATGAAATAGGGTCCGGAGCGATTCCAGCGACGAGCGAGATCACAGCAGGAAGCTCGTCGCTGGAAGCTGCCGCACTGAACAACATCGCTAACGGGATCGCTAAATAGTGACGTTTTTTAGCGATCTCGTTAGCGATATTGTTTAGTGTGGCATACCCTTTACTAAACAGTAAAAACCTGGCAATTAAAATGAGGGACAAAAAGAAAATTAAAATGATACAAGGAGACTTGAAAACAGGAATAAAAGATGTTCGAGAGGCATTCAGAATAAAACTAGAAACTAAAATGTCACATAATAACCCCAAGGAGGTATGGTCGGGAATGAAACTAATGACTGGATTTAAGGTGAGGCCAGATCAGGGGGATTGGGACAGGACAGGGCTAAATAAATGAATGAGTGTTTCAATATATTCAGCAATACATGTGCAGAGCCAACAGGGATAGGGGATGGAGCTGGGAAACATCACCAACATTGATACTGGAGAATGAATGGATTTATTTCATAGTCTCCCAAAATGATGTGGAGCCAGATTAGAAAACTAAACAAAGGCAAAACAGCAAAACAACATCTCAGTCCAGGTATCCACTGTTAGAGCCCCGTCACATGCTTCAATGTCCCAGCGATCCTACCAACGATCCAACGTGGATGGGATCGCTGGGACATCCTTAGCTGATCGCTGGTGAGCTGTCACATAGGCAGACTCACCAGCGATCAGGACCAGCAAGCACGCTGGTATCCAGGGTAAACATCGGGTTACTAAGCGCCGTGCGGCACTTAGTTACCCAATCTTTACCCTGGATACCAGCTCCCAGCGTCTGCTGTACAGCGCTGGGAGCTCGCTAATCGTTGGTCCAGCGATGCGCGCTGGACAGCGGGAAACCAACAATGAAAAAATGGTCCAGGCCATTCAACGACGATTAGCGATATCCAGCAGGGGGGCCGGTCGCCGCTGTGTGTCACATGTAGCGAGATTGCTGGCTAGGTCGCTGTTGCGTCACAAAATCGGTGACGCTTCAGCGATCTCGCTAGCGATCTCGCTATGTGAGACAGGGGCTTTAAGAGTACTTCACACATAGCGAGTTCGTTAGCGAGATCACTGAAAAGTCACAGGTTTTGTGACGCAACAGCGACCTCGCCAGCGATTTCGCTAAGTGTGACACATAGCGGCGACCGGCACCCTGCTGTGATATCGCTGATCGTGCTGGAATGTCCTAGGCCAGTGATGGCAAACTTATGGAATGCATGCCAGAGAGGGCACGCAGAGCCCTCTCAGCTGGCACGCGGCCTCGCCTCATGTTGCTCCCTGACTGCAGCTTCCTCTCACACATTGAGCGACGCAGCCGAGGAGCTGAAAGATGACGTTATCCAGCTGTAGCCGGCAGCGCCGCTCAATGTGTGAGAGGAAGGAAGCTGCCGGCGTGCGGAGAGGTGAGTGTGGCTGCTGTGGTGTGTGTGTGGTGTGTGTCTGTGTGCTGAGTGCGGTCGCTGTGGTGTGTGTCTGTGTGTGTGTGTGGCCGCTGTGATGTGTGTGCTGAGTGTGGCCGCTGTGGAGAGATGATGGAAGTGATGGGGAGAGGGCCAGTGATGGGGAGAGGGCCCATTATGGGGAGAGGGCCAATGATGGGGAGAAGGCCAGTGATAAGGAGAGGGCCAGTGATAAGGAGAGGGCCAGTGATAAGGAGAGGGCCAGTGATGGGGAGAGGGCCAATGATGGGAGTGATGGGGAGACGGCCAGTGATGGGGAGAGGGCCAATGATAGGAGTGATGGGGAAAGGGCCAATGATGGTGGTGATGGGGAGAGGGCCAATGATGGGAGTGATGGTGAGAGGGCCAATGAAGGGTGAGAGGGACAATGAAGGGAGTGATGGGGAGAGGGCCAATGAAGGGAGTGATGGGGAGAGGGCCAATGATGACGGTGATAGGGAGAGGGCCAATGATGGGAGTGATGGGGAGAGTGCAACGATGTTGGCGGGGGAGAGGGCAATGATGTAGTGATCATTGGAATCATGATGGGGCACATTTCTACATGAAGGGGATCATGATGGGGCACATTTCTACATGAAGAGAATCATGATGGGGCATATTTCTGCATGAAGGGGATGATGATGGCATTTCTACATGAAGGGGATCATGATGGCATTTCTACTTGAAGGGGATCATGATTGGGCATATTTCTGCACGAAGGGGATCATGATGGGGCATATTTCTACATGAAGGGGATCATGATGGGGCATATTTCTGCATGAATGGGATCATGATGGGGCATATTTCTGCATGAAGGGGATCATTTGCACAAGGAAAGACTAGAAGCAATGGGATGAAAAGCTCACAGACAAAGATAGAAGGACTTAAAAATCCTAAAAATTTTTTTAGCAAAAACACAACATGAAAATAGCCTCACCAGATATTGAAAGATGAACAGTGCACTAGCAGGATGCAGCCGGCTCCCACAGATAAAGGCTGGCGCAGCACAGGTGCCCTCCACTGATGAGGACAGCCACCCTATCACAAAAAAGTGATGATAAAGGTATAGGCTGCCTGGTGGAAAAACACACAAATAAGGCTTGCTTAGGAGGACAAAAAAGTGCAATGCATAGTGTCTGGATAGCAGCCTATTTATAACGCCCATAATAGAAGGCGGGCTGTTCAGCACTATATATGCATCACACAAAAAACCAGACCATCAAAAAGGAGCCTACCTGCACCCTGCAAAAGATGATAAAAAGTGCAAAAAAAAATGCATCTGATAAATGCATCAATGAGGTATTGGTTACTATTTTGGCCAAAGCAGATAAGCTCGCAAACCAACGGCAAGGTTCCCCATTATATTGCGAGTAACTAACTTACATCAATTCAAAGCTCACAGACAAAGATAGAAGGACTTAAAAATCCTAAAAAATTTTTTAGCAAAAACACAACATGAAAATAGCCTCACCAGATATTGAAAGATGAACAGTGCACTAGCAGGATGCAGCCGGCTCCCACAGATAAAGGCTGGCGCAGCACAGGTGCCCTCCACTGATGAGGACAGCCACCCTATCACAAAAAAGTGATGATAAAGGTATAGGCTGCCTGGTGGAAAAACACACAAATAAGGCTTGCTTAGGAGGACAAGCAAGCCTTATTTGTGTGTTTTTGCTAAGCAATGGGATGAAACTGAATGGGAGGAGACACAGATTAGATATTAGAAAAAACTTTTTGACAGTTAGGGTGATCAATGAGTGGAACAGGCTGCCACGAGAGGTGGTGAGTTCTCCTTCAATGGAAGTCTTCAAACAGAGGCTGGACAGACATCTGTCTGGGATGATTTAGAGAATCCTGCTTTGAGCAGGGGGTTGGACCAGAAGGCCCAGGAGGTCCCTTCCGACTCTACCATTCTATGATTCTATATTTCTACATGAAGGGGATCATGATGGGGCATATTTCTACATGAAGGGGATCATGATGGGGCATATTTCTACATGAAGGGGATCATGATGGGGCATATTTCTGCATGAAGGGGATCATGATGGGGCATATTTCTATATGAAGGGGATCATGATGGGGCATATTTCTGCATGAAGGGGATCATGATGGGGCATATTTCTGCATGAAGGGGATCATGATGGGGCATTTCTACATGAAGGAGATCATGATGGGGCATATTTCTACATGAAGGAGATCATGATGGGGCATATTTCTGCATGAAGGGGATCATGATTGGGCATATTTCTGCATGAAGGGGATCATGATTGGGCATATTTCTACATGAAGGGGATCATGATGGGGCATATTTCTACATGAAGGGGATCATGATTGGGCATATTTCTACATGAAGGGGATCATGATGGGGCATATTTCTGCATGAAGGGGATCATGATGGGGCATATTTCTATATGAAGGGGATCATGATGGGGCATATTTCTGCATGAAGGGGATCATGATGGGGCATTTTACATGAAGGAGATCATGATGGGGCATATTTCTACATGAAGGAGATCATGATGGGGCATTTGGCACGTGTTGGCACTTAATCTTAAATAATTGGGTTTTAGGTTGCAGTTTGGGCACTCGGTATCAGAAAGGTTCGCCATCACTGTCCTAGGCCATTTTTTGATTGTTGGTGTCCCGCTGGCCAGCATGCATCGCTGTGTTCTACACCATAAAAACGACAAGCGACCTCGTTGGCGACTCAGAACTCAGCGATGCAGGCATGATTTTGCTTTGTCTTTGTCAGAATCGCTGCTGTGACAAGTTCCCAACGACCACTGAGGTCGTTATACGGATCGCCGTATCATTGCTGCGTCGTTGAGTAGATGTGCCTGTTTGACAACTTACTAGCGACCATGTAGCGACGTACCAGCGATCCTTACCAGGTCGTATCGATGTTGGGATCGCTGGAGCGTCCCTATGTGTAACGGGGCCCTTATGCTGTGATGTCAGGGGGTGACTAAGACGCCCAAGAGTGGACCCTCTGGGTCGCGGAACCAAAGCTCCCTCAAGTGAGCGGGCCAGATGGAACCAACCCCTATACAGGGATCGTTAGGGGCAAACCCGAGGGAGTCGGCCACCGCAAAAGCTGGCACCAGGAGGGACGGCTCAAAGGACTGCAGGGAAAGTACTCGGACAAGACGAGTGGGACGGATAACCCAAACGGAGCAGCAGGACGAGACTGACAGGATAGAACAGGACAGAGCAGATCGACGGGACTGACGGGGATTGGACAGGGCGGAGTGGGATGGTAGGACAGACCAGGACTGAACAGGACTAAGCAGGGTGACGAGACAGGAATAGGGACAGGGCAGACTGACAGGACCGAACAGGGACAGAGCAGGGAACAGGGCTGAGCTGGAGCAATGGATAGGAAATAGGATGAGTGGGAAGAACCCATATGAGCAGCCAGAATACAGCACGGAAAACACACTATAATCAGGCGCCTCCAATATGGAAGAGGCGCCTGATATACCCTGAGGCAGCACCTGATTGCCCGGCCAGTGCTTCCGGGTCAGGTGCTGCAGGGTTAAAGAAGCAGGCGGCTGTGCGCCTGCGTGCTAGAGCGCGTGCGCAGGGGCGCTACCGGCTGGCAGGCCGACAGCGAGAAAGAACAATGCCAGGACCCCCGAGTGACAGGACAGAGGGGCGCAGGAGCAGCTTGGCGAGCAGAGGGGCGTGAGAAGGACCCGGCAGCAGCGGACATGACGGGGGCAGCGGGCGCTGTCATGACATCCTTAACCCCTTCACCCCCAAGGGTGGTTTGCACGTTAATGACCGGGCCAATTTTTACAATTCTGACCACTGTCTCTTTATGAGGTTATAACTCTGGAACGCTTCAACGGATCTTCGCGATTCTGAGAATGTTTTCTCGTGACATATTGTACTTCATGTTAGTGGTAAAATTTCTTCGATGTACCTTGCGTTTATTTTTGAAAAAAACGCAAATATGGCGAAAATTTTAAAAATTTTGCAATTTTCAAACTTTGAATTTTTTTTTCCCTTAAAACAGAGAAATATGTCACACAAAATAGTTAAGAAATAACATTTCCCACATGTCTACTTTACATCAGCACAATTTTGGAACCAAAATTTTTCTTTGTTAGGAAATTAGAAGGGTTAAAAGTTGACCAGTGATTCCGGTTAATGTGCCGGGAGCGGTCCGTGACCGCTCCTGACACACAGTCACGGGTGTCAGCTGTGATAATCAGCTGACACCCGGCGGCGATCAGCTGCGCTCCCCCTGGAGCGCAGCTGATCGCCCATGACGTACTATTCCGTCCATGGGAATTAGGTCCAGGGTCACATGGACGGAATAGTACGTCTGATGGCAGAGAGGGGTTAAAGTGTGTGAAACCAGCTGTGTAATGGCTTTCAGTACCTGTTTAACTGAAGCCAACAATAACAGAGGGTACAAGTGTTACCAGTGTTATGGAAGACTAAAGGCCTGTGCACACGTTGCGGATTTGCCTGCGGATTTCTCCGCACAGAATCCGCACCTCTTGGGGAGTTCGACATCTGCATATTATTACGCCCAATGTCAGAAAGAGGGTAATATGACCATGTCACCGTCCCACACAGCAATTCACACATATTCCCTCAAATATGAATCCTGAGAGATAGTACCAGCAATACAAACTGAAACCAATCCCCCGTGCACCTCAGTGCTGCTCAGCAATACTGCAAAAAGAGACACAGTCCATAAATACTTATTGGTGGGGGGGAATTCCAGCACTCACCAAAACGTAAAATATTAGAAAATTTATTCCAAGGGCATTGTCCAAGAAATATCGTCACTCCTTGCGGAGATCAACATGCTAAGCATGCAGATGAGGAGACTTAAAGCCGCAATGCTCCTCCGGGAAATATGCTAATTATGCAAATTGTCTCTTCAGAGAGGAAGAGAGCTAGAACTCTAGTGCCACCTTTTGGAAGGTAGCAATCCTACAAGTCAATGTCGACCCTTTAACGAGCCTTATCACATGACCTAGGATAATAGCCAAACCAGAATCTCAATTTGCAGACACTGTGTTTCGGGGTTCAGCCCCTCGTCAGTGCAAAGCGGAGATCTGGTTTGGCTGTGTGAGAGGCGTCAGACCATTGTCCAAGAAATATCGTCACTCCTTGCGGAGATCAACATGCTAAGCATGCAGATGAGGAGACTTAAAGCCGCAATGCTCCTCTGGGAAATATGCTAATTATGCAAATTGTCTCTTCAGAGAGGAAGAGAGCTAGAACTCTAGTGCCACCTTTTGGAAGGTAGAAATCCTACAAGTCAAAGTCGACCCTTAACGAGCCTTATCACATGACCTAGGATAATAGCCAAACCAGAATCTCAATTTGCAGACACTGTGTTTCGGGGTTCAGCCCTCGTCAGTGTAAAGCGGAGATCTGGTTTGGCTGTGTGAGAGGCGTCAGACCATTGTCCAAGAAATATCGTCACTCCTTGCGGAGATCAACATGCTAAGCATGCAGATGAGGAGACTTAAAGCCGCAATGCTCCTCTGGGAAATATGCTAATTATGCAAATTGTCTCTTCAGAGAGGAAGAGAGCTAGAACTCTAGTGCCACCTTTTGGAAGGTAGCAATCCTACAAGTCAATGTCGACCCTTTAACGAGCCTTATCACATGACCTAGGATAATAGCCAAACCAGAATCTCAATTTGCAGACACTGTGTTTCGGGGTTCAGCCCCTCGTCAGTGTAAAGCGGAGATCTGGTTTGGCTGTGTGAGAGGCGTCAGACCATTGTCCAAGAAATATCGTCACTCCTTGCGGAGATCAACATGCTAAGCATGCAGATGAGGAGACTTAAAGCCGCAATGCTCCTCTGGGAAATATGCTAATTATGCAAATTGTCTCTTCAGAGAGGAAGAGAGCTAGAACTCTAGTGCCACCTTTTGGAAGGTAGCAATCCTACAAGTCAATGTCGACCCTTTAACGAGCCTTATCACATGACCTAGGATAATAGCCAAACCAGAATCTCAATTTGCAGACACTGTGTTTCGGGGTTCAGCCCCTCGTCAGTGCAAAGCGGAGATCTGGTTTGGCTGTGTGAGAGGCGTCAGACCATTGTCCAAGAAATATCGTCACTCCTTGCGGAGATCAACATGCTAAGCATGCAGATGAGATTATTCCAAGGGCATAAAATTCCAGTGGGGAGGAATAACACAAAGACAACAGCTGTTCTTTACCCTTATTCCCCCACTGTAATTTTATGCCCTCGCAATAAATTTGCTAATTTTTTACGTCTTGGTGAGTGCTGGAATTTTCTCCTCTCTACTCATAAGTATTCACTCATATGGCTTACCCTATGGTCACATCCTGTGCAATGATCTCTATGTATGTGAAATATTAGGTCTCATTCACACTGAGTATTTGTTGCCGAATCTGCACTTGATAAACTGCAACAATGTAAGAATGCTATATTTTGTTTTTTTACTTTTTTTCCCAACAAAACATCACTTTTATTCCACGTTCCAGTAAAATCATCAAAACAGAATCGGAGCCACTGGTCACACTAATATATTTTGGTAATTACACGTTAGTGATGGCTGAATAACAATCACAATCTACTCACAGTATCAAAAGGTTTTGCATCAGATACAAATCTGCACAGCGCAGAATCGGTTGCAGAAATGTCACATTTTCACAGCAACTTTTACTCACTTCTATGGAAAGAGTAAAGTCGGCAGCCATACCTGTCGCAGTATCTGCCATAAAACACATTTTCGGGCAGATTTTCATGAAGTTTTAACTCAGGAAAATCTATTCAATGTGTAAATTTACCCTTGTTTCAAAACATGTTTAAAATATAGTTTGTTTACTACTTGAGGTATTACTAGGAATAATGGCTATGACACATAGTAATAATAATAATAATAATCTTTATTTATATAGCGCCAACATATTCCGCAGCGCTTTACAGTTTAACAGTTTCCAAACACAAGTCATAAGTAACAACGTTAACAATACAATAATTAAAGCAAAATAAGCCGCCCCTGCTCGTGAGAGCTTACAATCTACAATGAGGTGGGGGAGATACAAAGTACAGGTGTGTATATACAATGGTGCATTTACAATGATGGTCCAGCCATCTTGAGGGAGTGAGGGATGGATGGAGATAGTGAATGGGCTACACATACACACTTAAACATAGAACGTCTTTGGTTAGTGAATGTGATAGGCCACTCTGAACAAATGTGTTTTGAGGGAGCGCCTGAAACCATGCAAATTGTGGATAGTCCTAATTTCTTGGGGTAGAGCATTCCAGAGGATTGGCGCAGCGCGGGAGAAGTCTTGGAGTCGGGAGTGGGAGGTACGGATTAGTGCAGAGGTTAGTCGAAAGTCGTTTGCAGAGCGCAGCAGTCGGTTAGGCCGATAGATAGAAATGAGGGAGGAGATGTAGGGGGTGCTGCACTGTGGAGAGCTTTGTGGGTGAGAACCAGTACTTTGAATTGGATCCTATAATGAATGGGCAGCCAGTGTAAGGACTGGTGAAGAGCGGACGCGTCCGAGTACCGATTAGCCAGATGGATGACCCTGGCTGCTGCATTAAGGATGGACTGGAGAGGGGATAATCGAGTAATGGGGAGGCCAAGTAATAGAGCGTTGCAGTAGTCCAGGCGGGAGTGGATCAATGCTACAGTGAGGGTTTTTGTTGTTTCCATGGTGAGAAAAGGGCGGATTCTAGAGATGTTCTTTAGGTGTAGACGGCAAGAGCGGGCAAGAGATTGTATATGGGAGGTGAAGGAGAGATTGGTGTCAAACATAACACTCAGACAGCGAGCCTGCTGCTGGGGTGTTATTATGGTGCCGCCCACAGAGAGGGAAATGTCAGATTTAGGGAGGTTAGTAGACGGCGGGAGCAGAAGGAGTTCAGTCTTGGAGAGGTTAAGTTTCAGATAGAGAGCGGACATGATGTTGGAGACTGCGGACAGACAGTCGGTGGTGTTCTGTAGAACAGCGGGGTAAGGTCGGGGGATGACGTGTATAGTTGTGTGTCATCGGCATAAAGATGGTACTGAAAGCCAAATCTGCTGATGGTCTGTCCAATTGGGGCCGTGTAGAGAGAGAAGAGAAGGGGGCCAAGGACTGAGCCCTGGGGTACACCGACAGTGAGAGGAAGAGGAGATGACGTGGAGCCAGAGAACGAAACACTGAAGGAGCGGTCAGAAAGATAGGAGGAGAACCAGGAGAGAACAGTGTCCTTAATACCTAGTGACTGGAGCCTAGACAGTAGGAGACAGTGGTCAACAGTGTCGAAAGCTGCAGAAAGGTCGAGTAGAATGAGCAGAGAGTGGTCGCCGTTACGTTTTGCTGTAAGAAGGTCATTGGTCACTTTGATGAGTGCAGTTTCAGTCGAATGTAGGGGCGGAAGCCGGACTGTGAAGGGTCTAGGAGGGAGTAAGTGGAGAGGTAACGGGTGAGGCGGGAGTAGACTAGGTGCTCCAAAAGTTTAGAGATGAAGGGGAGATTGGAGACCGGTCTGTAGTTGTTTGTGCAGGAAGGGTCGAGAGCGGGTTTCTTTAGTAATGGAGTAATGATGGAGTGTTTGAAGGAGGATGGGAAAATGCCAGAGGAGAGTGAGAGATTAAAGATTGTAGTTAGGTGAGTTGTGACAACTGGAGAGAGAGACTGGAGGAGATGTGAGGGGATGGGGTCGGTAGTGCACGTAGTCGGACAAGAGGAAGAGAGGAGTCTGGAGACTTCTTCTTCTGTGATGGGATCAAATGTGGAAAGTGAGCCAGGGGAACAGCAGGGTGGGATGGGAGTCACAGCACTTGGTGGTTGAGAGCAGATTTCCTGACGGATAGTATCTATTTTTTCTATAAAGTGGGAGGCCAGGTCGTCAGCACAAATGTCTGTGATAGGGGCTTGTGCTTTTGGCCTGAGGAGGGAGTGAAAAGTGTCAAAAAGTTTCTTGGGGTTGTTGACTAGTGAGGAGATCAGTGTGGTGAAGTAGGTCTGTTTGGTGAGGTGAAGGGCAGCATTATAAGTTCTTAACATGAATTTAAAGTGGATGAAGTCTTCTGGTGTGCGGGTTTTTCTCCAGAGGCGTTCAGCACTCCTAGAGCATCGCTGAAGAAGTCGAGTTTGCAATGTGAGCCAAGGCTGTTTTACTGTGTGTTTGGAAGTTCTGAGGGTGAGCGGTGCTACTTGGTCAAGGGTGCTTTTAAGAATGTCATTGTAGTGATGAACAGCCAGATCAGGACAGGAAAAAGAGGAGATTGGGGACAGCGATGAGTGTAGGGAGTCTGAAAGTGTCTGAGGGTTAATGGCTTGTAGATTTCTGAATGTGTGGTAGGTAGGAGTGCGCTGGGGTGGTGGAGGATTTGTGAGCGTGAAGGAGAGAATGTTGTGGTCAGAGAGTGGAAGCGGTGAGTTATTTAGGTGGGAGATTGAACAGAGGCGGACAAAGACCAGGTCAAGGGTGTTGCCATCCTTGTGTGTCTCAGAGGTTGAAAGCTGTGAGAGGCCTAGAGAAGTGGTTAGTGATAGAAGCTGAGATGCAGATGTGGAAGTAGGGCTGTTAATGGGGATGTTGAAGTCTCCAAGGATAAGGGTTGGTAGTTCTGAGGACATGAAGTGCGGCAGCCAGGCTGAGAAGTGGTCAAGGAACTGGGTGGGTGAGCCTGGGGGCCGATATATGACCGCTACTCTGAGGGAGAGGGGATGGAAGAGCCTGATGGTGTGGACCTCACAAGAAGGGAATGAGAGTGATGGAATTGGGGGATGACCTGGAAAGTGCATTGTGGGGACAGGAGTATGCCAACTCCACCACCATGTCTGTTTGTGGGTCTCGGGGAATGGGAGAACTGTAAACCACCATAGTAAATGGCAGCAGGGGAGACAGTGTCAGAATCCTGAATCCAGGTTTCAGTGAGGGCCAACAGATTAAGAGAGTGGTTCAGAAAGTAGTTGTGCAGGAAGGATAGCTTGTTGCATGCAGACCGTGGATTCCAGAGGGCACAATTGAAAGAAGGAGATGAGGGAGTGCAAGTAATATTAATAAGATTATTATGGTTTCGGTATGAGGTAGAGTAGGGATTGAGGTTGGGGGATGGTGGACCAGGGTTGGGGGAGATGTCCCCTGAAATCAGTAGGAGTAGGAAGATAAAGAGCAGGTAGTTGTTGGAATTGTAAGTAGGTTTTTTCTGTGATGTGTTTGGGCAAGATGGGCTGAGGTTTTTCAGGAAGGTGAGGAGTGCATGGGAGCTGTACATGGGAGAGGGAAGGATAGAGGGGCTGATGTGTATGAGTCGTGATGGAGGGGGATGGGGCGGTGAATGTGGATGGCAAGGGAACACAGGAGGAAATAGATAAAGTACATAATGAAAAGTAAGGCAAAGTGTGGGTACCTGATTCCAGCCCTGATTAACTGCCATGAATAACTGCCGTTTTCAAGATGCTTTTCTTCTGTGATGCCTAACTTCTGGGATGCATGCGCCCCCACAATGCATGCGCCCCTTAGACTACTCCTAAATATATAGTCCACACTACAGGGTCAGGAAAGTGGGATTGTGGGAGCTGCTTTGGGATAATTTGCCAGCTGGGGCCAGCACACCAGGGGTGGTTAGATCATCAAAGGCACTAGACCTGGCAACATCTATGTTATAGCACTTTCCACCTGATAGCATCTACAGAGGCCCCAGTCACACGAATACACAGCAGTAAGTATTAAGCACAGTGCAAAAAATGAATTATACAAAAGTTTTACCAGGCACATTAAACTATGTTGCAAGATGGTACAGCAGTGGTTGGCAGCAATCAGAAGTATGGAGGGCATACTATTGCTATATATTTCCACATGCAAGACAGAAGGGGCTTGTGTCATTCAGCTGCTTGCTGACAATGAATGGAGTGCATACATGCAGAGAGGATCAATTCAGAGGATGAATGATTTGGTTACCATTGCTATATATTTCCACATGCAAGACAGAAGGGCTTGTGTCATTCAGCTGCTTGCTGACAATGAATGGAGTGCATACATGCAGAGAGGATCAATTCAGAGGATGAATGATTTGGTTACCATTGCTATATATTTCCACATGCAAGACAGAAGGGGCTTGTGTCATTCAGCTGCTTGCTGACAATGAATGGAGTGCATACATGCAGAGAGGATCAATTCAGAGGATGAATACACATAGGTAATATAGGTAAATATAGGTAAACACATAGGTAAATTATCCACAAGGGCTACAGAATCGCACATTGACACCAGTCCACAAACTTACAATATCATCTCTAATACACAGCTAAATGTAATCACCAAATGCCTACACAACAGATCATCCACCCATGTGATATAGTCATAGGGCCAGCAGTCATATAGGGATCATCAACTGTAATCCTGACGTTTTATTAATCCCATTAGAGAATAATCCAGCAGTCTCTAGTGGAAATCTTAGATCATGATGGTTTCTTCCAGTTTCTGCTTCCCCCTATTATCTTTATAAAATCATTACATACACATAATGCAGCATGAAGGGGCTCGGAGAAGGTGGCAGTGAAGGTGTGTAAGTGTCTGATGGGGTCACACAGCTCATAAAAGGACAACTGCCTGGCCTCATAATCCAGACATATCCTGAATCTATCACTGGAGATCTTGTCAGGAAACAGGATCTCATTCATGTCATGTCTCACTGAATACTGATTGTTATATATTCACAAACCCAGGACTTGTTGTTATATCCAATCAGTGACTGACGCCCCCTCCTGTCTATACTGGGGTAACACATTAACACATCCCCACCATACACCACCCTGATCTACTGCTCTCCACATCCCAGTAATGTCATCCTGAGGTAAATCCCCCACTGACACTATACACTGTATACTATGTGCAGAGCTCCTGTGTATAATGTTACCAGTGATCACTGTATTACTAGTGCAGTGACACTATATACAGAGCTCCTGTGTATAATGTCACTGGTGATCACTGTATTACCTGTACACTATATACAGAGCTCCTGTGTATGTGACTAGTGATCACTTTATTACCTGTACACTGACACTATATACAGCGCTCGTATATATAATGTCATTGGTGATCCCTGTATTACCTGTACACTGACACTATACACTGTATACTATATACAGAGGTCTTATGTATACTGTCACCGGTGATCACTGTATTATTAGTACAGTGACACTATATACAGAGTTCCTGTGTATAATGTCACTGGTGATCCCTGTATTATCTGTGCAGTGACACTACATACAGATCTCCTGTGTATAATGTCACTGGTGATCCCTGCATTACGTGTACACTGACACTATATACAGATCTCCTGTGTATAATGTCACTGATGAACACTGTATTACCTGTACACTATAAATTATATACAGAGTGCCTATGTATAACGTCATGGTGATCACTGTATTACATGTACACTTACACTATATACAGAGCTCCTGTGTATAAGGGCACTGGCAATCACTGTATTACCTGTACACTGACACTATATGCAGAGTTCCTGTGTATAATGTCACTGGTGTTCCCTGTATTACCTGTACACTGACACTATATACAGATCTCCTGTGTATAATGTCACCAGTGATCAGTGTATTACTTGTACACTATATACTATATACAGAGCTCCTGTGTATGTCACTGGTGATCACTGTATTACATGTACACTGACACTACATACGGAGCTCCTGTGTATGTCATTGATGAACATTGTATTACTTGTACACTATATGCTATACAGGGCCGCTATCAGGGTATTACTGCACTTAATGCTGTATGGGGCCCAGTGAGCAGCAGTACAAAGGGGGGCCCGGGCCTCTCCTAGTGTGCTTCTGCTCACCAGGCCCCATCGTGCACTAAAGTGCTGTGCATGGCGGCAAACACATCGTCTTCAGAGCTTGGGAGCTTTCTCGGAGCTCCATGGCCATCTAACCTGGATGGCTGCGCAGTTCCCGCTCCCTCCACCATCTCAGGACTTCTGCTCAGGTTACAGCATGTAAGCGATGATGTTATTGAATATGCGCCGACATGTACGAGGACGCCGGAAGGAGAGCTGCTCCTGTAAGGCAACGTCAGTGAGGAAAGTATGAAAAACATTTTTTTTTCTTTATAAAATGAATTAAATTGGCGAGGGGTGGAGGACTGCAAATGATGAAGTAGAGGTGAGGGGTTCTGCAAATAATGAAGTGGGGAGGAGGAGGACTGCAAATGATGAAGTGAGGGAGAGGGTGACTGCAAATAATGAAGTGTGGGGAGGGGCACTGCAAATGATGAAGTGAGGGGGAGTCAAACCTAAAATAATGAAGTGGGGAGGGGG
The DNA here is from genome assembly GCA_033576555.1 of Oophaga sylvatica. Lineage (NCBI taxonomy): Eukaryota > Metazoa > Chordata > Amphibia > Anura > Dendrobatidae > Oophaga > Oophaga sylvatica. The sequence goes on from JARQOD010000082.1 coordinate 109,822, forward strand.
ACTGCAAATAATGAAGTGAGGAGGACTGCCAATGATGAAGTGAGGAGGAGTGGACTGCAAATGAAGTGAGGGGGACTGCAAATGGTGAAATGAGGGGGACTGCAAATGATGAAGTGAGGGGTGATGGGGGACTGCAAATGGCAAAGTGAAGTGGACTGCAAATAATGAAGTGAAGGGGATGGGAGATGGAAAATGATGAAGTGAAGGGGATGGGGGACTGCAAATGATGAAGTAAGGGGGATGGCAAATGAAGTGAGGGGGACTGCAAATCATGAATCGAGGGGGATGGAGGACTGCAAATGATGAAGTGAGGGGGATGGGGACTGCAAATTATGAAGTGGGAAAGAGGACTGCAAATGATGATGAAGGGAGGGGGATGGGGACTGCAAATTATGAAGTGGGGGGATTCCTTGCATGTGGTATTATTTGGTCACTATGTGATGGTAATATATGATCTGGTCATGGTGTGGCACTATTTGTTCCATGCATGTGGTATTATTTGGTCACTATTTGATGGTAAAATGTGATCTGGTCATGGTGTGATGGCATTTCTCCCTTCAACAGTGTCGACGTGACATCAGCGCCAATAACAATAACAGACATTAAGACAATCACAGATATCAAAAGCAGCAGCAGAGACTGTCTGGAATCCACCTGAAAAAAATTAACATAATGCACAGCAAAGTCAAAATAACATTGCTGTGCACATGTACAGGGTGGGCCATTTATATGGATCCACCTAAATAACATGGGAATGGTTGGTGATATCAACTTCCTGTTTGTGGCACATTAGTATATGGGAGGGAAAAAAACTTTTCAAGATGGGTGGTGACCATGGCGGCCATTTTGGATTCAACTTTATTTATTCCAATGGGAAGAGGGTCATGTGACACATCAAACTTATTGAGAATTTCACAAGAAAAACAAGGGTGTGCTTGGTTTTAATGTACCTTTATTCTTTCATGAGTTATTTACAAGTTTATGACCACTTATAAAATGTGCTCAAAGTGCTGCCCATTGTGTTGGATTGTCAATGCAACCATCTTCTCCCACTCTTGACACACTGATAGCAACACCGCAGAAGAAATGCTAGCACAGGCTTCCAGTATCCATTGTTTCAGATGCTGCACATCTGCACTTTTTTAACCGCATCATGGTGCGTAAATCGTGAAGCGGTTAGAAGATGTAATATGTTTATTCTTTGGGCAACTTCGCATAGAGGCCGCCTGTTCACTATAATAAAAGTTAGGTGAGCCGCCTCCAATGTGACCACAAAACCGAGGGCCCTGAAAAAATAAAGAGGCCAGCTTCTTCCTGAAGCAGCTTTGTAAAAGAAAGGTACGCCGAAGAAGATTTCCTTGGAAGACTATGTGTAAGTGACATTGTTCTATGTCAAAGCTCATGTTAAAATCGCACTGCAATTGGATCGCATTCGCATGGAAAATCGGATTGTACTCGCATGAACATGGCATGACACTCGTTCTACTTTTCTGGACCGAAATCGGACCATTTTTTTTTTTTAAGGGTGATGGGTTTGAGCCCTAAAACTCAGTACACTCGCAAGAGATATTAGCATCTTGCAGATTTGAAACATCACAGGTCATAAATAAACTCATCAAAAACTCATTGTGGGAAGTTGGAACACGGCCTTAGGTAAGAAAAACTACTACAAAATCTGCAGCTGCCACTTCACTGATTTCTCAGATTATAAAAAAAAATCACAGTTTTTCAGATGCCAAATTAGGCTCTATTCACTTGTCCGAAAGCAGACACTTACCCATTATAATATTAAAATATTACATTTTATTTACAAAATCTTATAAAAAAATTCCCAAATGCAAAAGCAACTACAAGAAAATGGTGTACAAATAATAATAATATTGAACCAAAGAAGAAAGGAGCATGAATCTTATTTCAAAAAATATCAAAATTTATTTATTTTAGTTTAAAATGCCAACAATAAAGGCCCAAAACAGAGGTGTAACGAGGAAAAGCTGTCGGTATAAGAGACAGCAACAGACTAATACATCGCCAGGGTAAGATTCAGATGTGAAGCCAGCCTATGAATATAATCATGTAAACATGGATAGTTCCAATAGTATCTATTGTTCAATTCATGGCTACACAAAGTATAAAATAGCAAATCATACGTCCTGCTTACCCATGTTGTAAGGCTGAGTCTGAGCGTCTCTCAAGAGCTGACCCCTTTGACGCGCGTTTCGCGGTTGTGCTTTATCAAAAAGGGGACACATAATGTCATAACCCCAGGCGTTTTATATGTTTTGACAGAGTCCAGATAATGTCGGTCTAATCGGGCGCACATGTTCACCGCATCACACGCCACCAAAATACCTCCCCCTCTCCCGGCAGTCAATGCATCGCTTGCATGAGGCGGAAAAATCGCCATGTGACGTCATCAATATGCGCGCGATGTAGTGAAGACGGCCGTAGAAGGGGAGGAAATGGCATGGTGCAGGGCGCATGCGTGCACCACCGTAGCCATCATACTGGAGACCATGTCGGCAGACATCTTACAGGTGATCATATCAAAATGTACAATTTATAAAACAGGAAAAAGGAGAGATATATAAACCACATACAAAGAAATATATATATAATAATACGCTTACGTGACAGTGATGAAGTGCACATAATTGTCACACTATACTGAAATAACAATCTCAGAAAATAATAATAATAAATAAAGATAATATAAAAAGAATCAATACTATCTTATTGGGGAGTGTATATGTGCAAAAAAAGGGGGAATAATAAAGTGAAAAATATATCTACAACAATCATAATCTAATATTGTCTGCCAAAGATGGATCCATACAGATTTTTCATGAAGTACAGCATGCTTAAAAAAGTCTTCGATTTCAGCCAAATGGTGAAGAATAGCACGCCGAGGTAGATCTTTTATCCACATAACAACGACATTTACGGACACTAAAATGAAGAACTGAGACAATGACATAATTAAAAAATAATAAATTAAAAACGTGGTGGAAAAATTCACTATCATATTCAATATAGGACAAAAAACCTCAGGCAAAACGGTAAAGTGGTGGACCGGACAACCCCGCATGTAAAGTATACAGGGTGTGATAAGGGGCTAGGGTTATAAGAATGGGGTAAATGTCAATTTTTCATTTAACCCTTTTGGTGTTAATGTGTCGAGAGTGACAATCCACCTGCACTCACGTTGTGCTAGAGTGCGGGTGAGATTGCCACCTCTGATCCCACCTCTAATCCTATCAATGCCCCTAATTTTTAACCCACTGGGGTCAGATCCATGACATGAACGAAAGTGTCGTGGCAGCGTTTTCAATGTTGTTACATCTTTAATGTCTTTAGCAGCTAAGATATCACGTACGTGTTCGCGCGTCCTGATTTTCAATTCCCTAGATGTGAGACCCACATATATGAGAGGGCAGGGGCATGTGGCATAATACACCACGTGAGTGGTGTTACAAGAAATGTATTCACGAATTTTAAATTCCCTGCTTCCATCTGACTTTTTGAAGGTCCCACATCTGAGGATATTGGGACACGCGACACACGTACCACAGGGGAAGCAGCCCACCCGTGGATTTTCAATTTTAAAGAAAGATGCATTCTTTGCCACATAGTGACTCTGGACCAAGTGGTCTTTTAGGTTCCTCCCCCTCCGTTGTGTTAATAGAGGGCGTTGTGGTAGATTAGCTGCCAAAATCCCATCGGTGCGCAGCACCGACCAATGTTTATTAAGAATGTCTCGGATCTGATCCCAGCGGCAATTAGACGTGGAAATGAACCGCAATTCGTTGGAGTTAGTGGTATCCCTCTTCCCTGAGGAGACAAGTAATTCTTCCCTCCTAGTGTTTCTGGCACGTCTGTACCCTGCTTTGATGGAACGACCACTATATCCTCTCTCCCGGAAGCGTTCAGCAAGGGCGACGGACTGTCGCTCGAAGCGGGCCATGGTAGAGCAGGTCCGCCTGTTCCTCAAAAACTGTCCAACTGGGATGGCCCTAATGACTGAAGAATTGTGTGCCGAAGAGGCATGTAAAAGAGAATTGACAGATGTCTCTTTACGGAAGAGATCCGTCTCTATGGAACCGTCCTCTGCAACACACAAAGTCACATCCAAAAAGTCAATACTCTTGGAGTGATATTTGAATGTGAATCTTAAATTGTATGGATTCACATTAAGGAACTGCATAAACGTGGATAGGCTGGTCTCGTCACCTCTCCAAATCATCAACACATCGTCAATGTAACGAAACCAGCCCACCACTTGGTCCGCGGCCTGCGCTCCGTCGCCACAGAAAATCTGTCTCTCCCAGTAGCCCAAAAAGAGATTTGCATACGACGGAGCACAGGCCGCGCCCATTGCAGTCCCCTGTATCTGTAAATAAAATTTGTCTTTAAAAACAAAAAAATTTTTTGTTAAGGCAAACTCAAGTAAATCCAAAATAAATTCCAAAAAATGGCCATCCCAGTTGGCAGTCTCGAGGAAGAACCGGACCGCTCTAAGACCATCGTTGTGTCGGATGGACGTATAAAGTGATTCAATATCGATGGTCACTAATAACATGTCCGCCTCGAGAGAAAGTCCGTCAACCTTGGTGAGAATGTCAGTAGTGTCTCTGACATAGGAGGGTAGTGTTTCTACCAAAGGCTTTAAGTGATGGTCAATAAACTTACACAGATTTTCATTAAGCCCTCCAATGCCAGAGACAATGGGTCTCCCCGGGGGATTTTGTGCATCCTTGTGCACCTTCGGTAACAAATAAAAGGTAGGTACCTTGGGATGTTTTGGTAGCAGGGTGTCCAAGGCTTTTCTTGGGACCAGGCCCGACTCGTCCGCATGGTCCAAAATAGTCTTTAATTCTGAAGAAAAAGGCAGAGTTGGGTCTCGAGATAACACTTGATACGTTTGTTTATCGCTAAGCTGACGGTATGCCTCCTTCTCATATTTTTCGATCGGCCAGATCACCACGTTCCCCCCCTTGTCTGCTGGTTTAATCACCACAGATGTAAGAGATCGTAGCTCCTCAAGAGCACGTCGCTGTGTTGATGTCATGTTATCACCGCAGATGGCATTGGATATCCTTCTTAAATCTTCAGTAACCAATCTGCAAAAAATGTCCACTTGTGGACAAATTGACAGGGGGGGGAACGTAAGTGATCGTGGCATAATCGAACTGGGTAAGATGTTCGCATTGTTCGGATGTTGCTCATTAAGAAGATCCTCCAGATCTATTAGAGCTTGTTGTTCGACACTCATAGCAGTATCGTTTCTCTGATGATGTAATTTACGGAGGACTATCTTACGACAGAATAAATGTAAATCCTTAAGAACAGTGAAGAAATCAAACCTACTATTGGGTACAAAGTTAAGTCCTAGTTTTAATAAATTCAACTGTGTCTCAGACAAAACATGAGAGGATAGGTTAATTACCTGTAAACTGGAATTTTTCGCCCTCCGCTCATATGTTGGAGAGGTCAGATGTCTCTTTTTATTGAAACGACTTCTGGTGTTCCTCATAGAATTTGTTGTCCTCATATTTTCTGTTCCTAAATTTCTCATTTGGTCGGATCTGATACTAGCGTCATCAGCTGATGTAAGCGAGGATAGAGATTCGGAGCGTAATTCAGTAACTTGACGTGTTTTTTTACCTCTATTTTTCCATCTATACACTCTATTTTCAAGAGAGTCAAGATTATCTCTCTGTAGTTTTCTAGATTTAATTAATTTAATGATTAGAAAATTAAGGACATTATTACACAGGCGAACGAGACTGTGGTGGAACAAGGCTTCTCTGGGACAATACCTGACTCGTACATTAATCCCGAGGGGCCTACGGGTACACATATTCCCGGCGTTCCCTATTGACGATGAAAAATTTAAATTGGAATGGGAAGAGACGGCTACCAAATGCTCTCGGAGATTTATGGAACTACTTGTTATGTCTGATGAGATCAAATTGGCAGAGTTGGAGAAAGAGATTGACACTATACAAATTTCCTTAAAAGATTTGCTTACTGATGATGCACTCGCTAAATTGAATGATGATCTTGATAAAGATCTGACCAAATGTGAACAGGAGATTTGTGCCATTAAATCTAGAAAACTACTTATTATTTATTATTATTATTTTCTGAGATTGTTATTTCAGTATAGTGTGACAATTATGTGCACTTCATCACTGTCACGTAAGCATATTATTATATATATATTTCTTTGTATGTGGTTTATATATCTCTCCTTTTTCCTGTTTTATAAATTGTACATTTTGATATGATCACCTGTAAGATGTCTGCCGACATGGTCTCCAGTATGATGGCTACGGTGGTGCGCGCATGCGCCCTGCACCATGCCATTTCCTCCCCTTCTACGGCCGTCTTCACTACATCGCGTGCATATTGATGACGTCACATGGCGATTTTTCCGCCTCATGCAAGCGATGCATTGACTGCCGGGAGAGGGGGAGGTATTTTGGTGGCGTGTGATGCGGTGAACATGTGCGCCCGATTAGACCGACATTATCTGGACTCTGTCAAAACATATAAAACGCCCTGGGGTTATGACATTATGTGTCCCCTTTTTGATAAAGCACAACCGCGAAACGCGCGTCAGAGGGGTCAGCTCTTGAGAGACACTCAGCCTCACAACATGGGTAAGCAGGACGTATGATTTGCTATTTTATACTTTGTGTAGCCATGTATTGAACAATAGATACTATTGGAACTATCCATGTTTACATGATTATATTCATAGGCTGGCTTCACATCTGAATCTTACCCTGGCGATGTATTAGTCTGTTGCTGTCTCTTATACCGACAGCTTTTCCTCGTTACACCTCTGTTTTGGGCCTTTATTGTTGGCATTTTAAACTAAAATAAATAAATTTTGATATTTTTTGAAATAAGATTCATGCTCCTTTCTTCTTTGGTTCAATATTATTCTTGGGAGTTTCTTCTGTTTGGTTGGCTCCAGGGCCAATTCATTTTCGGGGTGATTATATATTCACTATTGATTGACTGATTATTTTTATGACTTTTCGCTTTAAATAATAATAATAGTGTACACTGGTCTGCAAGGGTAAAAATGTTTGAAAATTAAGAGGTGATTTTTATATACTTTTGATCACTGAATTCAGGACAAATATTGAAAAAAAATCTATTCCGGTACGTTTCACACGAACGGCATATGGATGACATAGACGTACTACAAGTATGATACGCAGCCCTGATAACACCGGTACTGGTAAAATCAGAACTTGTGAAATGGGCCTAAGATACAGCGATCGCTTTACAGCACCCTTTATTGATAGGATATATCGTACCTCCCAACTTTTGAAGACGAGAAAGAGGCACAAAGGTTGTGGCACGCGCAGCACGCCGCGGCAAATTTTAGGGCACAGTGACTGGTACTGTGGGCACACTGGTACTGAGTAAAAGAAAGAAAGAACAAAGAGAGAAAAAAGAAACCAAAAAGAAAGGAGAGAGAAAGAAAGAAAGAGGGGAAAGCAAGAAAGAACAGAGAGAGAGTAGAGAGAGAAAGAAATAAACAAAGAAAGGGGAAAGAAAGAACAGAGAGAAAAAAAGAAAGAGGGGAAAGAAAGAACAGAGATGGAGAAAGAAAGAGGGGAAAGAAAGAACAGAGAGGGAGGGAGAAAGAAAGAGAGGAAAGAAAGAACAGAGAAAGAAAGACTGGAAAGAAAGAACAAAGAGAGAAAGAAAGAAAGACGGGAAAGAAAGAACAGAGAGAGAGAAAAAGAAAGACAGAAAAGAAAGAAAGAACAGAGAGGGAAAGAAAGAAAGACGGGTAAGAAAGAAAGAACAGAGAGGGAGGGAGAAAAAAAGAGGGGAAAAAAAGAAGAGAGAAAGAAAGACGGGAAAGAAAGAACAGAGAGAGAAAGAAAGACGGGAAAGAAAGATGTGAAAGAAAGAAAGAACAGAGAGAAAGAAAGAAAGAACAGAGAGAAAGAAAGAGGAGACAAAAAAAGAACAGAGAGAGAAAAAAAGAAAGATGGGAAAGAAAGAACAGAGAGGAGAGAAAAAAAGGGAAAGAAAGAACAGAGAGAGAAAGAAAGACCGAGAGGGAAAGAAAGAACAGAGAGAAATAAAGCAAGAAAGAAAGAGGGGAAAGAAAGAACAGAGAGAAAAAGAAAGAACAGAGAGGGAGAGAGAAAGAAAGAGGGGGAAAGAAAAAACAGAGAAAGAAAGACAGAGGGGGAAAGAAAGAACAGAGAGAGAAAGAAAGAAAAGAGAGAGAAAGAAAGAAAGAAAGAAAGAAAGAAAGAAAGAAGGGAAGAAAGAACAGAGAGAAAGAAGAAGATTAAAGAACAGAGAGAGAGAAAGAAAAAAGGGGAAAGAAAGAAAGAACAGAGAGAGAAAGAAAGAACACAGAGAGAGAAAAAGAAAGGGGAAAGAAAGAACAGAGAGATAGAGAGAAAGAAAGAAACAGAGAGAAAAAAACAGAGAGAAAGAAAGAGGGGACAGAAAAAACAAAAAAAAAGAGGGTAAAGAAAGAAACAACAGAGAGGAGAGAGAAAGAAGGTAAAGAAAAAAACAAAGAAAGAAAGAAAGAACACAGAGAGAGAAAAATGGGAAAGAACAGAGAGAAAGAACAGAAAGAGAAAGAACAGAGAGAAAGAAAGAAAGAAAGAGAAAGAAAGAAAGAAAGAGGGGAAAGAAAGAACAGAGAGAGAAAGAAAGAACAGAGAGAAAGAAAGAAAAAAAAGAACAGAGATAGAAAGAAAGAAAAAGGGGAAAGAAAGAACAGAGAGAAAGAAAGAAAAAGAACAGAGAGAAAGAAAATTGGGAAAGAAAGAAAGATGGGAAAAAAGAAAGAACAGAGAGAGAAAGAAAGAGGGGAAAGAAAGAGAAAGAACAGAGAGAAAGAAAGAGAGGAAAGAAAGAACAGAGAGAAAGAAAGGGGAAAGAAAGAACAGTGAGAGAGAAAGAAAGAAAGAATGAACGAATGAAAGGGGAAAGAACAGAGAGATAGAAAGAAGGAAAGAAGGGTAAAGAAAGAACAGAGAGAAAGAAAGAAAAAGAACAGAGAAAGAAGATGGGAAAGAACAGAGAGAGAGAAAGAACAGAGAGAAAGAAAGAGGGGAAAGAAAGAACAGAGAGAAAGAAAGAAAAAGAACAGAGAGAAAGATGGGAAAGAAAGAAAGATGGGAAAGAAAGAACAGAGAGAAGGAAAGAAAGAACAGAGAGAAAGAAACAGAGAGAGAAAGAAATAAAGATTCTATAAAGATACTATAGCAGCCCATCTGGGCCTCCCGATGCAGGACATATCATGATCCGCTCACATGGCCGACATACCCAAGTCCAAGGCGCTGTCAGAGGAGGACACGGTGATGGATCTGAAGCATTCCCTGAAGTGCCTCATGGTTCCGTCACAATCTCCTCCCGAAATTACCTCATTTCCGGTCATCTTCCAGCATGTCACTTCTGGTGGACCATCACGTGCGAGTATTAAAGTGCTCCTCCGGGCTCCGGCATGTACTCCTGTGTCCATGGGAAAAGCTCCAGGCCAGGACAGCGGGGCAGACTCTCAAAATCGGGAGTGTCCTGCTGAATTCGGGACGGTTGGGAGGTATGAATGTTCCCCACCATACACCTTGTACACGCACGGCTCTGCACACCTCATACACACACGGTTCCACTTTGTATGCCTCGTACACACACGGCTACGCTCCATCCACCTCGCACACACAAGGCTCCACTCAGTATACACATGGCTCCACTCCGTACACCTTGTACACACGCAGCCACACTTTGTACACCTTGTACACACATGACTCCACTCCATAAACCTTGTACATATGGGGCTTTGCAGCATACACATCATACACACGCGGTTCTGCTCTGTACACCTCGTACACACACGGCTCCGCTACATACACACAAGGCTCCACTCCGTACACACACGGCTCTGCTCCGCTCTGTACACACACGGCTCAAGCACGGAGCCCTGGCCATGGCTCAGCTCCGTACACTTCGTACACACAAGGCTCCATTTTGCACACACACAGCACTGCTACATCCGCTTCCGCTCCATAAACCTTGTAAACGTGCGGCGCGGCTCAGCTCTGTGCACCTCGTACACGCGCGGCTCGGCTCCGTGCACCTCGTACACGAGTGGCTCGGCTCTGTGCGCCTCGTACAGACACACGGCTCCACTCCATCCAACTCGTACACACACGGCGCCGCTACATCTAACTCGTACACACAAGGCTCTGCTACATCAAACTAGTACACACAAGGCTCTGCTCCGTACACCTCGTACACACAAGGCTCCGCTCCGTACACCTCGTACACACTACAGCACTGCTACATCCACCTCGTACACACACAGTTCTGCTCCGTACACCTCGTACACACAAGGCTCCACTCCATACACTTCATACACACACGTCTCCACTCCGTACACCTCGTACACACACGACTCTGCTACATTCAACTCATACACACAAGGCTCCGCTCCGTACACCTCGTACACACTACAGCACTGCTACATCCACCTCGTACACACACACGGCTCCGCTCCGTACACCTCGTACACACACGGCTCTGCTCCGTACACCTCGTACACACACGGCTCCGCTCCGTACACCTTGTACACACACGGTTCCGCTCCGTACACTTCGCACACAGACAGCTCCGCTCCGTACACCTCGTACACACACGGCTCCGCTCTGTACACTTCGTACACACTCGGCTCCGCTCCATACACTTCGAACATACACGGCTCCGCTCCGTACACCTCGTACACACACAGCTCCGCTCCGGTACACCTCGTACACACACGGCTCCGCTCCGTACATACACGGCTCCGCTCCGTACACACACGGCTCCGCTCTGTACACCTCGTACACACAAGGCTCCGCTCCGTACACCTCGTACACACTACAGCACTGCTACATCCACCTCGTACACACATGGCTCCGCTCCGTACACACACGGCTCCGCTCTGTACACCTCGTACACACACGGCTCCGCTCCGTACACACATGGCTCCACTCTACACCTCGTACACACACGGCTCCGCTCTGTACACCTTGTACACACACGGCTCCGCTCCACCATATACCTTGCGCACACGGCTCCGATCCGTACACCTCATACACACACAGCACTGCTACATCCACCTTGTAAACCCTTCCTGACCCACACATAGTAAACTTCACCTCATCCAGCACCATGACAACCAGCACAGAGTCCGAGGACCCTGATCATGTGACCCCTGACTCCTCCACTCCTGTGACCTCATCACAGGTCCTGTGGGCACAGAAGAATACAGCATAGCAGTGTTGCTGTGAGAGGCTGAGGTGTAGAGACAGGGAGGGCAAGGAAAGGGTGCATGGGGGGCGTGGCAGCTTATCTCACTGCGGGACACATACCATCCCGGCTGGGACAGCGAGTGGGAGGGTCTAAATCGCGACTGTCCCGCTCAATCCGGGACAGTTGGGAGGTATGGATATATATATATTGTAGCCTTTCCGGGGGTTTAGCTCTAGGATCGCTGTCTGGGTAGACAGAATGGCACGGAAACAGTTCATTCAGACAGCAGTTTGGTGAAAACTGGCCGCAACCAGTTTTATTAAAGTCCACAGCACACAGATAAAAACAAATCATAAACAGAAAACCTGGGCTTGTCTAGCCACTAAATTACACTTAGATAGATGGCCCTCTCTATCCGGGACCCAGACTCTACCAGTCTGTGCCCAAAACAACACATATCACATATTTACCAGTATGGAGTTTCACAGACACTCCTCTTTATGTCCGAAGGCAACTCCAATGTCCAGACTTGAGAGAGGTCACCTCCTATTCAGTCGCTATTCGCACGGATTCTCACTGCGACTACTCCTGTGTCCGGGGTACTTCCTGCACCCAGACTGAGATAGCTCACACTCTTAGAGACTGCTTCCTTGTGCCAGGACACCTCCCTGTGTCCGGGCTAAAGACAGCTCCCACACTCTTGGAGACACCTTCTGTGCCTGGACCCCTTGTCCAGACTGAATGAGCTCTCTGACTGTGTCCGCAGACACCTATTTCTGGCTTCCTAATTAACAGCTGATTGGCTTCAGGTTTGAGCTGCAAGTGTGCAATGAATGCAAGGTGTAGTGACCTTTCTCCACCACTAGTTCTACAAAGGCACACATTTCCCTCATACAAGTCAGCAAAGTACCTGTGAAATGTACACCCCATTCAATACATACGCTCTCACTGTCTCACATATCCCCTCCCTCTTCTCCAGACCGGAGGGCTGGTCATCCAGACCGGAGGGCTGGTCAACAACCCAAAAGAGACAGTGAACTCCGAACACTGCCTCAGCACTATACTTCTATATAGGTCAGGGACACTTGGTTCCCGAGAACCACCATACTCGTCTCCCAACATCACCTGCAAAGGAATTTCATCTTTATCACGGTCATCACCATTATCAGTATCATCACTATTATGATTAGCATCATCATCATTATCATCATCATTATGATCATCATCATCATTATCATCATCATCATGATCATCACATAAGTTTAAGCTTGTGGGGTTGAACACATAATATATCCAATCACCTCAACCCACAGTTCACACAGAGACCATGTACTTGTCCCTTGCTCTGTTCAGCCCCGTAAGTCAATGACATTCGCTCATTCCTTAGGGACCTACCGTCTGTCATAGTCACAGACTTCGTCCAGTCACATTTCTGGGTCGTAACCTTGTCAGGTCTCCCCTTCGCTCCCAGTGGTCAATCGTAACCTTGTCAGGTCTTGCCTGGGTATCTAAGGTCCGGTTAGACTCTGTACTGTCCGGTACTCTATCGGGTCCTCTGTATGGGCCTCTCAAACCTGAGTTACTGGAGGTCTCACTACCTCTAAACCCACGCCCACTACCCACTGGACATCTTGTAAGGTCCCTAACTTCAGCCTTAGCTGTTCTGCTATTTAGGGGCCCTTTCTCTGTCGGGTCTCACTATTCTTAGACGGCTGCCATCTTCTGCTGCTCAGATGATGCTGTCTATCTACTCGCTGTCTAGCGAGATTCAATTGTTCTACCTCTCGCAGGTAGGTCACACGGTACGCCACCAGCATGCGCACATATTCAAGACTTTCTTCCGTTCCTATAGCGTAGAATGACACCATGCCGTCTTCATCTGGTATCCAGTCCCGACGATCACGTGGACTGCTTACTTTCACCACACCAGACTTCTTCACCATTATCTGCATGGCTCGGCCATTTCTCCCAATCAGCTTTCTCACCAGAACATGAGGCACCCGGATGACCTCTTCCTGTAGACTGTGAGCTTTTCTCATAAGCTTTAGTTGTCTAACGGTTTGTTCTGTCTTCAACCGGAGAAACCGCTTTGTGCGAATACATCGCCAGTGCATGTCACTTAGGATTGCCACCCTCTTCACTGTAACTTCAGTCGTGGACAAGACCACCAGCTGTTTAGCTCCTGAGGTCGAGTACACCTTACAGGCTCCCACGGCCTTCCTAAACGCTTCATGTACAGACTCCCGGGTGCATTCTTCTCTCAAGTCTTCGGGTACATCTACGAGGCACTTGTACCGACACGTTTCGGTCTCACCAGTGGGTTCCAGACGATCAATCAGCTCAGGGTTCAGGGACAACTGACTTTCAGCTTCTTCCCCCTTTACTCTTCTTCTGAGCTGACTCACAGCTACAATTTCGTGAATTTCCGTCCGGACCACTTCCATTTCACAATTATCTTTCGTTACCACACTCTTAGCTCTCCTCAGGTCTATCTTCTCCTGGCCAAGGGAAGCGAGTGCAACATGGTTGCCCTTTTCTTTCTCCAAGGAGGCCTTGTTCACCGAGTGACACTGTATCAGGCGACTTTTAAGCGCGAGAACTTCTTCCTCTAGTTCCGCCATTCGCCTCTCAGCAGCCCGTCTCTGAAGCTTCTCTTGCGTCCAATGGGCTTGTAACCACTCCTTGAGCTCCTTGATCTCAGCTCCGACATCCACCAAATCATCCGAACTCGAGGAAGTATCTGCTTTACACTTCTCATCTCCAGTGGCCAACTCCTGGACCTGGTCTGTAGCTTCTCTGATGGACTCCTCCATCTTTTCCCGCTCAGCTTCCATCTGTCTGAGCTTTTCCTTAAGGCGCATCTCCGCCTTCTGGAGAGTATCACAGGACATCTGTAGCTCCTTCACCTGAGCTTCCAGACCTAGGGTCTTTCTGCGCAGATCACCATTTTCATCACAGGTGTCCTGCAGAGTGGTCTCAACCACCTGGCGCATTTGCTCTGCATCCATCTTATCCTCTTCTAGTTTTTTTTTGACCCTGAGAGATCCACATACTCTTTCTTCATCTGTTGCAGTTCCCTACTGCGTTCATCACACTCCTTCTTGGAGTCACCCAGCTCCTGGTTGAGCTGTTCGCGCAGTCGTTCTAGGATTTGTTCACTTCCAGAAACTCCATCCTGCAGCGCCTCCTTCTCACGCTTCAACTGCAAAACCTCTTCCTTGATTTTGCGGCGGTCCTCTTTAATGGCAAAGAACATATTCTGCCACAGGATAACTTCCTCGTTGCCTCCTTTTAGATCTCGCTGGTCTGAGGACACGTCCTCCAGGTTTTCACATAATTGCAGCATGTCACTCTGATACTGCAGCCGAATAGTTTCCAGCTCTTGGCCCTGACTGGCCACCTCCTCTTCTACCTCTAAAGGAGAATCCACACTTGAAGCATAGGCAGACAGTACTACATTCTCTTCATTTCCATTTTCAGCGAGTACTACCGGAACAACCTTTTTGTGGCCCTTGCGCCGTCTACGAAGAGAGGAGGACTCTCTTCCCTCATCTAGCCTCTCCTGACTGAACTCACTTTTTACTTTCATAGTGTCCCAGTCAGCTACAGGGTCTGTGTCACTCCCCATGGTGTTGTGGACTAACAGGTCACCTCCCACTTTGACGTCACCCCCTTCTACTGGAGCTACCCCGTTAGCAACGGTCACATTGTCATTTTTAGGAGGTACCAACCCACCACCAGTAACAATTTTCATTTTTCCACACTCTACATTCTTGTGAAAATCCGCCCCTTTTTAGACCCCGCCCCCTTTTTAACAACCACACCGGCAGGGTAATTTTTACACAAAAATCAGCAGTAGTCTTAGGACTCAGTTCACAACATCTCTTACCACCTCCCCGGGCACTCTGTGACAACACTGGCACCCCCGGAGAGTCCATAGAATGGTCCACTGCCGCCATTCCATACGGTGCCCATGGTTCCCGCACCATGTCCAGTTGCATGTCCAGTAGACATTTCTCAAATATGCGGTCCGACTTGTCAGACCCATTCGCTGCTCCGTTCACAGCCATCGCGGAGCACTGTTCACACCAGAACTTCACCGCTTTCCCTTGAAAAAATCTTCGTGGCCCCGCCGAGCCACAGCAAACTGGATTTGAGTGCGACGACAATCTTCACAACCCCGCCGAGTTGCAGCAAGATGCCTTCGTGACCCACTGAGTCACAGCAAGATGCCTTCGTGACCCCACTGAGTCACAGCAAGATGCTTGTATCCACACTCGTCTTCCATGCTGTCAGACTTCTCTGTCTCAACAACGGCAGTCTTCACTCAAGACATACACACTCTACAGTCTTTTCCACAGAAAAATTCAGCTCTGCTGTGCAGACACACTTTTTTTTTTTTTCTTTGCAAAGTCTATTAGGGCTCCTGTCTCTTTAAGACTGCTCCAAACAGACGTTTCTGCTGACACACACTTTTTTTTTTTCTGTTGCTATTTCAATAGACTTCACCTTTAATGCTGTCTCTCGCCACTGTGCTGCATGCACACTCCAGCACTAACTGTACCAGGCCCTGCGCTGCCCCAGCATTCTCCGCCAATTGTAGCCTTTCCGGGGGTTTAGCTCTAGGATCGCTGTCTGGGTAGACAGAATGGCACGGAAACAGTTCATTCAGACAGCAGTTTGGTGAAAACTGGCCGCAACCAGTTTTATTAAAGTCCACAGCACACAGATAAAAACAAATCATAAACAGAAAACCTGGGCTTGTCTAGCCACTAAATTACACTTAGATAGATGGCCCTCTCTATCCGGGACCCAGACTCTACCAGTCTGTGCCCAAAACAACACATATCACATATGTTACCAGTATGGAGTTTCACAGACACTCCTCTTTATGTCCGAAGGCAACTCCAATGTCCAGACTTGAGAGAGGTCACCTCCTATTCAGTTGCTATTCGCACGGATTCTCACTGCGACTACTCCTGTGTCCGGGGTACTTCCTGCACCCAGACTGAGATAGCTCACACTCTTAGAGACTGCTTCCTTGTGCCAGGACACCTCCCTGTGTCCGGGCTAAAGACAGCTCCCACACTCTTGGAGACACCTTCTGTGCCTGGACCCCTTGTCCAGACTGAATGAGCTCTCTGACTGTGTCCGCAGACACCTATTTCTGGCTTCCTAATTAACAGCTGATTGGCTTCAGGTTTGAGCTGCAAGTGTGCAATGAATGCAAGGTGTAGTGACCTTTCTCCACCACTAGTTCTACAAAGGCACACATTTCCCTCATACAAGTCAGCAAAGTACCTGTGAAATGTACACCCCATTCAATACATACGCTCTCACTGTCTCACAATATATATATATATAACAGTAACATGCTCCATAGGTGAGAACTATACATGACCCTTAAGAAGCATTCAGCAATGATGCTGGAAATTCCCCTGAGCACGCTGTATAATCAAAGTGAGCAAAGAGAAACATGTAATGTAACAATGAAGCACAATATAAGAAAATAAAGACAGAAGAGCAAATTGATTTTATTCTTAAATTTTATTTAAATCTCAAAAATATTCAGCATTTACATATATAGATCTGATGTCCCCAAAAGTGATACAGAGTGGCATGAAATAAGGCACGTTTCATGTGATTCGGTCATTATCAAATCAATAAGGGTAAGCCCCAAAAATATTTACTCCCACAGTCGGGTTCAAGTGGTCAGAAATATCTGAGAATATATAATTCTCTTGTACAGGATAAAGATGGGGAAACCAAACCAAAACCACCACCCTGCCAGTGCACTTGGTGCTCCTCAACAATATACTGCAAAAACAGAAACATTCCATAAATACTTATGAGTAGAGAGGAGAAAATTCCAGCTCTCACCGAAATGTAAAATATTAGCAAATTTATTTCAAGGCCATAAAATTACAGTGGGGGAATAAGGGTGAGGAATAACAGTTGTTGTCTGTGTGTTATTCCTCCCACTGTAATTTTATGCCCTTGAAATAAATTTACGTCTTGGTGAGAGTTGGAATTTTCTCCCCTCTATTGATAAGTATTCACTCATATGGCTTAAGGGTATGCCACACTAAACAATATCGCTAACGGGATCGCTAAAAAACGTCACTATTTAGCGATCCCGTTAGCGATGTTGTTCAGTGCGGCAGCTTCCAGCGACGAGCTTCCTGCTGTGATCCGCTCGTCGCTGGAATCGCTCGGACCCTATTTTCTCGTCGGCGCTCCCGCTGGGTAAGTATCTAATCGCTGTGTGGCACCTTTTCTTAGCGATTTAGCGGTACTTTTGTACCGCTAAAGTCGTTAAGAAGATCGCTAACGGCGATAGAGTCGTTAACTATATCGCTAAATGTGGCCGCACTTAGCGATATAGAAACAATCCCGCTAGCGATCGCATTAGTATGCAACGCTAACGAGATCGCTAGCGGGATAGCTTAGTGTGGCAGTACCTTTACTCTATGATCACATCCTGCACAATGACCTCTATGTATGTGAAATGTTAGAATCTGCACTTGAAAAACTGCAACAATGTAAAGAACAATGTAAGAATAGTATATTAACAATCAGTGTCGGACTGGCCCACCGGAGAACCGGAGGATTCTCCGGTGGGCCTGGTATCTGGTGGGCCCTGGCACCTGCTAATAGCGCTAATAGCGGCACACCACGCAGCTGCCATGGGGGCCCCATGCCAGTGGAGCAGCAGCGGGTGACAGGAGGCAGGAGCTCCTGTCCCAGCTGCTAAAGAGAAATGAATATTCACTGCTTCCCACGCCCACATGGGAGTGGGAAGCAGTGAATATCATTTCACTTTAGCGGCTAAGATTTCCCTTATTTACCTGTCCCCGTTCCACCGCTGTGTCCTCGGGTCCTCTCGCTGCGATGTTCAGGCAGAGGGCGCAATGACGTGGTTAGTACACGCCGCACCCTCTGCCTGAGCATTCACTGCTGGAGGACCCTGAAGACAGCGGCGCTCAGCGGTTGGAGCGGGTGACAGGTAAATCTCTCAGGTGCCAGGGCCTTGAGCGAGGGGTGACACTGGCACCTGTCCCCCATAGCGCGCCGGTGTCCCCGCCTGTTCAGGGCCCCGGCACCTGGCCCCCAGCGACGAGAGGTGAGCATGTCTTTTTTTTGCAGCAGCAGCTGCGGCAGCATATGGGGCCTATTCAATGCAGCATCTATGGGGGCACAGTCTGTGGAGCATCTATGGGGGCATAATCTATGAGGGCACAATCTATGGGGGCACAATCTATGGGGGCATAATCTATGGGGGCATAATCTATGGAGCATCTATGGGGACAATCTATGGGGGCATAATCTATGGAGCATCTATGGGGGCACAATCTATGGAGCTTCTATGGGGGCACAATCTATGGGGGCATAATCTATGGAGCATCTATGGAGGCACAATCTATGGGGGCATAATCTGTGGAGCATCTATGGGGGCACAATCTATGGAGCTTCTATGGGGCACAATCTATGGGGGCATAATCTATGGAGCATCTACAGTATGGGGGCACAATCTATGGAGCTTCTATGGGGGCACAATCTATGGGGCACAATCTATGGAGCTTCTATGGGGCACAATCTATGGAGCATCTACGGGGGCATAATCTAAGGAGCATCTATGGGGGCACAATCTATGGAGCTTCTATGGGGGCATAATCTATGGAGCATCTATGGGGGCATAATCTATGGAGCATCAATGGGGGCATAATCTATGGAGCTTCTATGGGGGCACAATCTATGGAGCTTCTATGGGGGCATAATCTATGGAGCATCTATGGGGGCATAATCTATGGAGCTTCTATGGGGGCATAATCTATGGAGCATCTATGGGGCACAATCTATGGAGCATCTATGGGGGCACAATCTATGGAGCTTCTATGGGGCATAATCTGAAGCTTCTATGGGGGCATAATCTAAGGAGTGTCTATGGGGGCACAATCTATGGGGGCATAATTTAAGGAGCATCTATGGGGGCATAATCTATGGAGCTTCTATGGGGGCATAATCTATGGAGCTTCTATGGGGGCATAATCTATGGAGCATCTATGGGGGCACAATCTATGGAGCATCTATGGGGGCACAATCTATGGAGCTTCTATGGGGCATAATCTATGAAGCTTCTATGGGGGCATAATCTAAGGAGTGTCTATGGGGGCACAATCTATGGGGCATAATCTATGGAGCTTCTATGGGGGCATAATCTATGGAGCTTCTATGGGGGCATAATCTATGGAGCTTCTATGGGGGCATAATCTAAAGGGTATGCCACACTAAACAACATCGCTAACGGGATCGCTAAAAAACGTCACTATTTAGCGATCCCGTTAGCGATGTTGTTGTGTGCGGCAGCTGCCAGCGACGAGCTTCCTGCTGTGATCTCGCTCGTTGCTGGAATCGTTCCGGACCCTATTTTATCGCCGGCGCTCCCGCTGGGTAAGTATAATCGCTAAGTGTAGCACCTTTTCTTAGCGATTTAGTGGTACTTTTGTACCGCTAAAGTCGTTAAGGAGATCGCTAACCGCGATAGCGTCCTTAACGACATCGCTAAGTTTAGGTAGCTACTAGCGATATAGAAACAATCCCGCTAGCGATCTCATTAGTATGCGACGCTAAGAGATCGCTAGCGGGATTGCACCTGGCCCCCAGCGACGAGAGGTGAGCAGTCTTTTTTTTT
>JARQOD010000082.1:129899-173307 GCA_033576555.1 Oophaga sylvatica
GGACCGAGGAGGAGAGGAGAGACCTTGGATTCCGGATCAGTTTTCTGACGGATTTGTCAGAAACTCGTCCGGCTCAATAGACTTCATTGTTTCCGGCCGCCTGAAGTGCCGTTTCAGGCACTATCAGGCGACTCCGGAAAAAAAACAAAACGTTGCAGCAACCGTCCTGTCTGGCCGCCGGAATGTACATTTCCGACGGATCCGGCCAAAAACGGATGCAACGCAGTGACATCAGGAGCGATCCCGGCGCTAATGTAAGTCAATGCTAAAAAAACGCATCCGGTACCGGATCCGTTTTTTTTAGAAACAAGCCGAATCGCAACCTGATTCAAAAAGCCTGATGTGTGAAAGCAGCCTTAGAAGAGCTAAATCCGGTAATGAAGTAAGGCTTGCAAAGGAGACCAAAAACAGCAAAAAAGGATTTGGGGGGTATGTCAATTTTTTAGATTCCTATTTTGTATCTGTGTTCTCTAAGAAAGTAAATGCAACACCAACTGATCTGCAATGTGCCATCAAAGGAATAAAAGAATCCACTCTATACATAAACAGAGAGATGGTGAGGGAACACTTAGCTATTGAAATTAATTTAAATCTTATGGTCCAGATGAATTACATCCTAGAGTACTGAAAAAGTTAGCAAAGGAAATTGCAGAACCACTAGCCAGAATCTTTGAAAAATCCTGGAAAACAGAAGTTCCAGAAGATTGGAGAAAGGCAAATGTTGTCCCTAGCTTCAAAAAAAGAAAAGAAGACGAAGCCAGGAAATTACAGGCCAGTGAGCCTTACTTCTATACTAGGAAAGATATTGAACAAATTATTAAACAGCATGTATGTACAGTAAGTACTTGGATAAAAAATACAATAATTAACCAGAGCCAGCATGAGTTTCAAGCAAACAAGTCATGCCAGACTGATCTAATTTCCTTCTATGATGGAATCACTGACTGGGTTGATCAGGAAAATTTGGTAGATATAGTGTACCTTGACTTCAGCAAAGGATTTGATAAAGTATCTCATACTATGCATATTGAAAAAATGACCAAGTATGGGATTGACAAGGCTACGGTTAGGTGAATTCATAACTGGCT
The DNA here is from genome assembly GCA_033576555.1 of Oophaga sylvatica. Lineage (NCBI taxonomy): Eukaryota > Metazoa > Chordata > Amphibia > Anura > Dendrobatidae > Oophaga > Oophaga sylvatica. The sequence goes on from JARQOD010000082.1 coordinate 130,988, forward strand.
CAGTGATCGTACTCAAAGAGTGGTTATAAATGGTTGTGCATCAATTTTTATAAATGATCTAGATCAGGTAACTGAAGGTAAACTAATCAAAATTTTCCAACAATGCAAAGCTAGGAGGGATAGCTAACACTAGAGAAGACAGAGAAAGGATTCCGAAGGATCTAGATAAGCTTGAACAATGGGCAGCCACTAATACAGGGGTGAGGAACCTCAGGCCCCCGAGCCATTTACCGCCCTCAACCTTTTATCCGGCCCTCGGGCTGATTCTCAGGGACCGCAGTGCTTTGGCAGGTAGTTGCAGCCACTAATAGAATGGTATATAACAGGGAGAAATGCAAGATTCTACATGTGGGCAAGAAAAATGAAAATTACATCTATAGAATGGGAGGAATAGAATTAAGTAACAGCACATGTGAAAAATACTTGCGTGTACTAATAGATCACTGGATCACTGACTGCACATGAGTCAACAGTGTGATGCAGCAGCAAAAAAGTAAACAGATTTGATAAAGTACCTCATATTATCATTATTGAAATAATGACCAAGTATGGGATTGACAAAGTGTACTCAAAGAGTGGTAATAAATGGTTGCACATCCAATTGGAAGTGCTTCAAGTGGGGTACCATAAGGCTCTGTCCAGTCCCCAGTGTTGTTCAACATTTTTCTAAATGATCTAGATAAGGGAACTGAAGGTAAACTAATCAAATTTGCCAACAATGCAAAGCTAGGAGGGATAGCTAAAAGTACTGTCATACTAAAGCGAGATCGCTCAAGCGTCAGCGATTTTATGACGCAGCAGCGACATCGTTAGCGACATCGCTGTGTGTGATATGTAGCGGCGATGTGGCCCCTGCTGAGATGTCGCTGATTGCTCATGAACGTTCTGAGCCGTTTTTGGTCGTTGGTGTCCCGCTGGTGAGCCTGAATCGCTGAGTGTGACATCCTTTATGAACGACTTTACCAGCGGCGCAGGCGGGACTAGGTTTTCCTAACGACCGCAGAGGTCGTTATACAGATCGCTGATCACTAATGAGATCTTTGTGTTTGGAAGCTACTAGCGACCTTATAGCGATCGCACCAACGATCTCGCCAGGTCGTGTCGTTGTCGTGATAGCTGGTGCGATCGCTTAGTGTGACAGTACCTTAACACTAGAGAAGACAGAGAAAGGATTCAGGAGGCTCTAGATAAGCTTGAACAATGTGCAGCTACTAATACAGGGGTGGGGAACCTTAGGCCCCTGAGCCATTATGGCCCTTGACCTTTTATCCGACCCTCGGGCAGATTCTCAGGGACCTCAGTGCTTTGGCAGGGAGTTGTATTTTGATTGCCACCAGCTCATTAATTTCTTCTTGCTCTGTTAGCCACACACACACACACACACACACACACACACACACACACACGCAGTGTTCACTACTGAACACTGAAGGGCATGCAATGAAAGATTATGTCCTGACACCAACAGCAGAGTCAGGATGTACATTGTGGACGACGTTTGTACGGCCCCTGAAGGATGGTATAAATATCCAAATGACCCTTGGCAGAAAAATGATTCCCCACCCATGCTCTAATAGAATTGTATTTAACAGGAAGAAATGCAAGATTCTACATCTGGTCAAGAAAAACAAAAATTACATCTATAGAATGGGAGGAATAGAACTAAGCAACAGCACGTGTTAAAAAGACTTGAGTATACTAGTAGATCACAGACTGCACATGAGTCAGCAATGTCAAGCAGCAGCAAAAAAAGGCAAACACAGTTCTAGGATGTGTCAAGAGAAGCATAGAGTCTAGATCACGTGAAGTAATTATCCCCCTCTACTACACCTTGGTCAGGCCTCATCTTAAATACCATGTCAAGTTCTGGGCACCACATTTTAAAAAATACATTGAAAACTGGAGCAAGTTCAGAGAAGAGCTACCAGGATGGTGAGCGGACTGCAATCTGTGTCCTACGAGGAGCGACTAAAGGATCTGGGAATGTTTAGCTTTGAAAAAGAAGGCTAAGAGGAGACTTAATAGCTATCTACAAATATCCGAAGGAATGTGTGATGAACGGGCACACAGTCCGCCACACGGTAGCCCGGGGGTCACGGCTTGTGATCCCACCGCTGCCACCAATATGTGATGAACGGGCACACAGTCCGCCACCCGGTAGCCGGGGGTCACGGCTTGTGATCCCACCGCTGCCACCACATGTGATGGAACGTGCACACACACGACGGCTGCTGCCGTCCGACCCAGTAAACTGCAGGGATTTATAACTATCCCACTTCCACTTAGGAACTTGCAGCTCTCTGGCGCCCCCCTTACCCTCAGGTCAGTCAGGGAACTGCACCTAGGATAATTGGTCGCCAGACGGGTCACTTGGATGTGTGCTGGCTATTGGGCACGCTGCAGTGAGGGAATTATAATTACTCCTGGCTGCAGCCAGGCAGTACCCTTATAAACCCCGCTGCGTCACTGCCAGCGTCACCCAATAGATTAACACTTTACAACCCCTTCCTTTTAGCTGCCACCAGCTACGGGTTTGACTTAATACACAATTTATCAAGAGGGTCCGTAGCAACCCCAAAACAGTAGCGTAGTTACTTCAGGCACGTGCAGATTCGTTTATAGAGCAGGAGAAACAAACTAATAAATTTATAGGTTTATTCCTTAAAAACAGGCAATGCTTATATAATATAAAAAGATGTAACAAACTGAGACAATATCGTTATGTACAGATGCAGTTATAAAATAAAATAGGATTAAGAATGAAAGTCACTCACATGATAGTTACAGGCAAGACAAGCCAGGCTGGGGGAAGGAGCCACACGTCATAGTTCATTGGGAGATCTCTTACTCAGCACGTCCCAGCAGAAAGAATCCTGGTAAGGAACTTCACTGTAAGACTTATGCATGTCAGCTTCTGACCTCACAAAAAGGGCTGGTCCTCTAGCCACCTCCCCTGGCTACAAGCTATGGTTTGAGCTCTGCGATATCATAAGGTTCATAACTCGTTCTGTGAACCTAGCAGAATAATGGCAGACCTATCAATGGTCTTGCTTTGAAATGACGGTTCCAATGAGCCCACACTTGGGTGGGCTAGTTCATGGGGCACCCGAGAATTCCATTTCTCGGGTTCTGTTGGAGTTACGGGTTTACCAGTACCACGGGAACGATGCCCATCGGCGCATGGTTCAACACAGTAACTTTCGTGTTTCTAGCGAATGCTCCCACCGTGTTATTAACCAAAAGAGAATGAATACTCCAACATGGCTGCTATAGGAAGAAAGCACGTGTTCGGACAATGCAGGACCCCTGCGGTGAAGCGGGAAAACTTCCAGCACTGGCAGCTCACATTACACTGCCTGAGTGCAGGATGACAGGGGGGGGGGAAGGGGGTTGTAGTTCTAGCAACAGCACAAGACATGAAGCTTGCAATATCATCACACCTCCCCCCTTTAGAGGGCGCTACGGAGGCATGACCTGTCGGTAATCCGACATGCGCACCTCAGCGGGTTCGCCACGTCGTGATAACCCATCAGCATTCCCATGATCACTGCCTTTCTTGTGTTGTACGGCAAAATCATACTGCTGCAGGGCAAGGCTCCAGCGTAGCAACCTACCATTGGTTCCGGACACTGTGTGCAGCCAGCTCAGAGGGTTGTGGTCGGTGACCACCTTGAAGGTGCGCCCGTACAGGTAGGGCTGCAAACGTTGCAGTGCCCAGACCATGGCCAGGCACTCCTTCTCGATGGTGGAGTATGCCACTTCCCTTGGCAGAAGTTTCCGGCTCAGGTACAACACGGGGTGCTCCTGGTCCCCCGAATCAACCTGGCTGAGTACAACACCGAGGCCAAATTCACTGGCATCAGTCTGTACCAGGAAGGGCCGACTGCTGTCGACGGCTCTCAACACTGGAGAGCTGCACAGGGCTGTTTTCAAAGATCGGAATGCCGCCTCACAGCCATCTGTCCAGTTGACTGTTTGGGGTAGACCGCCCTTGGTGAGGTCCGTCAAGGGTTTTGCAATGGCGCTATAGTTCGGTACGAAACGCCTATAGTACCCTGCAGTGCCCAGGAAGGACTTCACCTGCTTTTTGGTCCTGGGGGTGGGCCAGGACACGATCGCGTCCACTTTCTCGGGCTCTGGACTCATGGAACCCCCACCTACCCGGTGCCCCAGGTAGTGGACCTCCCTCATGCCCATCTGGCATTTTCCCGGCTTGATGGTCAGACCTGCCTGGTGAATACGCTTGAGCACCTCCTGGAGATGCTGAAGGTGTTCCTCCCAGGTGGAACTGAAGACGGCAATGTCATCCAGGTACGCCACAGCGTACTCCTCCAGTCCCTGAAGCAGGTGGTTGACCATCCGCTGAAAAGTGGCAGGGGCATTCTTCATGCCGAAAGGCATGACCGTGGACTCGTACAGTCCAAAAGGGGTGATAAAGGCAGATTTCTCCTGCGCCGCAGGGCTCAGGGGAATCTGCCAGTATCCCCGGCTCAGATCCATGATGGATATGTACTTGGCATTCGCCAACCGCTCCAGCAGATCCTCGATGCGTGGCATTGGGTGCGCATCAGAGGTAGTGATGGCGTTGAGCCCCCTGTAGTCCACGCAGAACCGGGTGGTCCGATCCTTTTTTGGCACGAGAACTACAGGTGAGGCCCACGCGCTTTTGGACTGCCGGATCACCCCCAGCTGCAACATCTCATGGATCTCCTGGCGCATAATCTGCTGCACTTCCTCAGAGATCCGATAAGGTGTCCGCCGTAACGGGGCGTGATTCCCGGTGTCCACCTCGTGGACTGCCAACTTGGTCCTTCCGGGTCGGTTAGTGAACACGGCCCGAAAGGATTCCAGAGTGGTCAGCAACTGCAACCGCTGGGAGGCAGTTAGCGAGGCATTTACCTCCATGTCCTCAATGGACCCATTGGCATTAGCTTGGGCCAGCATGTCTAGGAGGGGATCCTCTTCCCCGTCCTCGGGCAGATTGCAGACCGGTAGGACGCAGGCTTCACGTTCGTGATGGGCCTTCATCATGTTGACGTGAAAGGCCTTGCGCCTACCCCGAGTGTGGTCAAGCGTGACCACGTAGGTGGCTGGGTTGAGCTGTTGGTGCACGACGTACGGGCCTTCCCAGGCTGCCTGAAGCTTATCCTTTGGTACGGGGACCAGCACCCACACCTTTTGACCCACCTGGTAGGTCCGCTCCCGGGCGTTCTGGTCGTACCAGTGCTTCTGGTCAGCCTGAGCCTGCGTCATGTTGTCAGGCACCAACTGCGTCAAGGTCTGCATCTTGTCGCGGAAGCGCATGACATAATCCACGATGGACACTTCCGTGGGGTTTGGCTCATCTTCCCAGGATTCTCTTATCAACCAAGGGGTCCCCGGACTCGCCTACCATACAGGAGCTCGAAGGGGGAGAACCCCGTCGAGGCCTGCGGGACTTCTCTGTAGGCAAATAGCAGGTGTGGGAGGTACCGCTCCCAATCGCGTCCCTGGGTCTCAACCAGCATGCGGAGCATCTGTTTAAGGGTACCGTTAAAGCGCTCAACACAAACCATTGGTCTGTGGGTGATACGCACTCGATACCATACGCGTCACCTGCATTTTGCTGCAGAGAGCCTTCATTAGGCGAGACATAAATTGGGTCCCTTGATCGGTAAGCATCTCCCTGGGAAATCCTACCCGTGAAAAGATGGTCACCAGTGCATCTGCCACCTTATCTGCCCTAGTTGAGGACAGAGCTACCGCCTCCGGGTACCGGGTAGCGTAGTCTACCACAGTCAGGATGTATTGCTTTCCAGAGCTGCTGGGGACGGCCAGCGGGCCCACAATGTCCACCGCGATCCTCTGGAAAGGCTCCTCTATCACTGGCAACGGGATCAGGGAGCCTTAAGAGCAGGCCCCGCCTTCCCCACTCTTTGACAGGTGATACAGGAGCGGCAGTAGTTAGTCACATCTGTCCCCATCTTGGGCCAATAGAAGTGTTGAGACAGCCGTGCCTTAGTTTTGCTAATCCCCAAGTGTCCAGCAAGTGGAATCTCATGGGCAATCCTCAACAACTCACCTCGGAACTGGTGCGGGACGACCAGCTGTTTCCCCCTCAACCACTCCTTTTGGGAATCTCCGGGTACGGTCTTCCGGTACAACCTTCCTCGTTCCAGAACACCCTCTCCTTATCAGTCACGGAGGTGGGCGTCTCGGCGAGGTGTCTCAAGTTCTCCAGGCTCGCATCTGAGTGCAGAGCGGCCTGGAACTCCTGGCTGGAGGCAGCCAGAAGTGACGTCAGGGTTCCTTCCTCACTGGGACCCTCTGGGACCGGCTCTGGGTCCACCTCTGGTTCAGTCTCTCCTGTAGCGGAGGAGGGTCCAGATGGCAGGGCGCTACCTGCGATCCGGGCACTCTGACTGCGGGTGACAGCAGCTACATATGCAGTCTCCCCGGGGATTTCTATAGACCCATCAGCCTGCGCTGCTATGGGCTCTACCTCCCCATCCACCCCCAACACTTCAGGAGCAGTGCTACTTATGGGCCAGTTACCTTCCTCGGTGGCACTGGTCAGTGTCATGGCGTCACCTTCCTCCCGGTTCCCATGCACCTCCCCATTTCCTTGAGCACTGTCGCTTGCTCCTGCTAGGGGTTCCTCAGCCGTCTCACTCCGCAGAGCGACGGGACTGAACGCTCCTGTACCTGTGGACACATCTACCACTTCGGAGAAAGGGTTAACAGATTCAGATGGCACAGATACATCATTATCAACATCAGTCCTAGGGAAAGAAAGGTTATCAGTTGCATCCTCACTTCGCAAAGCATTAGCAGGTAACACAATCAGTTTCCCATCATCATCAACATCAACATCATGGTTAACGTTAACCTTATCATCAGATTGGGAAGGGGTGTCAGGGACATAGTACGCCACCATCCTCCCCAGATCAGTCCCCAATAAAACATCAGTGGGCAGGTTTTCGGACACCCCCACTTCCTTCACCCCGCTCCCGGTACCCCAGTCAATGAAAACTCGGGCTATCGGCAAGGGGTAGTGGACGCCCCCAATCCCTGTGACAGTTAGGGTTTTCCCCGGAATCAACTCTTCAGGGGCCGCCAGTTCGGGTCGGATGAGGGTTCGCTCAGCCCCGGTGTCCTTGAGGCCTGTAGCAAGACGGGCCCCCACGCGGACGGGCTGCACGTTGTCATCAACCCTCCCCACCACACCACCCACCAAAAGAACAGAGGCGTTGGGCCCGGAGGCCTTGGCTGGGGGGTTCTTCTGCCTCTCCGGACAGGTGGCGCTGATGTGACCAGTCCTTTTACAGGAGAAACACTGGCGGGGGTCTGATGTAGGCCTGGCGCTGGCAAAGGGGATAGTGCCTCCAGAGGGACGACTGGCAGGGGCACTGGGGTTGGTTGCAGGCTTACCCCTCCCCAGCGGGTGGCGACGGGCTTCCGCACCTCGGGTTTCCGGTTGGCCTCATAGCTGTCGGCGATCCGGGCTGTTGTGACCGCGTCCTCTGGTTCTCGGTCCAGGATGAACTGTCGGACCTCAGCTGGGCACAGATGCAGGAACTGGTCTTTGATCATCAGGTCTTTCAGCTCCTCATAGGTGTCAACTGACAGTCCATAGATCCACTGGTCAAAGTGGTTCCGGAGTCCTTGCACCACATCGCTGTAACTGTCGTGTGGGCCACGTTGGAGGTTCCGGAACTTCTTTCGGTATACCTCAGGGGTTAGCTGGTACTTGGCAATCAGGGCCTGCTTGATGGCCTCATAGTCACTGTCTTGATCTGGCGCGAGGGAAGCGAACGCCTCCAAAGCTTTGCCCTTCAGCCCGGGGGTCAAGTACCTGGCCCATTGGTCGGCAGGCAGCCGGTACTGTCTGCAGACTTTCTCAAAGGCCCGCAGAAAAGTGTCCAAGTCTCCGTCCCTTTCCAGCACGGGAAAGTGCTCCGGCCGGGGCTTGGGACTCTGAGTGCTGCTGGGCACACTGCTCTGGGCTGTGGAGGGCATTGCCCCTCGCTGAACCATCTCCAGCTCATGGGCTCTCTGCGCTTGGGCTTCCCGCTCGGCTCGGGCTCTCTCAGCCTCCCGCTCGGCTCTCTCAGCCTCTCGCTGGGCTTGGCGCTCGGCTCTCTCAGCCTCTCGCTGTTTTGCCTCTCGCTGGTCGGCTCTCTCTTGAGCTTGCTGAATCAGCCTCAGGCGTTCTTCCCGGTTGTCAGCGGTGAGTCCCTCCAGGGCCGCCTGCAGGTAAGGGTCCACCTCTCTCTGGGTGTAAGCAGTCAGGGGTTGGGCCTCTGCTCCTGCGGCACCACCTTGGCTTGGACCGGCTCCTGCGCCCGCCACGCTCCGATGCTCTTCCAGTTCCTTCAGGGCCTGGACCAGTCGGGCTTTGGTTTGGTTCTTGTGGTCAAGGCCGTGGTACACGCAGATTCCCACAAGAGTGTCCCTGTTCTGCTTTTCGAACCAACTTGCTCCTCTTGTAGCCATGGTTGCCAAATAAAAGATAGGATAGAAAAACAAAGAGAAGGGAGGGGTAACCGCAAGTACACACAATTGTCTCAGGACTAATAAACACTGAGTCTGTTCTCCAAAACTTTAGATGCAGGGTCCCTGAAGAACCGTGCAAGTTTTTTAGTGAGAGGAATGATTGCTCAGACCAGATCACTAATGCTCTATAATCCCACCGCTGCCACCAATATGTGATGAACGGGCACACAGTCCGCCACACGGTAGCCCGGGGGTCACGGCTTGTGATCCCACCGCTGCCACCAATATGTGATGAACGGGCACACAGTCCGCCACCCGGTAGCCCGGGGGTCACGGCTTGTGATCCCACCGCTGCCACCACATGTGATGGAACGTGCACACACACGACGGCTGCTGCCGTCCGACCCAGTAAACTGCAGGGATTTATAACTATCCCACTTCCACTTAGGAACTTGCAGCTCTCTGGCGCCCCCTTACCCTCAGGTCAGTCAGGGAACTGCACCTAGGATAATTGGTCGCCAGACGGGTCACTTGGATGTGTGCTGGCTATTGGGCACGCTGCAGTGAGGGAATTATAATTACTCCTGGCTGCAGCCAGGCAGTACCCTTATAAACCCCGCTGCGTCACTGCCAGCGTCACCCAATAGATTAACACTTTACACCCCTTCCTTTTAGCTGCCACCAGCTACGGGTTTGACTTAATACACAATTTATCAAGAGGGTCCGTAGCAACCCCAAAACAGTAGCGTAGTTACTTCAGGCACGTGCAGATTCGTTTATAGAGCAGGAGAAACAAACTAATAAATTTATAGGTTTATTCCTTAAAAACAGGCAATGCTTATATAATATAAAAAGATGTAACAAACTGAGACAATATCGTTATGTACAGATGCAGTTATAAAATAAAATAGGATTAAGAATGAAAGTCACTCACATGATAGTTACAGGCAAGACAAGCCAGGCTGGGGAAGGAGCCACACGTCATAGTTCATTGGGAGATCTCTTACTCAGCACGTCCCAGCAGAAAGAATCCTGGTAAGGAACTTCACTGTAAGACTTATGCATGTCAGCTTCTGACCTCACAAAAAGGGCTGGTCCTCTAGCCACCTCCCCTGGCTACAAGCTATGGTTTGAGCTCTGCGATATCATAAGGTTCATAACTCGTTCTGTGAACCTAGCAGAATAATGGCAGACCTATCAATGGTCTTGCTTTGAAATGACGGTTCCAATGAGCCCACACTTGGGTGGGCTAGTTCATGGGGCACCCGAGAATTCCATTTCTCGGGTTCTGTTGGAGTTACGGGTTTACCAGTACCACGGGAACGATGCCCATCGGCGCATGGTTCAACACAGTAACTTTCGTGTTTCTAGCGAATGCTCCCACCGTGTTATTAACCAAAAGAGAATGAATACTCCAACATGGCTGCTATAGGAAGAAAGCACGTGTTCGGACAATGCAGGACCCCTGCGGTGAAGCGGGAAAACTTCCAGCACTGGCAGCTCACATTACACTGCCTGAGTGCAGGATGACAGGGGGGGGGAAGGGGGTTGTAGTTCTAGCAACAGCACAAGACATGAAGCTTGCAATATCATCACAGAATGTCACAGTGTAGAGGGCTCATCATTATTCTCATTTGCACATGGAAACACGATAAGCTATGGAATGAACCTGAAAGGGAGAAGATACAGATTAGATATTCTAAAAATTTTTTTGACAGTGAGGGTGATAATGCGTGGAACAGGTTGCCATGAGAGGTGGCGAGTTCTCCTTCAATGTAAGATTTCAAACAAAGGCTGAACAGACATCGGTCTGAGATGATTTAGTGAATCCTGCATTGAGCATGGGGGTTGAACATAATGACCCTCGAGGTCCCTTCCAACTATAACATTCTATGATTCTATGAATACTTGTGCTGTACATGTGCCAACCGTGTGCTACATCAATACCACACGTACCTGCACCTGGGAAGCAGCGGTACTGTTAGTGCTGTTCCCCAGCGCTGGGTGCTGAGGATAGCTCACATCATTCTCCCCTGCTGGTGCTACAATCAGCGATAGCAAGAGACAATGTTGAGAGCTGTATTCATCTGATAACAGCAAGACAAAGTGGTGGCAGATAAAAGTATTCATCAGCCGTCTTCTGCACTATAAACAAATTTAAAAAACTGCATGGGTTCCCCTGTATTTTTGATAACCAGCAAGGCAAAACTGACAGCTGCGGGCTGCAATCCTCAGCTGTAAGCTTTAGCAAGGCTAATTATCAAGAATAGAAGAGTCCCCATGCTGTTTTTTTATTATTTTAGTAAATAATTTAAAAAAACAACAGCGTGGGGTTTCCCCTTCATTTTTTACAAGCAGACAAGCTAAAGCTGACAGCTGCGAGCTGGTATTCTCAGGCTGGTAAGGGGCCATTGATATTGGCCTTCACCAGCCTAAAAATAGCAGCCCACAGTTGCCCAGAAAAGGCACATCTATTAAGGTACTGCCACACTACACAATCCCGCTAGCGATCTCGTTAGCGTCGCATACTAATGAGATCGCTAGCGGGATTGTTTCTATATCGCTAGTAGCTACCTAACTTAGCGATGTCGTTAAGGACGCTATCGCGGTTAGCGATCTCCTTAACGACTTTAGCGGTACAAAAGTACCGCTAAATCGCTAAGAAAAGGTGCTACACTAAGCGATTATACTTACCCAGCGGGAGCGCCGGCGATAAAATAGGGTCCGGAACGATTCCAGCGACGAGCGAGATCACAGCAGGATCTCATCAGGGAGCTCGTCGCTGGTAGATGCCGCACACTACAACATCGCTAACGGGATCGCTAAATAGTGACGTTTTTTAGCGATCCCGTTAGCGATGTTGTTTAGTGTGGCATACCCTTTAGATGCACCAATTCTGGCACTTTGCCCATTTCTTCCCACTTGCCCTGTGGCGGTGGCAAGTGGGGTTCATATTTTGTGTCACCTTTGCATTGTCTGGTCACATCAAGCCCACAGATTAGTAATGGAGAGGTGTCTATGACACACCTATCCATTACTAATCTTACAGTTGTATGGTAAATAAAGACACAGGAAGTATAAGGACTTTTATTTGAAATAAAAACAACACACTTTTCCATTTTTGTTTAAAAATAGCAAACACCGTAATACTCACCTAACACCTATTACATTGAAGCCCTTTTGTAATAAAACAAAAATAAAAAACAATATTCCTCACCAGTCTGACACTCTGTCCCAAGAAGCGACCGTCCAGACTGAAAACCATTGAGGAATGAGTTGCTGTGAGAGCAGCGTCAGTGACGAGCAGTGACATCATCGAGGTTACCGCTGGTCACTGATGCTGCGTTCCTAGCAGGACTGTATAGCAATGACTTCAGCACCGTGAGAAAAAGTCACTGAGTTAACTTCAGCTCAGTGAGTTCACCCCATATCATCTTGAGAATGGCTGGTTATCAAAAATACTGCTGTTTTTTACATTTATTTATATAGTTACATAGGTTGAATAAAGACGTACAGTAGGTCCATCAAAGTTCAACCTTTCTCCACCAACTGTACCATCACTAATTGTGGAAACTTCACCAGACCTGTAACGGGTCTGGGAGGCGGAACCTCTGAGCTATTATACAAGGAGGCTTACCTTGTAAAGGAGCGGGTGGCGCCCGGGGAAGACGGACAGGAAGTCACGGCAAGTGACCGGGGCAGTCTCTGGACAGACAGGCAGGAGGTCACGGCAAGTGACCGGGGCAGTCTCTGGATAGACAGGCAGGTAGTCACGGCAAGTGACCGGGGCAGTCTCTGGATAGACAGGCAGGAAGTCACGGCAAGTGACCGGGGCAGTCTCTGGATAGACAGGCAAGTAGTCACGGCAAGTGACCGGGGCAGTCTCTGGATAGACAGGCAGGTAGTCACGGCAAGTGACCGGGGCAGTCTCTGGATAGACAGGCAGGTAGTCACGGCAAGTGACTGGGGCAGTCTCTGGATAGACAGGCAGGTATGACCTGTGATGGTTGAGCCTCCCGGTAGGCTAGCAGGCAGATGGTAGATGTGCGTCCTCAGATAAACGGGCTGACTGGTCCATAGACAGACTAACAGGTGATGGTGGACAGACTGTCGGACGTTGACGCCTCCAGGTAGGCTAGCAGACTGGTAACCGGTGAACATCAGCAGATATACGGGCAGGCTGGTCCATAGACAGACTGGCAGGTGATGGCGGGCAGACTGTCGGACGGTGGAGCCTCCAGGTAGGCTAGCGGACAGGTAGCAGACAGCAAACTGGCAGGAAACAGGCAGGTAACTGGTAACGGAACCTGAGGGCTGAAGCAGAGTAGTGAACAGTGCAACAACATTGCTCGGGCACCTCTATTAAGGAGGAGGTGCTTTATATAAGGTGGAATCCTCCGGCATTGGCCGGGGACCTTTTTTGAAAGATGCGCGCGGCCCCTTTAAGAGCGGGGGAGTGCACGTGCGGCGCCCTAAGCCCAGTGGCAGGGAAGGAGCGTGCAGCCCCAGCAGGGCGGAAGGAGGACGCCGAGCGAGGGTAAGGGGAGCGACGTCCCTGCCTGGCAGAGGACGCTGGCGCAGGGGAACAGCGTCCCTGCCTGGCAGAGGACAGGGACGCTGGCGCAGGGGAACAGCGTCCCTGCCTGGCAGAGGACAGGGATGCTGGCGCCGGCGCTACAGTACCCCCCCCTTTAGGCCCCCCCTTTCTTAGGCCAGAAAGAAATTTAGCTTAGGATGAGAGGGGCATGGATGTTCTCCCGAGGCTCCCACGTTCTCTCCTCAGGACCAAACCCCTTCCAATCCACCAGAAAATAGGTCTTTCTCCTTACCTTTTTGTGGCCAGAATGTTCTCTACCTCAAATTCGTTTTCAGCAGAAACTGGAGCAGGAGGTGTACCTGTAGGCTTGACAAAAGAGTTAAGTACCACCGGTTTGAGGAGGATACATGGAAGGAGTTAGGAATCCGCAAATTGGCCGGAGTCTCAATTTATAGGACACCGGTTGATCTGACTGATGACCTCCAGAGACCGATGAACCGAGGACCTATTTGTAGGAAGGAATCTTGAGCCGAACATACTTGGACAGAGCCAGACCTTATCTCCAGGACGGAATTGAGGGGGATCCAGACGTTCTTGTCAGCATGTTTCTTCATGCGCTCGGATGACAGAATGAGTGCGGACCGGTACTCTCCCATAGGGAGGAAAATTCGTTAACAAGAGATTCCGCAGCTGGATTGTCCATAGTGGTGGAGACGGAACAGGGATCCGAGGATGCTGACGAAGACTACAAAAACGGAGATTTGGAGGAAGATTCGCTCTCGTGATTGTTGTAAGAAAATTCGGCCCATGGCAGGAGATCCACCCAATCAGAATGGTGGGCATTAACGAAGTGCCGGAGATAACAGGTCAGAATCTGATTGATCCTCTCCACTTGACCATTGGACTATGGGTGGTAGGCGGAAGAGAAATCCAGGGAGACGTCTAGCAACTTACAAGTGGCTCTCCAGAAACGTGAGGTAAACTGTACCCCACGATCCGACACAATGTGACGAGGCAGGCCATGAAGACGGAAGATGTGGCGGATAAAGTCTTTAGCCAACTAGGGTGCTGACGGAAGGCCTGGCAGGGGAATGAAGTGAGCCATCTTGGAAAATCGGTCTACGACCACCCAAATGACCGAACAACCAGCAGAGACGGGAAGATCAGTTATGAAGTCCATGGCTATATGCTGCCAGGGGGCAGCGGGTACAGGAAGCGGAAGAAGGCGGCCGGCAGGCAGGTGTCTCGGAACTTTGTTGCGGGCACAGGAGGCACAGGCAGAAACAAAGTCTATTACGTCCTTGTGCAGGGTAGGCCACCAGTAATGCCGGGTAATGAGCTGGAGGGTCTTTTTCTGACCAGCGTGGCCAGCTAGTTTAGACGAATGACCCCAGTGTAGGATCCTCTCCCGATCGAGTACCGATACGAATGTCTTACCAGGAGGGAGACGATTTAGACTCACGGGAGCCACCTGCATCACTCTGGCGGGATCGATGATGTGTTTAGGTTCCTCCTCGAGATCCGACACCAGGAAGGACCGGGACAAGGCATCCGCTTTGATGTTCTTGTCTGCCGGGCGAAAATGTAAAAGGAAGTCAAAGCGGGCAAAAAACAAGGACCACCGGGCTTGGCGAGGGTTAAGTCTCTGGGCATGCTGGAGGTAAGCCAAATTTTTGTGGTCAGTGTAAATGATTACCGGATGAAGAGCCCCCTCGAGTAGGTAACGCCACTCCTCCAATGCCAATTTGATGGCCAATAGCTCTCGGTCTCCTATGGAGTAATTACGCTCAGAAGAGGAGAAGAGTTTGGAGAAGAAGCCGCAAGATACCATCCTCCCGGAAGAAGACTTTTGAGTAAGTACCGCTCCGGCTCCAGAGGAGGAAGCGTCAACCTCCAGGAAGAACTGCTTGTTGCCGTCCGGGCGATGCAGCACTGGAGCGGAAGAGAAGGCCTGTTTTAAGGAAAGAAAGGCCTCCTCTGCTTCGGGCGTCCACTGTTTGGGGTTAGCATCCTTGCGGGTCAGCGCGGAGATTGGAGCAGTCCGGGAAGAGAAGTGCGGTATGAAGAGATGATAATAATTGGCGAAGCCCAGGAACCGCTGAATGGCCTTCAATCCCTCCGGTCGGGGCCATTTCTCGATGGCAGATAGTTTCTCCGGATCCATTCGTAGGCCTGTCTGAGAAATGATGTAGCCCAAAAACGGAAGCGAGGTCTGCTCAAAGAGGCCCTTTCATATTTAGCGAAGAGGTGATTCTGCCTGAGCCTGAGCAGAACCTGACGAACGTCCCTCCGGTGAGACTGGAGATCCGGAGAGAAGACCAAGATGTCGTCCAGGTACACCACAATGCAGGAGTAGAGAAGGTCTCGGAAGATGTCATTGACCAACTCTTGAAAGACTGCCGGAGCATTACAGAGACCAAAGGGCATCACCAGATACTCGTAGTGGCCGTCCCGGGTGTTGAATGCCGTCTTCCATTCATCCCCCCGACGGATACGGACTAGGTTATATGCCCCACGAAGATCCAGTTTGGTGAAGATTCTAGCCCCCCTCAGACGATCAAACAATTCTGGAATGAGCGGAAGAGGGTACTTATTCTTCACCGTGATCAGGTTTAGACCTCTGTAGTCAATACAGGGACGGAGAGAGCCGTCTTTCTTTTTTACGAAGAAGAAACCTGCTCCCGCTGGGGAGGTAGATTTCCGGATGGATCCCTTGGCCAAATTCTCCTCGATATATTCGGACATCGACCTGGTCTCAGCAGCGGACAATGGGTAAATACGCCCACGGGGAGGCGTAGTACCGGGTAGCAGGTCGATCGGGCAATCATAAGGTCTGTGAGGGGGTAATGTCTCTGCCTCCTTTTTATTAAAGACATCACGAATGACCAATATGGAATGGGAAGCCCAGGTAGATTAGTTGGTGTAGGAGAAGGACGGACGGGATGAACAGGAACCAAACACGTTTTATGACAGTCCTGTCCCCAGCGAAGGATCTCTCCAGTCTGCCAGTCGAGCACGGGTGCATGCTTTTGGAGCCAAGGTAGACCTAATAAGAAAGCGTGAGAGAGTCCAGGCAGAACATGAAACGAGATGCTCTCAGAATGCAACATTCCCACCTGCAGGGTTATGGATTCGGTGATAAATTGGATGGGACGTGGTAGGAGACCCCCATCCACAGCAGCGACAGATACTGGTACAACCAGAGGTTTGGTAGGAATGCAATATTTTTCTACCAGAGCCTGTGAAACAAGATTCCCGGCTGCTCCAGAATCAAGTTGGGCTAGTTCGAAAAAACGGTTCTCACCGAGAAGAATTGAGACTGACAGCAGCAGAGATGGAGAGGATTTATTCTTGTCTAGATTGACCTCTCCGAGCGAACCTAGACACTGGCGTTTCCCGACCTCTCCGGACAGGTACGGATCAGATGCTCCTTACTGCCACAGTAGAAGCAACTCCCCTCGGCACGGCGTAAGTCCTGACGGGCTTTGACCATCTTGGTCTGGTCGACCTGCATAGGCTCAGAAGTGTGACCTGGGGAGAAACGGAAGGAGTTACGGGTCTCTGAAAAGTAGGAGCTAGACGAGGAAACCTTCTCTCACGGGTGACCTCTTTGGCGCGCTCCTGGAACCGTAGATCAATTCGATTGGCAAGAGTTATTAGGTCATCAAGAGAGGTAGGAATGTCCCGACCGGCAAGTTCATCTTTAATACGACGGACAGACCCTCCCAGAAGACAGATATCAGAGCGTCATTATCCCAAGCCAGCTCCGAGGCAAGGGTATGGAACCGTATGGCATATTGACCCACGGTGAGACTTCCCTGACGGAGGCGTAGCAGAGATGATGCGGAGGAGGTCTTCCGTCCGGGTTCGTCGAATACCTTCCGGAAGGCCGAGAGAAAGGCAGGCAGGTCGGACACCAGGGGTCTTCTCTCTCCCAAAGAGGATTAAGCCAGGCCAGAGCCTCTCCGGTGAGATGGGACATGATGAAGGCAATTTTGGCCCGGTCGGAGTTAAACTGGTGGGACAGGAGTTCAAAGTGCAGGGAGCACTGGTTAATGAATCCCCGAGCCAGAGCAGGGTCGCCTCCAAAACGAGGAGGTGCTGAAAGTCGAGGTCCGGGAACGGAAACCACGGAATTGGTGAGCAGCGGAACTGCCGGATTGCGAGTCATAGCGCCAGCGGTGGTTGCTGGTGAAGCAGTCAGAGTGTCCAGGCGGGAATTAACATTCCGCAGGTGACCCAGGATGGACTCCTGTTGAGACCTCTGACGAGACAGTTGATGACACAGGTCAGAGAGCGAGGGGGTTTGGGTGCCACCAGGTTCCATGGCCCGAGCAAACTGTAACGGGTCTGGGAGGCGGAACCTCTGAGCTATTATACAAGGAGGCTTACCTTGTAAAGGAGCGGGTGGCGCCCGGGGAAGACGGACAGGAAGTCACGGCAAGTGACCGGGGCAGTCTCTGGATAGACAGGCAGGAAGTCACGGCAAGTGACCGGGCAGTCTCTGTAAGGCAGGACGCAGTACGAGACAGGAGTAGTCACGGCAAGTGACCGGGGCAGTCTCTGGATAGACAGGCAGGTAGTCACGGCAAGTGACCGGGGCAGTCTCTGGATAGACAGGCAGGTAGTCACGGCAAGTGACTGGGGCAGTCTCTGGATAGACAGGCAGGTATGACCTGTGATGGTTGAGCCTCCCGGTAGGCTAGCAGGCAGATGGTAGATGTGCGTCCTCAGATAAACGGGCTGACTGGTCCATAGACAGACTAACAGGTGATGGTGGACAGACTGTCGGACGTTGACGCCTCCAGGTAGGCTAGCAGACTGGTAACCGGTGAACATCAGCAGATATACGGGCAGGCTGGTCCATAGACAGACTGGCAGGTGATGGCGGGCAGATTGTCGGACGGTGGAGCCTCCAGGTAGGCTAGCGGACAGGTAGCAGACAGCAAACTGGCAGGAAACAGGCAGGTAACTGGTAACGGAACCTGAGGGCTGAAGCAGAGTAGTGAACAGTGCAACAACATTGCTCGGGCACCTCCATTAAGGAGGAGGTGCTTTATATAAGGTGGAATCCTCCGGCATTGGCCGGGGACCTTTTTTGAAAGATGCGCGCGGCCCCTTTAAGAGCGGGGGAGTGCACGTGCGCGCGCCCTAAGCCCAGTGGCAGGGAAGGAGCGCGCAGCCCCAGCAGGGCGGAAGGAGGACGCCGAGCGAGGGTAAGGGGAGCGACGTCCCTGCCTGGCAGAGGACGCTGGCGCAGGGGAACAGCGTCCCTGCCTGGCAGAGGACAGGGACGCTGGCGCAGGGGAACAGCGTCCCTGCCTGGCAGAGGACAGGACGCTGGCGCCGGCGCTACAATACCTCAAGCAGCTTGGATTGTGGCCTCTCCACTTTTCCTCCAGACTCTGGGACCTTGATTTCCAAGGTCTAGTGTGAAGTTTCCACAATCAGTGATGGTTTGGGGAGCCATGTCATCTGCTGGTGTAGGTCCACTGTGTTTTATCAATACCAAAGTCAGCGCAGCCGTCTACCAGGAACTTTAAGAGCATTTCATGCTTCCCTCTGCGACAAGCTTTTTGGAGATGGAAATTTCAATCTCCAACACAGTAATACTCACCTAACGCCTATTCTATTGAAGCCCTCTTGTAATAAAATAAAAAACAACAATATCCCTCACCTGTCCGACACTCTGTCCCAAGATGCGACCGTCCAGTCTGAAAACCACTTACGAATGAGCTGCTGTGAGAGCAGCGTCAGTGACAAGCAGTGACATCATTTTCAGCAGGACTTGGCCCCTGTCCACACTGCCAAAAGTACCAATACCTTGTTTACAAACAACAGTATCACTGTGCTTGATTGGCAGCAAACTCGCCTGACCTTAACCCCATAGAAAATCTATGAGGAATTGTCAAGAGGAAGATGAGAGACACCAGACCCAACAATGCAAACGAGCTGAAGGCTGCTATCAAAGCAACCTGGGCTTCCATAACCCCTCAGCAGTGCCGCAGGCTGATCGCCTCCATGCCACGCCACATTGATGCAGTAAAGGGTATGCCACACTAAACAACATCGCTAACGGGATCGCTAAAAAAGTCACTATTTAGCGATCCCGTTAGCGATGTTGTTGTGTGCGGCATGCAGAAACGACGTGGCCCCTGCTGTGATCTCGTCCGTCGTCCTGATCGTTCCGGACCCTATTCTGATCGTCGGCGTCCCGCTGGGTAAGTATATATCGCTGAGTGTGGCACCTTTTTTAGTGATTTAGCGGTACTTTTGTACCGCTAAAGTCGTTAAGTAGATCGCTAACCGCGATAGCGTCCTTAACGACATCGCTAAATGTGGCCGACACTAGCGATATTGTAAACGATCCCGCTAGCAATCTCATTAGTATGCGACGCTAACGAGATCGTTAGCGGGATCGTGTAGTGTGGCAGTACCTTAACTGATGCAAAAGGAGCCCGACCAAGTATTGAGTGCATTTACTGAACATACATTTCAGTAGGACAATATTTCAGATTTTATAATCATTTTTCAAGCTGATGTTATAAAGTATCTAATTTACTGAGATAATGACTTTTGGGTTTTCGTTGACTGTAAACCATAATCATCATTAACAGAAATAAACACGTGAAATGGATCACTCTGTGTAATGACTCTATAGAATAGATCACTGTGTGTAATGTCTCCATAGAATAGATCACTCTGGTGTAATGACTCTATAGAATAGATCTCTCTGTGTGTAATGTCTCTATATATAGAATAGATCACTCTGTGTAATGACTCTATATATAGAATAGATCACTCTGTTTTAATGACTCTATATATAGAATAGATCACTCTGTGTAATGACTCTATATATAGAATAGATCTCTCTGTGTAATGACTCTATATATAGAATAGATCACTCTGTGTAATGACTCTATATATAGAATAGATCACTCTGTGTAATGACTCTATATATAGAATAGATCACTCTGTGTAATGACTCTATATATAGAATAGATCTCTCTGTGTGTAATGACTCTATAGAATAGATTACTCTGTGTAATGTCTCTATAGAATAGATCTTTCTGTGTGTAATGACTCTATAGAATAGATCACTCTGTGTAATGACTCTATAGAATAGATCACTGTGTGTAATGTCTCTATAGAATAGATCACTCTGTGTGTAATGACTCTATAGAATAGATCACTCTGTGTGTAATGTCTCTATAGAATAGATCACTCTGTGTAATGACTCTATAGATCACTCTGTGTGTAATGACTATAGAATAGATCACTGTGTGTAATGTCTCTATAGAATAGATCACTCTGTGTAATGACTCTATAGAATAGATCACTGTGTGTAATGACTCTATAGAATAGATCACTGTGTGTAATGTCTCTATAGAATAGATCACTCTGTGTGTAATGTCTCTATAGAATAGATCACTCTGTGTGTAATGTCTCTATAGAATAGATCACCTGTGTGTAATGACTCTATAGAATAGATCACTCTGTGTGTAATGTCTCTATAGAATAGATCACTCTGTGTAATGACTCTATAGAATAGATCACTCTGTGTGTAATGACTCTATAGAATAGATCACTCTGTGTGTAATGTCTCTATAGAATAGATCACTCTGTGTGTAATGTCTCTATAGAATAGATCACTCTGTGTGTAATGTCTCTATAGAATAGATCACTCTGTGTGTAATGACTCTATAGAATAGATCACTCTGTGTGTAATGACTCTATAGAATAGATCACTCTGTGTAATGTCTCTATAGAATAGATCACTCTGTGTGTAATGTCTCTATAGAATAGATCACTCTGTGTGTAATGTCTCTATAGAATAGATCACTCTGTGTGTAATGACTCTATAGAATAGATCACTCTGTGTGTAATGACCATAGAATAGATCACTCTGTGTGTAATGACTCTATAGAATAGATCACTCTGTGTAATGACTCTATAGATCACTGTGTGTAATGTCTCTATAGAATAGATCACTGTGTGTGTAATGACTCTATAGAATAGAACACTGTGTGTAATGACTCTATAGAATAGATCACTCTGTGTGTAATGACTCTATAGAATAGATCACTCTGTGTGTAATGACTCTATAGAATAGATCACTCTGTGTAATGACTCTATAGATCACTGTGTGTAATGTCTCTATAGAATAGATCACTCTGTGTAATGACTCATAGAATAGATCACTCTGTGTGAATGACTCTAGAATAGATCACTCTGTGTGTAATGACTCTATAGAATAGACACTTGTGTAATGTCTCTATAGAATAGATCACTCTGTGTAATGACTCTATAGAATAGATCACTCTGTGTGTAATTGTTAAAAATGCTTAATTTCATATATTTTTCCAGGACTTGTTACCAGATGCGATACTTCTAAAGGAAATGTCACGTTTCTTATAAAAAAATTATAGTGGTTTATTGGACTGTTTACCAAAAAACATCATTACAGGAAAACATAAAATGAGTGAAATAGTTACGTAGAGATTGTCCATTTGTCCATAGCAAAGCTTGTACACATCTTTCCTTGGTGTCCTGAATGGTAAAAATGACATTCTGTCTCTGTCAGGAGCGTCTCGGAGAAGCAACAAGTGGTTACATGGCAGCTGGCTGTTCATTCATCATAGTCCTTGTCCCATCATCATAGTGTCAGAGTAAAGTGTCTGTGGAGAGAGTGAGCGAGCACGAGCCCCTACTTCGTGTAGCCATTATATATAAGTCCCTTAGATCACGTGGTCTCTGTATATGGAAATGACACTTTACCATACAGAAATAGCATCTGTAATGTCAGCGATCGTTAACGTGCTTGGTACAGAATTGAGTGTATAAAGAATAAATCCATAACCAATAATTAATATTTAACAATTCCCCCTTTTGAGGGTGACTGACATTAATTGGAACCCTCAAAGTAGAGAAGTTCATCTTTAGGATAATCAGATCTTCTTTCTTCTTCTTTGGCAAAATAATAATAATAATATCAGATTATTGTTATACACACTCAATAACATAGTTATGTGAATTCATGTTATGGTAAGCCGTGACCAATATTCATATAAAATATATATATTTTATACTTTCCTAAACCTAAATCGAAGCATCTCGGGTCCAGTCATCATCATCTGATGTCATCTGGTCTTCATGTTGATGCCTTGTTCTTGATTCTTTTAAAACACAGTCTTTATACGATAATTCCTTTGAAATAACATGTAGATATTGTGGAGACCGTGTGTCATGTGTCAATCAAAGTCCATAAATTCAAATGTTGATAAGAAAACAAAGTCCATTGATGAAATGAAGCTTTAATATCTGAGCAGTGTCACCTTTAACCCCTCTCTGACATTAGACGTACTATCCCGTCCATAAAACCCGTGCCATTCTGACCATGGACGGGATAGTACGTCATAGGCGATTAGCTGCGCTCCCGGAGGGAGCGCAGCTAATCGCCGCCGGGTGTCAGCTGATTATCACAGCTGACACCCGTGACTGTGTGTCAGGAGCGGTCACGGACCGCTCCCGGCACATTAACCCCTTGCACACCGCGATCAAACATGATCGCGGTGTACTGGGGGCACAGGGGAGGATCGCGTAGGGTGGGGGCTCCCTGCGCGCCCCCCTGAGACCCTCAGAGCAGCGCGATGTGATCGCGCTGTTCTGAGGGCTTCCTCCCTCCCAGGACCCGGATCCAAGATGGCGCTGGGGTCCTGGAGGGAGGCGGCTTCCTCAGTGCCTGCCGAGAGCAGGCATGAGGAAGCGTCCTGCACTGCCTGTCACATCGCTGGTGTGACAGAGTGCTGTGCACACTGTCACACAGCGATCTGATGAAATACAGTGATGTCCCACCCTGGGACAAAGTAAAAAAGTAAAAAAAGTAAAAATAAACATGTGTAAAAAAAAATCCAAAAAAAAAAAAAAAAAAAAAAAATATTCCCCAATAAATTCATTACTTATTGTAAATAAAAAAAATAAAACAATAAAAGTACACATATATGGTATCGCCGCGTCCGTAACGACCCCCCCTATAAAACTGTCCCACTAGTTAACCCCTTTTGTGAACCCCTTAAAAAATAAAAAATAAAAACGAAGCAAAAAATCAGTGCTTTATCATCATACCGCTGAACAAAAAGTGGAATAACACGCGATCAAAAAGACGGATATAAATAAACATGGTACCGCTGAAAACGTCATCTTGTCCCGCAAAAAACAAGCGTCACACAGCATCATCAGCAAAAAAATAAAAAAGTTATAGCTCGCAGAATAAAGCGATGCAAAAATAATTATTTTTTATATAAAATTGTTTTTATTCTATAAAAGCGCCAAAACATAAAAAAATTATATAAATGAGGTATCGCCATAATCGTACTGACCCGAAGAATAAAACTGCTTTATCGATTTTACCACACGCGGAACAATAAAAACGCCTCACCCAAAAGAAATTTCATGAATTGCTTATTTTTGTTCATTCTAACCTCCCAAAAATCGAAATAAAAAGCGATCAAAAATGTCACGTGCTCAAAAATGGTACCAGTAAAAGCGTAACCTCGTCCCGCAAAAATTAAGACCTCACATGACATTGTGGGCCAAAATATGCAAAAATTATAGCTCTCAAAATGTGGCGATGCAAAAAACTACTTTTTGCAATAAAAAGCGTCTTTTAGCGTGACAGCTGCCAATCATAAAAACCGCTATAAATAGTAAATCAAACCCCCCTTTATCACCCCCTTAGTAAGGGAAAAATAATAAAATTAAAAAAATGTATTTATTTCCATTTTCCCGTTAGGGTTTAGGGTTTCGGCTAAAGTTAGGGTTAGGGTTGGCGCTAAAGTTAGGATTAGGGTTAGAGTTAGGATTAGGGTTAGGGTTGGGATTAGGGTTGGGACTAGGGTTAGGGGTGTGTTGGGGTTAGGGTTGGAGTTAGAATTGGGGGTTTCCGCTGTTTAGGCACATCAGGGGCTCTCCAAATGTGACATGGCGTCTGATCTCCATTCCAGCCAATTCTGCGTTGAAAAAGTCAAACGGTGTTCCTTCACTTCTGAGCTCTGCCATGCGTCCAAACAGTAGTTTATCCCCACATATGGGGTATCAGCGTACTCTGGACCCCAAGAGTTATTGTGAAATTTGTCCTATTTCTTCTGTTACCCTTGGGAAAATAAAAAACTGGGGGCGAAAATATTATTTTTGTAAAAAAAATAAGATTTTTTTGTTTTTACGGCTGTACATTATAAACTTCTGTGAAGCACTTGGGGCTTCATAGCGCTCACCACACATCTAAATAAGTTCCTTGTGGGGTCTATTTTCCAAAATGGGGTCACTTGTTGGGGATTTCCACTGTTTAGGCGCATCAGGGGCTCTCCAAATGCGACATGACGCCCCCAGACCATTCCATCAAAGTCTGCAATCCAAAACGTCACTACTTCCCTTTCCGAGCCCTGACATGCGCCCATACAGTAGTTTTCTCCCACATATTGGGTATCAGCGTACTCAGGACAAATTGGACAACAACTTTTGGGGTCCAATTTCTCCTGTTACCCTTGTGAAAATAAAATATTGGGGGCGAAAAAATCATTTTTGTAAAAAAAAAAAGGATTTTTTATTTTTACGGCTGTGCGTTATAAACTTCTGTGAAGCACTTCGGGGTTCAAAGTGCTCACCACACATCTAGATAAGTTCCTTGTGGGGTCTATTTTCCAAAATGGGGTCACTTGTGGGGGGTTTCCACTGTTTAGGCGTATCAGGGGCTCTCCAAATGCGACATGACGCCCCCAGACCATTCCATCAAAGTCTGCAATCCAAAACGTCACTACTTCCCTTCCGAGCCCTGACATGCGCCCATACAGTAGTTTTCTCCACATATTGGGTATCAGCGTACTCAGGACAAATTGGACAACAACTTTTGGGTTCCAATTTCTCCTGTTACCCTTGTGAAAATAAAATATTGGGGGCGAAAAAATCATTTTTGTAAAAAAAAAAAGGATTTTTTATTTTTAGGCTGTGCGTTATAAACTTTAGTGAAAGCACTGGGGTTCAAAGTTCTCACCACACATCTAGATAAGTTCCTTGAGGGGTCTAGTTTCCAAAATGGGTCTTGGGGGGGTTCATGTTTAGGCATCAGGTCCAACATACCCCTTCTAGTTGAAGAGAGGTCCTTTCCACTCGAGCTGAGTGCACCATACAGAGTTCCAATGGGATCAGGACTCATGACAACAACTTGGTCATTTTACCCATGGAAAAATGGGAAAATCATTTGTAAAAACAAGATTTTATTCAGCTGTACTTATATTGTGAAACTGGTTCAAGTTCTAAGCATCTAGATAGTCTGGGGTCGTTCCAAATGGTCATTTGGGTTCCCTGTTAGCAGATCAGACTCTCCATCACCGAATCCAGCATTGGTATAAATGAACGCCCCTTTCCAACTCATGCCAAACGTGGTATCCCACATAGGGTATCAGTGTACTCAGGACAAATTGCACAAGAACTTTTGGAGTCTTGTTACCCTTGGAAAAATAAAAATTCGGGTGAAAAGATCATTTTTGTGGAAAAAATATGATTTTTAAATTTTACGGCTCTACGTTATAAACTTGTGTGAAGCACTTGAGGGTTCAAATTGCTCACCAAAGATCTAGATAAGTTCCTTAGGGGGTCTAGTTTCCCAAATGGGGTCATTTGTGGGGGGTTTCCACTGTTTAGGCACATCAGGGGCTCTCCAAATGCAACATGGCATCCAATCTCAATTCCAGCCAATTTTGGTTGGAAAAAGTCAAATGGTGCTCCTTCCCTTCCGAGCTCTGCCGTGGCCCAAACAGTGGTTCCCCCCCACATATGGGGCATCAGCGTACTCAGGACAAATTGGACAACAACTTATGTGGTCCAATTTCTCCTGATACCCTTGGGAAAATAAAAAATTAGTGACTAAAAGATAATTTTTGTGGGAAAAAAATAGGATTTTTTATTTTCATGCCCGGGCATTATAAACTTGTGTGAAGCACTTGGGGGTTCAAAGTGCTCACCAAAGATCTAGATAAGTTCCTTAGGGGGTCTAGTTTCCAAAATGGGGTCACTTGTGGGGGATTTCCACTGTTTAGGCTCATCTGGGGCACTGCAAACGGAACATGACCCCCATCAACGTCTGCATTCCAAAACGTTACTACTTCCTTTCCAAGCCCTGCCGTGCGCCCAAACAGTTTTCCACCCCCACATATGGGGTATCAGCGTACTCAGGACAAATTGGACAACAACTTTTGGGGTCCAATTTCCTTGGGAAAATTCAAAAATTTAGGACTAAAAAATCATTTTTGTGGAATTTTTTTTTTTTTTTCACACCCAGGCATTATAAACTTTTGTGAAACACTTGGGGTTCAAAGTGCTCACAACAGATCTAGATAAGTACCTTAGGGGGTCTAGTTTCCAAAATGGTGTCACTTGTGGGGGGTTTCCACTGTTTAGGCGCATCAGAGGTTCTCCAAGCGCGACATGGCGTCCAATCTCAACTCCAGCCAATTTTAGTTTGAAAAAGTCAAACGGCGCTCCTTCCCTTACGAGCTCTGCCGTGTGCCCAAACAGTGGTTTTCCCCCACATATGGGGTATTGGCGTACTCAGGAGAAATTGCATAACAACCTTATCTGTCCATTTTCTCCTTTTACCCTTGTGAAAATAAAAAAAAAGTTTGTGAAAGATCATTTTTGTGGCTAAAAAGTTAAATATTCATTTTTTCCTTCCACGTTGCTTTAGTTCCTGTGAAGCACCTGAATGGTTAATAAACTTCTTGAATGTGGTTTTGAGAACCTTGAGGGGTGCAGTTTTTAGAATGGTGTCACTTTTGGGTATTTTCTGTCATGTAGACCCCTCAAAGTGACTTCAAATGTGAGGTGGTCCCTAAAAAAAATGGCTTTGTAAATTTTGTTGTAAAAATGAGAAATCGCTGGTCAACTTTTAACCCTTATAACTTCCTAACAAAAAAAAATTTTGATTCCAAAATTGTGCTGATGTAAAGTAGACATGTGGGAAATGTTATTTCTTAACTATTTTGTGTTACATATTTCTCTGTTTTAAGGGAATAAAAATTCAAAGTTTGAAAATTGCTAAATTTTCAAAATTTTCGCCATATTTGCGTTTTTTTAAAAATAAACGCAAGTTATATGGAAGAAATTTTACCACTAACATGAAGTACAATATGTCACGAGAAAACAATCTCAGAATCGCGAAGATCCGTTGAAGCGTTCCGGAGTTATAACCTCATAAAGAGACAGTGGTCAGAATTGTAAAAATTGTCCCGGTCATTAACGTGCAAACCACCCTTGGGGGTGAAGGGTTAAAGACCTGGACTTACATTGGCTCGCCTTGGATATTTCTGGAATCCTCCATGCCATCCGCAATGGTCTTGGAACAAGTGTGATGTCTTTGGTCAGCAAAGCAAGGGTTAAAATGACTCTTCCTTGCTAAAGATAGCACCATTACCAGTCCTTAGTCCTAATGCACAGTACTCATGTCAGGGTTGTAGTTTCCTGACAACTTATTGTTCACCAGCTTTCATTGAAGCTTCATAGGTGATAGGAAACCACTGGAACGTGATAAAAGCGTGATAACACAGTTCATATTAGCATCATAGGATCATCGTCCTCTGCAGTCGTGGCTGTCAGTTTAGATACGCGATCTGGCTGTCAGTGTGAATACTGCAGTTGTCAGTGGTGGATACCGCAGTTGTTGTCAGTGATGAAATGAATTGTAATTGACACAGTCTATTATTACTCAGACATCATAGAGCCTTTTTACCTTCTGGGACTTCGGCTTTTTCTTCTTGTAACTTTTTAAATTTACTTGAATTTAGAAATATGAAAAGTCTTTATTAACGTAATTCCAATATCTTGCTTGAAGTCTTCATTCCCTATTCTATACCAAATCTGGTAATTTTCCTAACCTATAATATCACAGCGTACCATAGCAATCAGTAATATCCATAGAATTATTATCAGAATAGTAATATGCAATTAATGTTTGTGTAATAAAACAATAATAAATGATAATGCATTATTAACCATATTCTTCATGAGATAGAACATTTTTATGTCATAGGTGTAATTACCTTTTCAACCCATAGGTGTCAGTGTGTTTTTCATGTAACAAGTGTTTCCATCTTTATTACTAAAACTTTATTAATGGAATATATTTATTAGACCAATAATAGGTAAGAATGTATAGCCATGAACCAAAATGTGAATATGAGTGAAGGAATGAATGAATGAATTATTGTATTTACTCAGAATTAAAACATTTTCTTTTAATGAAACGATATCTTCACTATATTTAATGAAGCAATATTCTCATACTTGACATTACTTTATTAAATATTGATGTTTCTTTCTTGATTGAGATAAAAAATAAAAATTAAGAATCAAAAATGAGATAAAGGAAGAATAAAAATTAAAAAATGAAAAATAAGAATAAAAACAAAAATAAGAATAAAAATAAAAATAAGGCCTTTATATGTTTATGACAAATGCTGAGTAGTTATGTTCTCAGTAACACATACCCTTAATATTTCCATTATCTGGATGATTTCATATTTGTCATGACCTTGTGTTACCAAAATATTCATATTATGCAACTTTGCATGTAATCCCCTTCTTAGTGTAAAGAAATGACTCTTTATAATACTTAATGTTATTATCTGTAGTAGTTATACCATTGTACCTTTTTATATTCTTTACAATGTGTGAAGAAGAGGTATTGATGAAATGTGATGATGTATTCAAAATCTAAAACACATTTCCCCTTAATACCGGAAAAAAAATATTAGTTTATGAAATAATTGATTTATCAAAACCAAAATGAAAAAAATAATTGTTTTATAAATTATTTATGTAACTTCTGTTTTAGCTTTATACCATATATTTGTCTGAAGATGTGTACCATCTATGTAACCATAAAAATAAAAATAACATTGAATATCATAAAATTATCCTTTGGGAAAAAGGAAAAAAATAATATAAATGTAAATTTTCTTGATAAACCATTTTGATGTGTGATTACACTTATCTACTATTAACAAAAAAATAATAATTACTAAAGAAATATATGTTGAGTAGATATAATATTTCATTATGTATCTTAATATTCTAATAATTGAACTGCTTTGTATTATTTCTCTTAAAAACAAGGTTTTTGGTTTTCTCTTAACATACCATGAATTGTGAAACCTCTCCTTTCATACCTCACATACACTTATTCACTCTTAGCAGCTGCTCATACACGCATCTGTCATCTGTCACTCAGACTGTGACACGGATAAGTTCACACCACAAGTTCCTCATACAAAAAGGTAGGAATACATCCTAATTATCAATGCGCATTGTAAACTACTAAATTTAATATTTTAATATTTCTTTGAATATTCCCCAAATACACATAACATAAACTTTGTGAACCATTCTATAGATAAAAGGACTCATAAGAAAATTTGGTTATGAGCTGTTTCTATATTTGGTGCAAGGTTTGCAACTGAAATTGAACCCTAGAACTTAAGAGGCCTAAAGAAAAATTCTTTGACTTGCAAAGGCCGAGCTCACTGAAGCTATAAGAGCTTTAAGTTGCAACCACTGAAATAGGGGTATATGGCAGCCTTATTATTAGAACAGTTTAAATGTCACATGTGTGACTGTCATTCAGTAAGAACATATTGCCATGCAAATAAATAACTTCAAAATGTTAGCAACACACAAAAACTAAATTTAGATTCAGTTAGTTACATATTATTTCCTTTTAAGTGTTAAATATATAAAAACATGCAGTTATTACAAATTCCTGTGTAAATAAAGGAAAAATCCATGTAAAAGAGTTTTTCCCGATTAAATCCTACTTTGAAGTGAAAATTCTAAGGATAAATAAAAGATAAGATTAAATATCATATACAAAACAATTGCAATGTCTTATACAAATATATATCGGCTTTAATGTAATTCTAAATATTACTGTAGTTTATTTTAATTATATCACTATAGATATAGATATACAGTTATACAATCTCTACTTATACAAATATAGTATATACTGTATGCTGTATGAATATATATATATATATCTACAAAAGCTGTGAACTACAGAATTATATTTATAAAATAATTACAAATAACTGAATAATATATTGTATAATACTTTTACACAACATATAATTTCATTTTCAGTCAATTCCTAAACCAAATCTTATTTCTTTGTCAAAGATGTCCTGGAAAACTCTGTTTATCATTCCTTTTTTTAATGATTGTTTGAGCAGCTCCGATAATGAGCTGTAAACTGAAGACTCAGCTATGTCTCTCTGAAGAATGATCTGTTCCTGTCTTTCAATGTCCGCCATTTGTCTCTTTACAGAGAGGTCTGAACTTTGAATTATTAACTCTTTCTGCAAAGCGGACTCTTGGATTTTTTTATAGGGCTTATAACTAATATGTAATTTCCTCCGTATGTCATAGATTTGATTCCGGGGATGACTCAGTTTAGGAGATTTTGACACTGGCTTTTGAAAAGATCTTACTCTGTCTGTTTGATTTATTTTCCTATCACGATTCTCATGTTTTCTAGCAAAATCAAGGAATTGCGCACATTCAAATAAAGTATCTTTTTGTGACGCAATAACACGAGATACAGAATTTAGGAATCCAAATTTGTCCACAAAATACTTTATCATTGATTGTGTTTTGACATTGGTAATGAGAGTTTTGTACAACCTTTCAAATATGGACATGAATGTAAAAGTACATTCTTTCCGACCAATCCTTAATTTTTGAAGAATATCAATATCTGGACAATTTTCATTTAATGCACAGAAAATCAGAATTTTCAATCTGTCTTTATCATCTAGATCTCCATGTAAATCATTATCAAAAGTCAACTTTAATTTTAAACGTCTGGAAAAGGTTGCAGGAAGCCACAATTTAAATAATTGATTTTTCTCGTCATTACTTAAATCAAGCTTGTCAACAAAGCTTTCGAAGATTTCAGAATTTCTGCATACATGGATTTTGTTATCATATGCAGGAATGATTTTGCATAATTTTAACAAATTTTTCCTAACTTTGATTTGGAGTTGGGCCTGTGAATTGTCTTCTATTTTTGGTGGCCTTTGAACATCCGTCTCTCGTACGTCATCTGCATCAGTTCTCAAGTCTCCTCCCATGTTCCCTCCTACATCAGTTCTCAAGTCTCCTCCCATGTTCCCTCCTACATCAGTTCTCAAGTCTCCTCCCACATTTTCACCATCTTTTTTACGTCATCAGAGACAAGGTCACCTTGAGTAGCCATTACAGACACATGTCCCACATGTTGCTCAATTTCCTCATTACAGTCAATTTCGGGAACATCACTGGTATCTTCTGACACTATTTCTACACAGTCATCTTTAGATTTCTCTAATACAAACTTGTGAAATACATGAACCAACTGCAAAATATTTTTCAATTTCTCTCTTTCTCTATTAAAGGACACCAGCTTAGATTCTAGCTTTAGATTTTCCATTTCACATTCTGCATATAAGCTGAGCCATAAAACTTCTAAATTAGACTGATCTACAGACATAAATTTCAGTCTACTTTGCTTAGAAAAAGAAGTAATGACATCCATATTTCTTACCTTAAAATCTCAGCTTGTAGCTCCTTTCTTGGACAATGCTCTTGTCATCAGCACGTCTGATTCCTGTAGTCAACTCTTAGTCCTCATTCATAGGTTCTTTTCTGATCCTGAAATATCGTAGTGTGATTCCTTTGACGACTTGCACATCTGACGTAATTTTTCTTCTATTCCTCCTTCCCTTGCAAGTTATCAAAAATTCACACTCTAAAAATCAAGTGTGACTGGCTGGCTCTCCAAAATGTTAAAAATGCTTATTTTAAGTATATTTTTCAAGGACTTGTTACCAGATGCGATACTTTAAAGAAAATGTCATGTTTCTTATAAAAAAAAATGTAGTGGTTTATTGGACTGTCCATCAAAAAAACATCATTACAGGAAAACATAAAATGAGTGAAATAGTTATGAAAAGATTGTCCATTTGTCCATAGCAAAACTTGTACACATCTTTCCTTGGTGTCCTGAATGGTAAAAATGACATTCTGTCTCTGTCAGGAGCGTCTAAGAGAAGCAACACGTGGTTACATGGCAGCTGGCTGTTCATTCATCATAGTTCTTGTCCCATGTGTCTGTGGAGTGAGTGAGCGAGCAAGAGCCCCCCTTCGTGTAGCCATTATATATACGTCCCTTAGATCACGTGGTCTCTTTACCATACAGAAATAGCATCTGTGATGTCAGCGAACGTTAATGTGCTCGGTACAGAATTGAGTGTATAAAGAATAAATCCTTAACCAATAATTAATATTTAACAAGTTCCTGGAGGACTACAAGTCCCAGGAGTACCACAGAGTTGACACGTAGCAGGATCAGGAGAACGGAGTCGGTCTGATCAGCCATAAAAAGACCCTGTTCTGCCAGATAGAAGGTCCACCACCAAGTTAGCCAGGTACAGAACAGAGACCAAGTTAGGCCTAGCTACAAGCAGGTCAGGACTTCATTAAAGAAACGACAGAGGACAGGAGGCCATACACCTACCAGTGGAGGAATCCGGACGTGCATCCTCGCCCTGCCCTGCCATTCCTGCAGTAAAGGTACCAAACTGACTTCTGTGTGTGTCTCCCTTATTGTATCTGATGGAGGGATCCCCACCTGTCCTGAATCCTCATATTTCTATCTGCCCTGGAAGGACACTGTCTTACTTGTAGAAGACCTACTATCCAGCTGCCCAACACCATCCCTTCCAGAGTATGTGCATAGCAGCGCTGGTCCCCCTGACCAGATACTACAAGTGGCGTCCCTGTAAATATCCCACATTACGGTGAGCGCCCAGGGCACGGACCGAGCTGTGCTACCCGTGACATTCCCTATAGATATCAACGGGCTCGGTGCTGAGTACCCCAAAGCCCTGGTACGTGCGGCTCATATGCACCTATACTCCGACGGTTGATGAAGGACACTGCGGTGTGTTTGGCTGTTGTCACCTAACTGATGGGCCCCCTTTCGTCAGGACTTGTGGCATCTCCCATGGGATGACACCAACAGAGGGCTAATCCCACCCCATGGGCAGTGTCCGCCCTGCTGTTACAGATTACCTTGTGACTGGCAGTACATTCAGTCTCTCCAAGAAACCCGGATCTTCTCCCACCCTCCCTGTTCTATGGTATTTCAAGTTGCAGCTGTGGAATGGGTGGAGACTGGTGACGATACCTGCACTGGGGACCGGAAGGCAGATCATCTCCCTACACTACCACTACAACTATAGAGGCCGCCCAGAAGGTCCATAGTTAGAAGAGTTTGCCCGAGATGTGCTAATAGGTCCCCTGAAGAGTCACTTAGTGACGAAACGCGTCGGGGCGCACAGGGACACAATAGGGCTATGTATAGAAGGGTCAGCTGTGGACTGTCCTTGTAAGGACAGGAGTTATGGGGTCAGGTTATGACAGCTCTGATGGGCATGACAGGATGAGATTTTCCTGTGATTCCTGACTGACCAAACCTCTAAAGAAAAAACATCTGACATCTGCAGTGAATATGGGGAGATTGTTCCATATTTGTTATGCTAAATATCACTAATTTGAAATTATGACATCAGCATTTGCTGTAAGTGATAAATCTTTTCATTCAGACCCAGAAAGGGTGGGTGTTGGATATACCCCTAAAAAAAAAAAAAAAAGGTCACTTACTAGCATTATCTGTTGTTAATAGATGTGAGGAAATAGACATTGTCCGGTCAAAAAAAGTTTCTCAGAATTGAGATTAGTCACATGTATGTATGTATGTACTAAGGTTTGATATGGGACGTATGCAGACCCTGATACATATAGTATGTGATGCTGATAGTGTGAATTTTTAAATTGCACATTTTTTCACTTTCATATTGGTAGCTTTTATATAATTAACATTAAAGGTTATATTTTAAGGTTTTTTTCTCTATTGCGGATTTCCTAATCTCCCTACACCCAGTTAGTTGGTAAATTATTGCCTGGTTTTGAGCTGTGACCATAATCTTATGCCACATAGAAGGAGAGTGGTTAAATCTCTCCAATAAAGCAGTTATGTTTAAGAGAAGAAATGGGGTGGTGTCATTTCATGGGAGACTGGGGCTCGGGTCTCAGCAGTTGTGTTTACTGACAGGCAGGGAAGGTCGGCTATATCTTCAGCCTCAGTGCTGGTTAGTTCCCTTCTATACATGTTTCCACAATGTATTGGTCTGATGGGGTATGACGTTATTGCTCAGGAGAAGGCAGCAGTGGACACCTTGAATCAGCACTAATAGGTAGGAAAAGTCATCTCCATATGTTTTACAATACCATTGTTCAGTCAGGGATAGAATGAAGAAGCCCCATAGATGAGAGCCCATTAGCTGACTAATGTAGACTGTCAATACATTGGTGGCAAAGGATCCATAACAATGCCCTGTTTACTGCATTGGTCAAGCAGCTCCACCATCTACTGTTCCATCTACTGATCACCAGCAGCATTTATTTCTGTATGGCCCCACAAGTATTTCTGCATGATGGAACTGGATGCAGTAAGGCGATGCATAATGCACATCGGCAGCTCTGGTGACTACATTATAGAGGGTTTATGGACAAGTACCTGAAGCCAAACTTACTCATTGAGAAATCAGACAGAAGATAAGTCGACAGCACTCTCAGGTTAAGGGGCGCACGTACCAGATCCAAGGAACCGACTTGGAAAATACATGTAAAGCAGAAGAGAAGAACAGCGCTCCATCCAGGTGACGTATGTAGAAAAACTTTATTCAGGCCATCACAAAAACGACGTTTCGACCCAGCGAGGTCTTTGTCAAGTATAACAGACATATAAAATAGGCGGTCTTTTATAGTGTGGAACAAAACAGTTGCACCAATCACCTCATAGTACACGCCTACGAATTAACATATACAAAAGTCAATACAATACACACTCATGTGAACAGTACATAACAGCGATCAGATCTATATAAATCAATGACTGCACATGGCAAATAAATGACCGATATATATACTAAGATATGCACCCATTAACCACAGAATAACACATTTAAAGCTCAATGTTTGCCCTGTTGTTATGGAGATTAAGACCAATCAGATCATCAACATCGCATGTCAAATGGCTAGACCAATTTGACATGCGCAGTCATTGATTTATATAGATCTGATCGCTGTTATGTACTGTTCACATGAGTGTGTATTGTATTGACTTTTGTATATGTTAATTCGTAGGCGTGTACTATGAGGTGATTGGTGCAACTGTTTTGTTCCACACTATAAAACACCGCCTATTTTATATGTCTGTTATACTTGACAAAGACCTCGCTGGGTCGAAACGTCGTTTTTGTGATGGCCTGAATAAAGTTTTTCTACATACCTCACCTGGATGGAGCGCTGTTCTTCTCTTCTGCTTTACTCATTGAGAAAGGCTTGAAGACCGTGCTAAAAAAAACAGATTTTCTTTTGTTCCTAGCAATTGGGTTAGAAACCTAGTGATGGAGATGATGTAGCTGTTGAATAGAGGTTGAACTCGGACTTCTCTTCTCCAACTATTTAAGTCAAACTAAAGTCACCCAATATCCCATACAGGTCTTTAGAGTTCACAATTTCAGAGAGGTAATGTATTAACCCTAGTGATGTTATCTGGGGTTTATGGATCTTTTCTATTCCTTTCATTGGATGTTTCCTCGTACAAAAGAGAAAACGGACAAGTGTACCAAGTTTACATCTACTGGAGAAGGCCGGACTATGCTGGAGATGTGAGATCATCCTTACTGAGAAAGAAATTATTATTATATAAAGATATAAAATGAGGGAGAAAATTAAACCCTGTCATTGCATCAACTCACACTAACAATGTCATTATTTATTGGTTAGTGTTGTATGAAAACCATAAAAAAAAAAAAAAAACCTGTACAGTGGGATCAGGAGGAAAAAACCCAGAGTTTGTAAGTCAGCCTTCTTGGCCAATACCTGATATGTGGGTCGAGACTGTTTTGCACATGGTAGGTAAAGAGCAGCCTTTAATATCTGGAGTGTAATTGTGGACTGTGTTGCATTTGGAGACCCCCGCTCCTCTTACAGATAGAGAAATGTTATATAACCAACATTAACACAAGTCTACGTTCCTTCATTAAAATTATGCTTGACCCCAAATTTCACATTTATTTAGTAACGGGAAAATGGAGACCAGAATTTGTGAGCTTCACCTGCTTACAGCAATAACGCTTGGTCAAAAACCGCCATTCTGGCACAGCAGGGCTCGAAGGAAAGTGGTGACCAAATGTGACTGCAACTCTTGGTGGTCACTGGTGGAGCCTCCCTCAGGGTGCCAGAAGAGCGACACTTTACAAGCCAAATCCTGGGAGGAACGTACCCGGAAGGTGTGTTATCTGCAAAATTGTACCGGAAGTCACTGAGCAATGGAGGACGCAGGAAGAAAGTAGCAGATAAACAATTTTCAGGCCCAGCACACCTTACCATCTTGTGCTCCTGGATACACTTCAATAACCCTCTAACGATTTAGGGGGTCAAGACTTTGCAATTGATGACCAGAGAATGTGAGGGTCAGACACCTCTGCAGACCAGCTGGAAACTGCACGCAGCAGCCAGACCACCACCACGTACACACTGAACACTACTGCCCTGTACATTGCTTGGTGGCCGCTGCAGAGTCCAGCAATACGTTCACTTCAATGGGGAAGTGCAGTGCTCAGCAGCCACTAAGTTATGGTCTGATGTTCTTCAGCAGTACGTTACTTATTCTGGCCACTGCTGGAGCAGCAGTGGAGTCTGCCACACCACCCAGTTTCACACTGATGACCTATCCTATGGTTGGGTCAGGCCCCTGACAGCAACCGCTGAATAGAAGACTATGAAGCAATCACACTTGGGTTGGGAGGTCTGCAGGCCAGTCTCTATTGGGGTCTGATTTATATGGATGTCTGACTGCACCCAACTCTGACATTAGGCCTTTTATAACTTATGTCAGTGCCCGACCGGCCATTACACCTGGTGGACCCACAAGTCTCATCTCTCCACAGTTGCCGTGCCAACCATCACCCCACAATCATGTCACAGGGGTGCAGTATGAATGAGATCTTCACCCTCTACCATATAAGCCACAGTGAGATAGTGGCAGGTGGAGGGTAAAATGGCAGGGACTGGTGGCAGCGATTGTGTGTAGCCCAGCTGCACTTGGTGCCATATGTTACCCTGGAGGATGCACAGAAGGTAAACCCACAAATAAACCCGATATGCATTCACACCTTCACATTTCACTGGAGCCACCAGAGGGAGCCCTTGGAGAGTATGGTTAGATATATAAGGGTTGTGGAGACAATAGCAGTGAGATTAGCCTGAGGGCTGAGGAGATGAGATCAAATTACCTCAGACAGTGGGTTAGTGAGAGAGACAGCAGTGAGAACTTGTCAGGCAGCCTAGCTGACAGTTGGCTAGCTGTTGGTTTGTTAGCAGAGGAGTGTGGAAGAAACTGCCATTCACTGCTAGTTGTGCTTATGTTAAAGGTTAGAGTAGGACGAAAGGCGAGTGGAAGAAAGAAGAGAGTGACAGAGGTTGAAACAGCATTGATCGCTTACCTCTACTCTGCACTACCGGACACCGGGTCCGATCTTGCTGGCATCTACATGACTAGTAGGAGATACCGGAGACCCTGCTGGACTTCAGGTCGCAGGGGCCCAGCAGTGCTGATACGTAACCGGGGTCAGGAAGAACAGGAGTCTGGTCAGCGCAACCATTAGAGACTTAGTTCTATCCAAGAGAAGGCTCCACCACAAAGTCAGCCGGGCGTATATGAGAAGACAGAGTTAGACTTCGTTCTATACAGGTCATAAACTCACACATAACAGGAGTAAGGAGGCCCTACACCTACTCAGTGGGATTACTGGAAGTGCATCCTCCACCCTTACAGCTTCCGGGACGTGCCTGCAATTATACCATCAGTAAAAGTACAGAAAGAGACTTTCGTGTGTATGTCTGCCTTATTGCTCCTGCACCCTACACCGCCATATACCCTGAGGGATCAGTCTTGCCTGTGGAAGACTTAACACCTTGCTGCCCAGTAACAACCCTCAGAGGATCTACCCTGCAGCGCTGGTCACCCTGACCAGGAACCACAGGTGGCGTCACAAACATTTCTTCAAACCTATAATCCCTGTAAATATCCCACATTTTATGGTGATCGCCCAGGGCAACGGACCGAGCTGCGCTACCCGTGACATCCCCATTGAAGTGAATGGGCTCGGTGCCGAGTACCCCACAGGCCTGGCTGTGCGACTCAATTGCAGCAGACACCGGCTCCGGATCATCACTACCCCATACTACAGAGCTTGGTGGGTGCGCCACCTGCTGTGGAGTACATGGGTCATCTAGACAGAGCCCCATATTCACCACTCACAGCTCTGAGGCCATTAACATTAGGAAGAGTTGCAGAAGTATTAGCCTGGAAACCATAACGTCAGACTTCTCACGCACGGGTCAGTTACTCACGTATGAGAGAGACTAAGTTACACTAGTGTTTAGTTTGAGTGTCAGTTTTGAGTACGGCATGTTGAGAAGTACAAAAACACTTCTCTTTTTTAATCCAAGTCAGACTGAACTCTGATGGCATCCAAATGCCGCCAAGTTGTTTTTTTTTCCATGGACCATTAAGTTGCATTGTTAACTTTGATGTGATACTCCGAACATCAGACATGTCCACAGCTCTGCACAGAGCACCACCTGGAGGAAAAGATGTTACACAATAAACCATGTGAACAGCACCAGATACTAATACAGGTGAGAGTGTGACACATAATACAGCATCTGTAGGGAAAACTGGCCTGTCAATGAACCATAATGCTCAGATTAACCTCAAGAGGGACAGCTACAGCCCATGGAGAGCCCCATGTAGAGCGAGGACCCCCACACAGGAGCACTTGGTGCACTATGCAGGGTCACACACCACTAGCCATTTATCTTAAGTCATAGGCTGAAGTCAGAGCCACATCACTGGTGAGGGATGGAGACCACCAGGTGTGTAAGTGAAGGGCGCCCCTCCAGAATCAGGACTGCAAACATCCAAGTCACTGGGCACAATTATCTTTATTGACCGCAGTGCACACAGGAAAATGGAGCAACATTTTATTTACAAGGATTTTGACAAGCCAAGGGGAAATGCATTTTTCTCTTGACAAGGGCCACGCACGGCTGAAGCCATTTCTCCCTGTGTGCACTGGTGTAAAAAATAAACTGAGGACAAGATACTCAGCACCTGGGATTTCTGGAGAACATGCAATATTAACAGTCAAGTTGAGGAATTGTACCAAGTCTGCACGGGACAGAGTGGAGCACGGGAGCGCCTTGTATCAGGGTTTATTTCCTCCAGAATCAGCGCTTCTTGTCGTCCCAGCCCAGCAATGAGAGGGTTAAGGAATCTGCCAGCAGGATTTTGCTGTGCAATTTGAGGGCAGCATGAGGTGGTGGTGAGGAAGGGGGTGAAGAGACCCTGATGTCAGGGATGTGTCACTTGTTAGGCTGTGTGCCTTTTCACTACAACAAGAGGCAGATTTGTTATCTGAGAGTCTTTACTAACAGTGGGAACCAATCACAGTGCAGCTCTCTTCTTACCAGAGGTGTTGAAGTATTGAAAACTGAGCTGTGATTGGTTGCTATGGTGAACAAAGATTTTTTTAGGGCCTCCATAATCAAAACCATTTCCAGCTGGCCATGTGCCCCTGGCAACATACAGTGTACATAGAAGCTGTGGTGCGGGCAGGGTTAACTGAGCTCTAATGCATCTACAGCAAACCATCACAAATTCTACACTAAAGTGTCGCCGCTGGAATCAGGGTCTCTTTCCATACATTACACCGCTCTCAGATGAGCCCAGTGACTGATTCACTTCACTCATCTCCCATACAGGGGAAACTATGAGGCCACCTGAGAATTAATGGGCTCCCAGCCACCGGCTCCAGAGAGCAGAGAAAGACGTGGCAGAGAACGCTGATTATTCTGGGGACGCTCTGGAACGCACCTGAAAAATAAACTTATTACACACATGACAGCAAAAAAGACATCTGTGTTCAACATTTATATCTGCTCCAGGATCAGAAACCTGCAGCCCAGCTGATGAAGTGACCCAAAAACCACACACCCTTTCATGGCCTGATGCCCCGGACCCAAGAGACTGAATATTTCTCCTTGAGGCATTTGGTACTGAAGTAATGAGAATGATGTGACATATATATAATTAGAGGGAGAGGAGCAGAAATCTCAGTAATACCAGTGTGAGGAGCTGCATCATCACTGACAGACCTGTAACCAGCAGTATTCACCACTTCATCATCACCACAGATATAACAGGAGCCATAAGAAACAGACTTATAAATATAGAAATATATTTAATGAGGGAGAGGAGTAGAAATCTCAGTAATACCAGTGTGAGGAGCTGCATCATCACTGACAGACCTGTAACCAGCAGTATTCACCACTTCATCATCACCACAGATATAACAGGAGCCATAAGAAACAGACTTATAAATATAGAAATATATATAATGAGGGAGAGGAGCAGAAATCTCAGTAATACCAGTGTGAGGAGCTGCATCATCACTGACAGACCTGTAACCCGCAGTATTCACCACTTCATCATCACCACAGATATAACAGGAGTCATAAGAAACAGACTTATAAATATAGAAATATATATAATGAGGGAGAGGAGCAGAAATCTCAGTAATACCAGTGTGAGGAGCTGCATCATCACTGACAGACCTGTAATCAGCAGTATTCACCACTTCATCATCACCACAGATATAACAGGAGCCATAAGAAACAGACTTATAAATATAGAAATATATATAATGAGGGAGAGGAGCAGAAATCTCAGTAATACCAGTGTGAGGAGCTGCATCATTACTGACAGACCTGTAACCAGCAGTATTCACCACTTCACCATCACCACAGATATAACAGGAGCCATAAGAAACAGACTTATAAATATAGAAATATATATAATGAGAGAGGAGCAGAAATCTCAGTAATACCAGTGTGAGGAGCTCCATCATCACTGACAGACCTGTAACCAGCAGTATTCACCACTTCATCATCACCACAGATATAACAGGAGCCATAAGAAACAGACTTATAAATATAGAAATATATATAATGAGGGAGAGGAGCAGAAATCTCAGTAATACCAGTGTGAGGAGCTCCATCATCACTGACAGACCTGTAACCAGCAGTATTCACCACTTCATCATCACCACAGATATAACAGGAGCCATAAGAAACAGACTTATAAATATAGAAATATATATAATGAGGGAGAGGAGCAGAAATCTCAGTAATACCAGTGTGAGGAGCTGCATCATCACTGACAGACCTGTAACCAGCAGTATTCACCACTTCATCATCACCACAGATATAACAGGAGTCATAACAAACAGACTTATAAATATAGAAATATATATAATGAGGGAGAGGAGCAGAAATCTCAGTGATACCAGTGTGAGGAGCTGCATCATCACTGACAGACTGTAACCAGCAGTATTCACCACTTCATCATCACACAGATATAACAGGAGCCATAAGAAACAGACTTATAAATATAGAAATATATATAATGAGGGAGAGGAGCAGAAATCTCAGTAATACCAGTGTGAGGAGCTGCATCATCACTGACAGACCCGTAACCAGCAGTATTCACCACTTCATCATCACACAGATATAACAGGAGCATAAGAAACAGACTTATAAATATAGAATATATATATAATGAGGGAGAGGAGCAGAAATTCAGTAATACCAGTGTGAGGAGCTCCATCATCACTGACAGACCTGTAACCAGCAGTATTCATCACTTCATCATCACCACAGATATAACAGGAGCCATAAGAAACAGACTTATAAATATAGAAATATATATAATGAGGGAGAGGAGCAGAAATCTCAGTAATACCAGTGTGAGGAGCTCCATCATCACTGACAGACCTGTAACAGCAGTATTCACCACTTCATCATCACCACAGATATAACAGGAGCATAAGAAACAGACTTATAATATAGAAATATATATAATGAGGGAGAGGAGCAGAAATCTCAGTAATACCAGTGTGAGGAGCTCCATCATCACTGACAGACCTGTAACCAGCAGTATTCACCACTTCATCATCACCACAGATATAACAGGAGCCATAAGAAACAGACTTATAAATATAGAAATATATATAATGAGGGAGAGGAG
>JARQOD010000082.1:173407-186939 GCA_033576555.1 Oophaga sylvatica
CCCCCAAAAAGGGGTGGTCAGGGGAAAGGGGTTGGTCATTGACCCAAAGGGGAAAAGGGGTTAAAATTTTTGCCAAGGCTATTTGTTTTCCTTTGAAAAAAAAGGGGGGCACTTTTCATCTTGCCAGAGCCTTTTTGGAAACAGGGGTCTACACCTGTTTTTTTCCAATTTTTAAAAGGGGGAAATAGGCTGAACCTAAAAAAAGAGAGAGGTCACTTCCCCGCACGGGGAGACTAGGAGGTTTGGGGTTGGGTAAACCCCAGTGGTGTTTCTAAAAACACCTTTTTTAAAAAGGCAAACATCGCCAACCCCGGGTCAGAGAGGGCCCCCCGGGGTATTCCCGTAGGGGGGGTTTTGGGCCCTTTTTCTTCCAGGAATGGGAGACGGGGGGGAAAGGTAAAGGGACCTTCGTACACCTCATGGGCATCTTCCGGCTTACGTTCCCCCCGGTTCTGAAGGTGATCCGTCGGTGGGGTCCGGGAGGTGGGAGATCAAAATGGGGGTTTCAAAAGGGTTTTCTTGACAATAGGGCCCTTTTTGACCCATTTCCCAGAAGCCCCTGGCGCTCAGGGATTGCCCAACCCGGGGAAACTGGAGGGGGGGGTTTGGGGTTATTAAAACTCTAA
Source organism: Oophaga sylvatica (assembly GCA_033576555.1). Taxonomy (NCBI): domain Eukaryota; kingdom Metazoa; phylum Chordata; class Amphibia; order Anura; family Dendrobatidae; genus Oophaga; species Oophaga sylvatica. The sequence goes on from JARQOD010000082.1 coordinate 174,034, forward strand.
GGGGATCCCCTTAAGTTTTTGGGATTTGGGTTTGGGCGCGTTTTCCATGGGAAGCTGTATTGGGGGAAAAACCCCTGAAGTAAAAGGAGCTCGATGCCCGGGATTGTCCCCCGGGGGGAAAAGGGGTGGTGGCATGCTTGAAAGCAGGGAAAAAAACTTCCTCTTCGGTGTCCCTTTAATACAGAGGCCCTACAGCAGGGTGGGTCCCTTCCTTTGGGGGGGGCCCCAGGCGGGCAACCTCCCTATGCGGAGTGGGCCTATGGGGCATTCGGGCCCCTTTTGGGGCCGAGGGGGGGCACTGTTTTCTTAGTTAGTTTAGTAACTAGGTTCTGCACGTGGAATGCAGGGTGTCTACCCCCTACTCAGGGGAAAAGGGGCCCCTCCCCGGGGAAGAGGTGATTAGGAAAAACCTGGGTGACCTCAAAAGTGCGCCCCCTGGAGTTTGAGAGGTTTGGGTCCCGGGAGGGCCCTCTCCAATGGGGGGGTTTTCCCTCCTTTAATGTGCCCTAGGGGAGTTAGGTTCTGTGGCCTGTATGGGGCCCTGTTAGTATTTTTTACCCTTTTTAAACTTTATTTTGTAGGGTCAGATAGATGTGTAGGGACGGGGGGGACAGATAGGGACAGCTTTAGGGACAGGTAGTTAGTTTTTAGGTTGGTTTTTAGGGTCAGTGGGGGACAGGAAGGGGGAGGGGGGGAGAGGTTGGTAGGGCTATAGGGACAGGATTTTTTTTTTTGTGTTGTTAGGGAGGGGCGGGTGATGTGCGGGAGATTTTTGGGGAGAGCCTCTAGGTCCCAGTTCCCTTTTGGGGGGTGTAACCCCACGTATAGATTTTTTTTTGGAATTGGTAACCCGGGGGATGGGGTTTTTAAACATTGAACTTGGCTGTTTTTTTGGGCAGGTTAAGGGGGGTTTGGGGTTTTTTTGTAAATTTATTATTGATATATGTTATTATAAGGGGTTTTTTAAAATTTTTTTTATAAAATGTTGTATTGTACTATAATTTTTTTTTAGGGGGTTTAAATTTTTGGTGGGGGGGGGGGGTTTTTTTTTTTTTTTTGGGGGGAGGGGGGTTTGGGGTTTTTTGGGGGAAAAGGACGCCGGCGGGAGCCAAGAAGAATTTTTTTTTGTAAGAAAGGGGCCCCAAAAAATTTGGGGAACTGGGGAAAAGGGGCCCCAAAATTTTTTGTGGGACCTTTGGGGGAAAAATGGGGGGTTTTGTTTGGAAAAAAAAAAAAAAAAAATAAAAAAAAAAAAAAAAAATTAAAAAAAAAAAAAAAAATTAATAAAAGTAAGTATTGTGTTTAAAAAAGTATATAAATTGTATCATTAATTTTGGGGCCGGGGGGCCCCCTTTTCTTTCTTTTTTGGGAGTTGGCAATTTTGTTTTTTTTTCTAGAGGGAAGGGGTGGGTAGGTGTATGAGGGGGAAAAAAAAAAAAAAAAAAAAAAAAAATACTTCCCCCTTTTTGGGGGGGTTTAAAGAAAAAGGAGAAAAAATTTTTTTCTAAAAAACGTTTTGGGGGTTGGACTTTTTTGGGTTTTTTTGGGTTTAAAGTTTTTGTTTTTTATTTGTCGTAAGTTTTGTCTATGGTTTGCCCCTTTAAATTTAGTTTTTTTTTTTTTTATAAAAAAAGAATACAGGGGTAATCGGGGGAGAATGAATGTATTTTACACATGACGCACCAGCAGAATGGGAGGGAGCCCCTGGGGTAAATACAGGTGAACTCAGGGTCAGTAATGATGAAAAAAGTGACTGAAAACCCCCCCGAATAGTGGTGCGCTTTGGGGTAAATACAGGTGTAACTCAGGAAACAGTAATGTATGTAACAGTGCTGCACCAGAGAATATGAGTGCAGTCGAGTAAAAAAAGGATTAACTCAGGATAGTAAGTTGTAAAAAGTGAGCACCCGCGAATAGTAAGTGCAGTTGGAGTATAATACAGGATGTCACTCAGGGCAGTAATGTAAAGTATGTAAAAATTTTCGCACCACAAAAAAATTTAGTGCAGCTCTGGGGGAAAAAACAGGGGGGGAACTCAGGACATAATGAAAGTACACAGTGACTGCACCAGCAGAAAAGTAAGTGCAGTCTGAGATAATAAGGGGTCCTCAGGATCAGTAAAGTAAGTATTACACAGTGACTGCACCCCAAAAAAATGGTGCAGCTCTGGGGGATAATCAGGATGGGAATCAGGAAAAGTAATGTAGTACACGTGCGCCCAGCAAATAGAAGTGCAGTCGGAGTAAAAATACAGGAGCACTCCCGGACAGAATTAATGTATGTACAAATGACTGCACCAGCAAATATGAGGCAGCTTGGGGTATAATACAGGATGAACCAGGATCAGTAATGTAATGTATGTAAAAAAGTACCACCAGCAGAATAGTGGGCAGTCTGGAGAAAAAAAAGGATGTAAACCGGTCATAAGTAAAAAGTCAATTTTCTGCACCCGAAAATGAGTGCAGCCCGGAAATAAAAAACAGGATTAACCAGGAAAAGTAATGAAAAGTAAAATTTTTCATGGGGGGCACCAGCAGAAAAGTGATGCACTCTGGGGTTAAAAAAAAGGGGGGGAATCAGGATCATAATTAATGTATGTACACGTGACTGCACCCGCAGAATATGAGTGCAGCTCTGAGTATAATACAGGATGTAAAAAAAAGATCAGTAATGAATTTTATGTACACATTTCTGACCACAAAAGTGAGTGCAGCTCTTGGGGGAAAACAGATGTAACTCAGGTTCCCTAATGAAGTATTACACAGTGACTGCACCCAAATAGTAGTGGGAGCCCCTTTTGGGGTTTAATTTAAAAAAAAACAGGGGTAACCAGGTCAAAAAGTTTAAAGTATGACCAGGACGTACCCCGCAGAAAATGAGTTTCAGCCTGGGGGGGAATACAGGGGGGAACCAAGGTTTTTAATGAAAATTTGACATAGGACTGCACCAGCAGAAAATGAGTGCAGCTCTGGATAAAAAAAGGATGTAATCAGGATCAGAAGTAAAAGATGCCCAAGGTGACTGCACCAGCAAAAGTGAGTGCAGCTCTGGAGTATAAAAAAAGGATTAACTCAGGGCAGTAATGAATGATGTACACATTTTCTGCACCCGCAGAATAGGGGAGGCCCCTCTGGGTATAAAACAGGGTGGGAAATCAGGATCTAATGAAAAATTTTAAACCCCCGACTGCACCCGCAAATAGTGAGTGGGACCCCCTGGGGTATAATACAGGATGTAACTCGGTCATTTAAAGTAATGTATGTACACAGTGACTGCACCAGCAAAAAGTGAAGAGCTCTGGGGTAATACAGATGTAACCAGGAAAAATAAAATTTTAAAAAATGTACACAGTGTGCACCCCAAAAAAGGGGTTTAGCTCTGGGGAAAAATTTCAGGTGTAATCAGGATCCCGTAATGTAATGTATGTACACAGTGACGCACCACAAAAAGTGATTTCAGCTCTGGATAAAAAAACCCCCCATGTAACTCAGGGGGATAAAATTTGTTGAAAACCCGTGAAATTTCAAACCCGCAAATAGTGAGTGCAGCTCTGGGGGATAATACTGTTTAAATCAGGATCGTAATGAATGTATGTACAAAAAAATTTACTTTTTCCCCAAAAAAGGGGGGCAGCTCTGGGGTTAAAATTAAAAGGATGTAACTCAGGGGGATAATGTAATGGGATGTACAAAATGACTGCACCAGCAGAATGTGGTGCAGTTCTGGGTAAATACAAGAACTCGGATCAGTAAGAAAAGTATGTACACATGACTGCCCACAGAAAAAGAGTGGGTGCTTGGATATAATACAGGATGTAAATCAGGTCATTTTAAAAAAATGTATGTACACAGTGACTGCACCACGAATAGGGGTGCAGCCTGGATATAATACAGGATTAACCAGGAATAATTTAAAGTATGTACACATTTTCGAACCAGCAGAATAGTGAGGCCTCTGGATAAAAACGGGGGGGAACCCCAAAAGGGGGCCCTAAGTAAAGAGTACACATTTACTGCAAACCCCCCCAAAAAGTGAGTGCAGCCTGGAGAAAAAAAACAGGATGAACTCAGGGCAGTAATTAATTTTTAAAAACCCCATTTACTGCACCAGCAGAATAGTGAGTGCGCTCTGGGGAAAAAAACGGAAATTAAATAGGATCAGTAATTTTTGTACCCCGTGACTGCCCAGCAGAATGTGATGCAGCTCTTGGGGGGGAAAAAACGGGTTAACCGGATCAGTAATGTAAAAGACACAGGACTGCACCCCCGAAATTGGGGGGTGCAGCTCTGGAGTATAAAAAAAAGAAATAAAAACCCGGGGGAGTAATGTATGTACACATGGGCTTGGGGCCAGCAGAATATAATTTGCCTGGATATAAACAGGATTCACCAGGTCAGTAAAGTAAAGTATGTACACGGGGGGGGCACCAGCGAAAGTGGGCAGCTCTGGGGGGAATACAGGGGGGGAACTCAGGTTTTAATGTATGTACCAGGACTGCAAAACCCGAAAATAAAAATGCAGCTCTGGGTATAAAAAAGGAGCACTCAGGATCGTAAAAGTAATGTAAGACACAGTGAAACACCACGAAATGATGCAGCCGGGTAAAAACGGATGTAAAAAAGGATCAGTAATGTTGTACACAGTGACGCACCGCAAATAGAAAAAGGGAGCTCTGGAGTATAATACCCGGGGTCCCCAGGAACCCAATGAAAAGAAAGTACACGGGGCTGCCCACAGAATAGTGATTTCAGCTCTGGAGTATAATACCCGGGTTTTAAACCCAGGGCAGTAAGTAATGTATGTACACAGGACTGCACCAGCAAAAAATGATTGGGGCTCTGGGGAAAAAAAAAAAAGGGGTTTTAAATCAGGGGTCAAAAGTAAAAGATGTCAAAAGTGACTGCCCACAGAATAGGAGTGCACCGGTTTTAAATCAGGGTTTAAAATAGGGGGGATAAAGTAAAGTATGTACACAGTGACTGCACCAGCAGAAATAGAGTGCCTCTGGGGTATAATACGGATTAAAAATCAGGATCAAATAATGTAATGATGACAAAGGGTGCACCACAAATAGTGAAGGGGGGGCCCGGAGTATAAACAGGAGTAACCCCAGGATCAAATGTAATGTAAAGTTTCAAGTGACTGCAAACCCAGAAATAGTGAGTGCAGCTCTGGGGTTAATACAGGATGAAAATCAGGAACAGTAAAGTAAAGAAGTACACAGTGTGCACCGCGAAAAAGTGATGGGAGCTCTGGGGTAAAACGGGGTAACTCAGGGCAGTAATGTAATGTTTTTCACAACTTACCAGCAGAATAGTGGGGTGCCTCTGGAGTATATTACAGGGTTAACTCAGGATCGTAAATTTTAAAGTTTTTAACCAAAAAAGTACTGCACCAGCAAGAATAGGAGTGCAGTTCTGGAGATAATAAAAGGGTTAACTCTGGATCAGAATGTAATGATGAAAACGTGACTGCACCCGCAGAATAGTGGTGCTTTTCTCTGGGTAAAAACAGGAAATAAATCAGGATCATAATGTAAAGTATGTACACAGGACGGGACCAGCAGAATAGTGAGTCACTCTTTGTATAAAACGGATGGGAAACCCGCAGTAATGAAAAGTATGTACACAGTGACCCGAAAACCCCCCCGAAAAATGAGTGCAGCTTGGGGGATAAACAGGAGTAACCAGGTCAGTAAAGTAAAGTATGAAAACAGGGGAAAAACCCCCAAAAATTTAACCAGCCCCGGGGTATAATACGGATGAACTCAGGGGGAGTAAAGTAATGTAGTACACTTACGCACCACAAAATATGGTGCAGCCCTTGGGGGATAAAAAAGGGGGGGAACTCAGGAAACATAATGGGAATGTATGCCAAAAGTGACTGCACCAGCCCGAATAGTGATGCAGTTGGGGGAAAAAAGGGGGGTTTTAAACCCCCGGGTCATTTAAGTAAAGTATTACCCGTGATGCACCCGCAGAAATGGGGTGCAGCTCTGGGAAAAATACAGGGTGTAATCAGGGTCTAATGTAATGTAATTCACAGTGATGCACCAGCAAATATAGTGCAGCTCGGGTATAATACGGAAAGAACTCAGGTCAGTAATGTATGTACCGTACCACCACAGAATATGATGCCCTGGATTTTAAAAACAGGGTGTAACTCAGGGTCTAATTAGGGACCAAAAGTGACTGCACCCGCAAAAGGGGTGCAAATTGGAGTTTTAATACGGATTAACCGGATCATAAAATATTAAAACAGTGACTGCACCCCCGAATATTTTTTGCAGCTCTGGGGGTTTTACAGGATGTAACTCAGGGCATTAAAGTAATGTATGTACACGTTTTTTGCACCAGCAAAAAGTGATGCACCTTTTGGGGGGGAAAACAGAGTAACCAGGATCAGTTTAAAAAAATTAATAAAAACCCCCGACTGCACCCGCAAAAAGTGAGTGCAGTCTGGAGTAAAAAAACAGGATGTAACTCAGGATCAGAAATAAGTTGGGACCATGCCCGCACCCGCAGAAAAGGGTGCTCTGGGTATAATACAGGATGAAACCCCCTCGTAATGAATTTTAGAAAACCCGGACCCCACCAGCGAATAGTGGGGTGCAGCTCTGGGGGATAAAACAGGTGTAAAAAAAAGGATCAGTAATGTAATTTTGACACAGGGGGGCACCGCAGAAAAATAAAGCACCTGGATATAAAACAGGGTGTAAATAAAAGGGGGATAATGAAATTTTATACACTTTTCTTTCACCACAGAAAGGATTTCGCTCCGGGGTTTAAAACAGGAGTAACTCAGGCAGTAAAAGTTTTGTTGTACACTGACGCACCGCAAAAATGATGCGCTCTTTGGGGGATAAAAAAGGGGAAAAGTAAAACCCCGGGTCAGAAGTAATTTGGGACAAAAAGGGGCGCACCCCGAATAGGGGGGGGAGCCGGGGGATAATACAAAGGGGGGGAATCAGATCAGTAATGTTAAAAAATTTTAAAACCCGTGACTGCACCCCAAAAAGTGAGTGGGAGCTCGGAGTAAATACAGGATGTAACTCAGGATCAGTAATGTATTACACGTGACTGCAACCCCCCCGAAAAGTTTAGGCGCTCTGGGGGTAATAAGGATGTAACCAGGATCATAATGTAAAAACCCCAAATGACTGCACCGCAAATAGGGGGTGCAGCTCTGGGGGGTAATACAGGATGTAACCCCAGGATCATAATGTATGTACCAGTACTGCACCAGCAAATAGTGAGGCAGCTCCCGGAGTATAATCAGGATGTAACTCAGGATCATAATGTAAAATATGTACACAGTGACGCACCAGCAAATAGTGAGTGCAGCTCTGGGGGAAAAATACAGATGTAACTCAGGATCATAATGTAATGTAGTACACAGTGACTGCACAGCGAATAGTGAGTGCAGTCTGGGGTAAATACAGGATGTAACTCAGGTCATTTAAAGTTTTGATGTACACAGTTTCTGCACCACAGAAAAAAGAGTGAAACTCTGGAGTATAATACAGGATGTAACTCGGATCGTAATGAATTATTACACAGTGACTGCACCAGCAGAATAGTGAGTGCAGCTCTGGGGTATAATACAGGATGTAACTCAGGATCAGTAATGAATGTATGACCCCGTGACTGCACCAGCAGAATAGTGAGTGCAGCTCTGGGGTATAAACAGGATGTAATCAGGATCAGTAATGTAATGTATGTACACAGTGACTGCACCAGCAGAATAGTGAGTGCAGCTCTGGAGTATAATACAGGATTTTAACTCAGGATCATAATGTATGTACACGTGACTGCACCACAGAATATGAGTGCAGCTCTGGAGTATAATACAGGATGTAACTCAGGATCAGTAATGTATTAAACAGTGACTGCACCACAGAATAGGAGTGCAGCCTGGAGTAAAAACAGGATGTAACTCAGGATCATAATGTATGTACACAGTGCCCTGCACCCAGCAAATAGTGAGTGCAGCCTGGAGTATAATACAGGAGTAACTCAGGATCAGTAAGTAATGTATTTTACACAGTGACGCACCAAAATATGGTGCAGCTCTGGGGATAATACAGGATGTAACTCAGGATCAGTAATGTAATGTATGTACACGTGACTGCACCAGCAGAATGTGATGCAGCTCTGGGGTATAATACAGGATGTAACTCAGGACAGTAATGTAATGTATTACACATGACTGCCCCAGCAGAATAGTGAGTGCAGCTCGGGTATAATACAGGATGTAACTCGGATCAGTAATGTAATGTATGTACATAGTGCCCTGCCCAGCAGAATAGTGAGCGCAGCCCTGGAGTATAAACAGGATGTAACTCAGGACAGTAATGAAAGTATGTACACAGTGACTGCACCAGCAGAAAGGAGTGCAGCTCTGGGTTAAAAATACAGGATGTAACTCAGGATCAGTAATGTAATGTATGTACACAGTGACTGCACCAGCAGAATAGTATGCAGCTCTGGGTATAATCAGGATGAACTCAGGATCAGTAATGTAATGTATGTACACAGTGACTGCACCAGCAGAAAGTGAGTGCAGCCTGGAGTATAATACAGGATAAACTCAGGATCAGTAATTTAATGTATGTACACAGTGACGGACCAGCAGAATAGTGAGTGCAGCTCTGGAGTATAATACAGGAGTAACTCAGGATCAGTAATTAATTATGTCACAGTGACGCACCACAAATAGGAGTGCAGCTTGGAGTATAATACAGGATGTAACTCAGGATCAGTAATGTATTACACAGTGACTCACCAGCAAATAGTGATTTGCAGCTCTGGAGTATAATACAGGATGTAACCCAGATCAGTAATGTAATGTATGTACACAGTGACTGCACCAGCAGAATAGTGAGTGCAGCTCTGGAGTATAATACAGGATGTAACCCTCAGGATCGAATGTAATGTATGTCCACAGTGATGCACCACAGAATAGTGAGTGCGCTCTGGAGTATAATACAGATGTAACCAGGATCAGTAATGTAATGTATGTACACAGTGACTCACCATTAGAAGTATGAGTGCCTCGAGTAAATACGGGAAATTTTAACTCAGGATCAGTAATGTAATTCATTATTTCATTCCCGACCATACCTCCTTGGTTATTATTTGACATTTTATTTTCTAGTTTTATTCTGAAGCCTCTTGAACATCTTTTATTCTTTTTTGCAAGTCTCCTTGATCATTTTATTTTTCTTTTAGTCCCTCATTTAAATCCAGGTTTTTACTGTTTAGTAAAGCCCCCGTCTCACATAGCGAGATCGGTAATGATCACTAGTTTTGTGACGCAGCGTGAGCTCACCGGTATCGCTGTGTGTGACATCAGCACAAACAGCCCCCCCTGCGGTATCGCTGTCGTCGCGAAAAGCAGGACAATTTTTTTGACCCTGGTTTTCCCGCTGACAGGCACGCATCGCTGCGTTGACAGGGGGGAGACCAGCGACCGCTGGAACCAAGGTACACAGGGGGGTTTCCAGGCACCGGGCGCGCCGGAAACCCGACATGAACCTTGGTTACAACTCCCTGCATCAGGGCACGGGAAATCCAACAACACTGCGGGAAAACAAGCGTGTTACCCGCAGTGTCCTGTCCAGATCGCTGCCTGTTTGGCGCTCACAGCGATCTGTAGCACACACCAGGGGACCTGATCGTTGTCGGGATCGCTGGTGTATCGCTATTTTAGACCCAGCCTTAAGAGGAGACTTAATAGCTGCTACAAAATCTGAAGGGTTTCACAGTGTAAAAGATCATCTTTATTCTCATTTGCACAAGGAAAGACTAGAACAATGGGAGGGAAACTGAAGGGAAAAGGACAAGATTAGATATTAAAAAAAAAACTTTTTGACAGTTGGGGTGATCAAGGATGAACAGGCTGCCACAAGAGTGGTGAGTTCTCCTCAATGGAATTCTTCAAACAGAGGCTGGAAGACATCTGTCTGGGATGTTTTTAGAAAAAATCCTGCTTTGAGAGAGGGTTGGACCAAAGGCCCAGGGGGGTCCCAACTCTACCATTCTATGATTCTATGAATACTTGTGGCAAAACATGTGGCAACTGTGTCCCCAAACAATACCAATACGAATTGGCACCTGGAAAGGGTTTTTAGTGCATATCTCCAGCGAAACACATTAAAAAGAGCGTAATCCGCACCTAGGTGTATCAATTATGTTTTCTCAATGCAAAAAGGAAGAATAAAAACCAAAGCAGCTTCATTTAACTAATAACACACCAACAAGACAGAAAGTGCAGCGTCGAAAGCGCGATAATCCCTTGCTAAAAAATGCACACAAAAACACAATGAAGAACTGCAAGTAACTCAAAATATTTCCCGGATCCGTGCATTCCTTGACCATGAAAGTACAAAAAAACACTAGTGCATGCCCTCATCATCTCCCGCCTCAAACTACTGCAACCTCCTACTCTCTGGCCTTCCCTCTAGCACTCTGGCACCACTCCAATCCATCCTACACTATGCTGCCCGACTAATCCACCTGTCTCCCCCGTTATTCCCCAGCCTCCTCGCCAAGCCCTTCATTGGCTTCCTATCATCCAGAGCAGAGTTCCCCAACTCCAGTCCCAAGGCCCACCAGCAGATCATGTTTTCAGGATTTCCTTTGTATTGCACAGGTGATGCAATTATCACCTGGGCAATACTAAGGAAATCCTGAAAACATGACCTGTCAGTGGCCTTGAGGACTGAAGTTGGGGAACCCTGGTCCAGAGGCTCCAGTTCAAAACCCTAATCAGACCTACAAAGCCATCCACAATCTGTCTCCTCCATACATCTGTGACATGGTCTCCAGGTACATACCCACATCAACCTTCGATCCTCTCAAGATCTCCTCCTCTACTCCCCTCTTATCTCTTCTTCCCACAACCGCATACAAAGCTTCTCCCGTGCCTCTCCCATACCTGGAACTCTCTACCCCAACACATCACACTCGCGCCTACCATGGAACCTTCAAAAAGAACCTGAAGACCGACCTCTTCCGACAAGCCTACAACCTGCAGTGACTTCAGTCTACTGAACCACCGCAACGACCAGCTCTACCCTCTCCTAGGTATCCTCCACCCACCCTGTAGACTGTGAGCCCTCGCGGGCAGGGTCCTCTCTCCTTCTTACTTGTGTGTGCCTTGTGTTGCTCATGTTTACTGTACTTGTCTATATTTGCCCCTTCACATGTAAAGCCCCATGGAATAAATGGCGCTATAAAAAATCAATAATAATAATAATAATAACTGAATTTACATAATAGATGCAAAGCCAGTAGAACTAATGGCTAACACGGTACAAGGATACACAACTTCCTGTATCATAATGGAAAGGGTACCAGAATGTACCCGCATCTTTAGGAATTCTACTGCTAACACGTATAAAGATACACATCTTTCCTGTATCATAATGGAGGATACCAGAATGTACCGCATCTTTATGGAAATCTACTGTAACACGGTACAAGGATACACATCTTTCCTTATCATAATGGAGGATACCAGAATGTACCGCATCTTATAGAAATCTACTGGTAACACGGTATAAAGATACACATCTTTCGATATCATAATGGGGATACCAGAATGTACCGCATCTTTATGGAATCTACTGGTGACACTGTATAAAGATACACATTCTTCCGTATCATAATGGAGGATACCAGAATGTACCGCACTTTATGGAAATCTACTGGCTAACACGGTATAAAGATACACACTTTCCTTATCATTAATGGAGGATACCAGAATGTACCGCATCTTTATGGAAATCTACTGGTAACACGGTATAAAGATACACAACTTTCCTGTATCATAATGGAGGACACCAGAATGTACCGCATCTTTATGGAAATCTACTGGAAACAACGGAAAAGAATACACATCTTTCCTGTATCATAATGGAGGATACCAGAATTACCGCATCTTTATGGAATCTACTGGTGACACTGTATAAAGATACACATCTTTCCTGATCAAAATGGAGGGAAACCCGAAAGTACCACTCTTAAAGGGAAGTCTATGGTAACCGTTTTTAAAGATACACATCTTTCCCTTTTCATAATGGAGGAAAAAAAATGTACCGCATCTTTTTTGGAAATTAGGTAAACGGTACAAAGAACACATTTTTCCTGTTTTAATGGAGGGTCCAGAATGTACCCTCTTTTGGAAGTCTACGGTAAAAACGGATAAAAAAATCACATCTTTCCTGTACATAATGGAGGTACCCGAATGTCCACTCTTTATGGAAAACTACTGGGAACACGGGACAAAGAACACACTTTCCTGTATCATAATGGAGGATACCAGAATGTACCGCATCTTTTTGGGAATCTACTGGGAAACCGGGAAAAAGATACACATCTTTCTGTACATAATGGAGGATCCAAATGTACCGCACTTTTTGGAAATCTCTGGAAAAACGGTAAAAGAAACATCTTTCCCCGTATCATAATGGAGGACACCAGAAGAAACCGCACTTTTGAAATCTTGGAAAAAAGGTATAAAGATACCACTTTCCGTTCATAATGGAGGGCACCAAATGTACCGCACTTTTTGGAAATCTACTGGAACCGGTATAAAAAATACACATCTTTCCTGTATCATAATGGAGGGGCACCAAAAGTACCGCATCTTTATAAATTATGGAACACGGTATAAAAATACACATCTTTTCCTGTATCATAAGGAGGGCACCAGAAATTACCGATCTTTAGGAAATCTATGGAAAAACGGTATAAAGAACACTCTTTCCCTTTCATAATGGGGATACAGAAAAGTACCGCATCTTTATGGAAATCTACGGTAACACGTATAAAGATACACTCTTTTTTGTACATAAAGGGGGATACCCGAGTACCGCACTTTATGGAATCTACTGGGAACAGG
>JARQOD010000082.1:187039-236897 GCA_033576555.1 Oophaga sylvatica
TTGGACGTTCAGTGAAGATTGTGAGGATTGGAATCAGGTGATACTTACTGGTCTTATATAAGGGAGTCGCCTTCCCATCAGGGTTGCCGGTGATCAATTGTTCTGGTCTCAATCCTTGATTCCTGTTTCCTTTGTAGCCTGCTGTGTCGTGTCTGCATCTCCTGCTAACAGATAAGACATTTCTTCTTTTTGTTTTTGTGCTTGATTTTTGCATTTTGTCCTGCACTTCTGTGGGGGCCTTCAGGTCCCCTCCGGGGCTTTTGCCCTCTCAGTTTAGTTCAGCCACTGATGTTTGTACATTTGCTTTTTCCAGTTTTTTCAGTGGCTGCTGTTTTGATTTTGTTACACCAGAGAACTAATTTAGGTGGTAGAGTCGTGTGATCTCAGGTGTTTTTGAAATTAGTAGAGTTGGTGCTTTTCAGGGTTTTTTTGGATTGCAGTAAGTGCCCTTCCTATCCTTTTCTATTTAGGTAGTTTGGGCCCCAACGTTTGCTCATACTATTTTCTGTCTGTGTCAGTATTTCTTCTTGTCTAACCACCATTACATGTTTGGGGGCTTTCTATGTTCTTTGGGGATCTGCTCCGGGCAGATAGCTTTCCTCTTTCTATCTTTAGGTGTAGTTAGTTTCTCAGGCTGTGACGAGGCGTCTAGGACCAACGTAGGAACCTCCACGGCTGCCTCTAGTTGTGGTGGTTAGTCAGGGTACTGCAATCTCATAGTTTCCACTGCTCTGGTGTATTTCCTTTTTTACCTGCACTCCTCAGCTACCGAAACATAACAATACCACTATGAGAGGGTAGAGCTGGTCGTGCGGTGGTTCAGTAGACTGATGATCACTGCAGGTTGTAGGCTTGTCGGAAGAGGTCGGTCTTCGGGTTTTTTTTGAAGGTTTCCATGGTAGGCGCGAGTCTGATGTGTTGGGGTAGAGAGTTCCAGAGTATGGGAGAGGCACGGAGAAGCTTTGTATGCGGTTGTGGGAAGAAGAGATAAGAGGGGAGTAGAGGAGGAGATCTTGAGAGGATCGAAGGTTGCATGTGGGTATGTACCTGGAGATCATGTCACAGATGTATGGGGAGACAGATTGTGGATGGCTTTGTAGGTCATGGTTAGGGTTTTGAACTGGAGCCTCTGGACCAGGGTTCCCCAACTCCAGTCCCTCAAGGCCACTGACAGGTCATGTTTTCAGGATTTCCTTAGTATTGCCCAGGTGATAATTGCATCACCTGTGCAATACAAAGGAAATCCTGAAAACATGATCTGCTGGTGGGCCTTGAGGACTGGAGTTGGGGAACTCTGCTCTGATGATAGGAAGCCAATGAAGGGCTTGGCAGAGAGGCTGGGGTATAAACGGGGAGACAGGTGTATTAGTCGGGCAGCAGAGTGCAGGATGGATTGGAGTGGTGCCAGAGTGCTAGAGGGAAGGCCAGAGAGTAGGAGGTTGCAGTAGTCGAGGCGGAGATGATGAGGGCATGCACTATGTTTTTGTACTTTCATGGTCAAGGAATGCACAGATCCGGGAAATATTCTGAGTTACTTGCAGTTCTTCATTGTGTTTTTGTGTGCATTTTTTAGCAAGGGATTATCGCGTTTTCGACGCTGCACTTTCTGTCTTTTGGTGTGTCATTAGTTAAATGAAGCTGCTTTGGTTTTTATTCTTCCTTTTTTGCATTGATAAACATAATTGATACACCTAGGTGCGGATTACGCTCTTTTTAATGTGTTTCCGCTGGGGATATGCACAAAAAAACCCTTCCCAGGTGCCAATTACGTATTGGTATTGATGTGGCACACAGTTGCCACATGTTTGCCACAAGTATTCATAGAATCATAGAATGTTAGAGTTGGAAGGGACCTCGAGGATCATCCTGTCCAACCCCCGCTCAATGCAGGAGTCACTAAACCATCTCAGACAGATGTCTGTTCAGCCTCTCTGTGAAGACTCCCATTGAATGAGAACTCACCACCTCTCCTGGCAGCCTGTTCCATTCATTGATCACTCTCACTGTCAAAAAGTTTTTTCTAATATCTAATCTGTGTCTTCTCCTTCTCAATTTCATTCCATTGTTTCTTTTGTTTCTATGTGCAAATGAGAGTAATGATGATCCCTCTACACTGTGACATTCCTTCAGATATTTGTAGACAGCTATTAAGTCTCCTCTTAAGGCTGGGTCTCACATAGCGATACACCAGCGATCCCGACAACGATCAGGATCGCTGGTGTATCACTACATTATCGCTGCTGAGCTGCCAAATAGGCAGCTCAGGCAGCGATCAGGACAACGACACTGCGGGTAACATCGCTTAGTTACCCGCAGTGTACCTTGGATATCAGCGCCCTGATGCAGGGAGCTGGTAACCAAGGTACACATCGGGTTTCCAGGCGCTGCGCGGTGCCTGGAAACCCACTGTGTACCTTGGTTACCAGCTCCCTGCTTCAGGGAGCTGGTATCCAAGGTACACAGCAGGTTTCTAGGCACAGCCCCACGCCTGGAAACCCGCTGTGTACCTTGGTTACCAGCGGATCGCTGGTTTCCCGCCTGTCACACACAGCGATGCGTGCCTGTCAGAGGGAGACCAGCGATCAAAAAAATGTCCTGACATTTCAGCGACGATCAGTGATACCCGGCAGGGGGGCTGATCGTCGCTGAATGTCACACACAGCGATATCGCTGGTGAGCTCGCTGCTGCGTCACAAAACTAGTGACTCAGCAGCGATCTCGCTAGCGAGATCGCTGTGTGAGACGGGGGCTTAAGACATAGTTTTGCAGTCCCGCTCACCATCCTGGTAGCTCTTCTCTGAACTTGCTCCAGTTTACAATGTATTTTTTACATACTATGTAATTTTTTCAATAAGGATAGTATGAGATACTTTATCAAATGCTTTGGTGAAGTCGAGATACACTATATCTAATAAATTTCCCTGATCCACCCAGTCATGATTCCATCATAGAAGGAAATTAGTCTGGCATGACTTGTTTGCTTCAAACCCATGCTGGCTCTGGTTAATTACTGTATTTTTATCCAAGTCCTTAAGCCTGGGTCTCACATAGCGATACACCAGCGATCCCGACAACGATATGCACTTGTCAGGATCGCTGGTGTGTCGCTACATGATCGCTGCTGAGCTGCCAAACAGGCAGCTCAGGCAGTGATCAGCACAGCCACACTGCGGGTAACATCACTTAGTTACCCGCAGTGTACGTTGGATACCAGCGCCCTGATGCAGGGAGCTGGTAACCAAGGTACATGTCGGTTTCCAGCATTGCGTGGTGCCTGGAAACCCGCTGTGTACCTTGGTTACCAGCTCCCTGCAGCAGCGCGCTGGTATCCAAGGTACACAGCGGGTTTCCAGGCACAGCCCCGCGCCTGGAAACCCGCTGTGTACCTTGGTTACCAGCGGATTGCTGGTCTCCCCGCCGGTCACACGCAGCGATGCGTGCTGGCCAGCGGGAGACCAGCGATCAAAAAAATGTCCAGGACATTCAGCGAAGATCACGGATACCCAGCAGGGGGGCTGATCGTCGCTGAATGTCACACACAGCGATATCGCTGGGAGATCGCTGTTGCATCACAAAACTAGTGACTCAGCAGCGATCTCGCTAGCGAGATCGCTGTGTGAGACTGGGGCTTTACATACATGCTGTTTAATAATTTGTTCAAATATCTTTCCTAGTATAGAAGTAAGGCTCACTGGCATGTAATTTCCTGGCTTCATCTTCTTTTCTGTTTTTGAAACTAGGGACAACATTTGCCTTTCTCCAATCTTCTGGAACTTCTCCTGTTTTCCTGGATTTTTCAAAGATTCTGGCTAGTGGTTCTGCAATTTCCTTTGCTAACTCTTTCACTACCCTAGGAAGTAATTCATCTGGACCATAAGATTTAAATTCATTTAAATTAGCTCAGTGTTCCCTCACCATCTCTCTACTTATGGATAGTGAGGATTCAGAATTTGGTCTCCAGTGGTAGAGGAGATGCTACAAGAATGATCTTACAGACTGGGACTTCTGTGGAACTGGGGGAGATGATGTTAATGAAGCTGATGTTAATGAAGGGGTTGGTAGAATTACTGATTGCATTAACTTTTGTACTGATATGCTGGTGCCTGTACAGGAGATTAGGTCTTTTTTGCAAATAACAATCCCTGGATAACAAAAGAATTAAAACACTTAAGGCTGGGTCTCACATAGCGATACACCAGCGATCCCGACAACGATCAGGATCGCTGGTGTATCGCTACATTATCGCTGCTGAGCTGCCAAACAGGCAGCTCAGGCAGCGATCAGCACAGCGACACTGCGGGTAACATCGCTTAGTTACCCGCAGTGTACGTTGGATACCAGCGCCCTGATGCAGGGAGCTGGTAACCAAGGTACACATCGGGTTTCCAGGTGCTGCGCGGTGCCTGGAAACCCGCTGTGTACCTTGGTTACCAGCTCCCTGCTGTCACGCTGTCTAATGATATGTATACAATGTCAGTAAACTATTAATACAGGAACAACACTCTATACAACAACTAGTATAGCAACATCAGCATGTAAGTATAGATAGATTTACCTGACACGATATCTGCTGAACTCAGGGTTAATCTTGAGGACTTGATGAGCTGAAACAGGAAAGAGGTGGACCGGGATCTAACCTGACCCTAAACTGGGGTCCTAACTAATCCCTCACCTTGGAGGTACTGATAATGGTTCAGAGGTCCAAGTCTCCAACCTAACCCTGTCTCCTATCAGACCCTGAACCCTGTAATCAGTCCTAAGAAGGATCCTGACTACTACCAAAGGGATATGGGCTGATCTTAGCTAAATACACAGATTAGACATATAAGACAGACAGGATAACACTCGCTTGCATACACACTCAAACACCAAAGGAACATAAATGGTCTGGGAAATAAACTCTAACCAAGTTGAGCTTAGAACAACTAAGGAGCTCACAACTAAAGTCTATACAGATTCATTCCTATCTGTGGTCTGCATGAAGGTTTCACTGGCAACTCCCCAAGCAGACAACCAGGAATTTAAAGGAAACCAATCAACAAATAATCAATTGCAGCCGGGAGAAACTGCACCCAGTCCCAGCACAGAGCACAGACAGAATTAACTCCCTAGCTGCCAAACACAAAGAAACAGCAGCTCAGCTGTGAGAAGTCAAAATGTGCAACCGCGACGATCTTCGTGGCAATGCACACATGACAGTACCCCCCCCTTCTACGAGGGGCCTCCGGACCCTCAGGGCCAGGCCTGCCCGGGTGAGTTCTGTGGAAGGTCCGAACCAAACGATCTGCGTTAACATCAGACGCAGGGACCCACGTCCTCTCCTCTGGACCATACCCCTTCCAATGCACCAAGTACTGAAGGGACCGGCGATTCAGACGTAAGTCAATGATCTTTGATACTTGAAATTCCAAGTTACCATTGACCAACACAGGAGGAGGAGTAGAGGTGACGGTATGACTGGTGCCACATACCTTTTAAGTAATGACTTGTGGAACACATTATGATTTTTAAACGTAGGAGGGAGGTCCAGACGAAATGCCACAGGATTAATTATGGAACTGATCCTGTACGGCCCGATGAATCTGGGACCCAGTTTCCAGGAGGGCACTTTAAGTTTTATATTCCTGGTAGACAACCATACCAGATCGTTCACATTCAGATCTGGACCAGAAACTCTCCTCCTATCAGCCATACGTTTGTAACGGTTCCCCATCGCACTCAGATTATTCAATACACCTCTCCACACAGAAGCAAGTGACGACGAGAAACGCTCCTCCTCAGGAACCCCAGAAGGGCCCCCCCCATTGAAAGTACAAAACTGGGGATGAAAACCATATGCCCCAAAAAACGGGGACTTACCAGTAGACTCGCTCCGCCTGTTGTTAAGAGCGAACTCTGCCAGAGGCAAGAAAGAAGACCAGTCCTCTTGGTTCTCTGAGACAAAACACCGGAGATATGTCTCTAAGCTCTGATTCAGACGCTCTGTCTGACCATTGGTCTGTGGATGAAAAGCCGAGGAAAATGACAATTGCATCCCCCGACGTAAACAAAATGCCCTCCAAAATTTGGACACAAACTGAGACCCCCTATCTGACACCACATCAGAAGGCAACCCATGAAGTCTAACGATCTCCCTAATGAACACCTGCGCCAGAGTTTTAGCATTAGGGAGTGCAGGAAGAGCAACGAAATGTGCCATCTTACTGAACCTGTCAACAACCACCAGTATGACAGTATTCCCTGACGACGGAGGAAGGTCCGTAATGAAGTCCATAGATAAATGAGTCCATGGACGCTCCGGAAGTTTCAAGGGTAAAAGGGTCCCAGACGGACGGGTATGAGGGGTTTTAGAGCGAGCACACACCCCACATGACGCGACAAAAGTTATAACATCTTTATTAGCATTAGGCCACCAAAACCGGCGAGAAAGGAGATCTAAAGTAGCCTTACTCCCTGGATGTCCTGCTAGAGCAGAATTATGATGTGCCTCAATAACCTTTTGTCTCAACAGATTTGGGACAAACAGTCTCCCTGGAGGTCCTTCAGGGTGTCCCCCTGAGCCTCTAACACCTCCTCCTCAAGCTCAGAAAATACAGCCGACACTACCACCCCCTCCTGAAGGATAGGACTCGGGTCATCCGTTTTCCCGGCCCCTGGGAAACTGCGAGACAAGGCATCAGCCTTTACATTCTTAGACCCCGGGCGATAAGTGACGACAAAATTAAACCTGGTAAAAAACAACGACCATCGAGCTTGTCTGGAATTCAGACGCTTAGCGGATTCCAAATACAACAGGTTCTTGTGATCAGTAATAACGGTAACCGGGTGGACTGAGCCCTCCAAAAAGTGACGCCATTCTTCAAAAGCTAACTTAATGGCCAAAAGTTCCCTATTGCCGATATCATAATTCCTTTCGGCGGACGACAATTTCTTAGAAAAGAAAGCGCACGGATGCCATTTACCAGGGGACGGACCCTGGGACAATATAGCACCCACCCCTACGTCAGACGCATCCATCTCCACAATGAACGGCTGAGATGCATCTGGTTGGATGAGAACGGGTGCCGAAGCAAAACATTTTTTCAAAGAGGAAAAGGCTTGGCAAGCTTTGTCCGACCATTTAGAAAAATCCGTCCCTTTTCTTGTCATGTCAGTGAGAGGTTTGACGACAGATGAGAAATTACAAATAAATTTCCGGTAGTAGTTAGCAAACCCCAAAAAACGCTGCAGAGCCTTAAGATCCCCTGGCTGATCCCATTCAAGCACTGCTCTCACCTTTTCAGGGTCCATACGGAAACCGGAAGCTGACACCAAAAAACCCAAAAACTGAAGTTTCTGTACGGCAAATACACACTTCTCCAGTTTGGCGTATAATTTATTGTCTCGCAAGATCTGCAACACCTGTCTCACATGCTCCTGATGAGACACAAGATCTGGCGAGTAAATTAAAATGTCGTCCAAATATACAACCACAAACAGCCCCACAAGGTGACGAAAAATGTCATTAACAAAATGTTGGAATACTGCTGGTGCAGTAGTCAAACCAAAAGGCATGACTAGGTTCTCATAATGTCCCTCCGGCGTGTTAAACGCCGTTTTCCACTCATCCCCCTCTTTTATCCTAATCAGATTATACGCCCCCCTGAGATCCAATTTAGAAAACCATTTGGCGCCAACAATTTGATTGAAGAGATCAGGAATAAGAGGGAGTGGATACGGATCTCGAACAGTAATCCGATTAAGTTCGCGGAAATCCAAGCAAGGCGTAGGCCTCCATCTTTCTTCTTCACAAAGAAGAACCCCGCGGCTACTGGGGAAGATGAAGGTCTAATATGCCCTTTGGCCAGACTTTCAGAAATATAATCTTTCATAGCCTGCCTCTCAGGACCAGAAAGATTATACAACCTAGCTTTAGGCAACTTAGCATCAGGAAAGAGATTAATAGAGCAGTCATACACGCGATGAGGAGGCAACTCCTGACACCCCTCCTCAGAGAAAACATCCCCAAAATCCTCCAAAAAAGGAGGCAATGTACTAGGCACGACCGCACTGATGACTGTGTTCATGCAGTTGCTTTTGCAAAACTCACCCCATTGGCTTATTTCTCTGGACTGCCAATTAATCACAGGGTTATGTTTAACCAACCAAGGAAGTCCCAACACAATGGGAGTAGGTAGACCCTCCAACACATAACAAGATAATTGTTCCCTATGTATTGCCCCTACCCGAAGGTCAATGTTATGAACCTCATGAACAAAGCTACCTTGGCCGAGAGGCCTGGCGTCAATGGAGAATATAGGGATCGGTTTGACCAATACACTCAGATGCATACCTTGAGCCTGAGCAAACTGAGCGTCAACCAGATTAGCCCCGGAACCACTATCAAGAAGAACAGACAATCTCTCCACTCTCGTACCAACTACCACCTCCACTGGTACAAGGAACTGAGAAGAGCTGGCGGATGAAATACATACTCCCAGGTTGTCGTCCACCACACAACCTGGGATTAACAGTTTTCCGGCGACTTTTGGCTCAACAAGGCACGGGATGGACATTCTCCAACAAAATGTCCCTCTTTCCCGCAGAAAAAACATCTTCTAGTCCTGCGGCGTACCGCCAATCCCCTCCTACGAAATGATGTCCCTCCCAACTGCATAGGCTCATCCGAACAGACAAGGGGAACCTCAACATAAGGGACTTTAGTGGTAGGTGGAGAAACAACAGGGAGTGGGGTTACCTCACCCCTCTCCCGAAGCCGTCTATCAGTACGGATAGCTAAGGCCATAGCAGCCTCCAGAGAAGGAGGAGACTCATACTGAGCCAAAACGTCTTTTAATTTATCAGAAAGCCCATGACAAAACTGGCTCCTAAGAGCTGGGTCATTCCACTGAGTATCTGTGGCCCATCTACGAAACTCAGAAGCAAATTCCTCTGCCGGACGATCTCCCTGCTGTATCTTACGTAATTTTGTCTCAGCAAGAGAGACCCGATCTGGGTCATCATATACCAATCCCAGGGCAGTAAAAAATTGATCTACAGACAGTAGAGCCGGGGATCCCGGAGGAAGGGAAAATGCCCAGGATTGAGGGTCCCCTTGCAGAAGTGAGATAACAATTCCCACTCTCTGCTCCTCACTCCCTGATGATCGAGGCCGAAGCCGAAAATACAATTTACATGCCTCCCGGAAGGTGAAAAATTTGTCTCGCCCACCAGTGAACCTGTCCGGGAGAGCAACCTTAGGTTCAACTTTGGTTTGCTCCAGGGGAGACAAAACTTTGGACTTAATGTCCGTCAGCTCCATGGATAATCCCTGCAACTGCAGAGCCAGCTGGGCTACTGGATCCATGGTAACTGGAGAATAATTTTTATGGCCAGTGAAAATGTCACGCTGTCTAATGATATGTATACAATGTCAGTAAACTATTAATACAGGAACAACACTCTATACAACAACTAGTATAGCAACATCAGCATGTAAGTATAGAATAGATTTACCTGACACGATATCTGCTGAACTCAGGGTTAATCTTGAGGACTTGATGAGCTGAAACAGGAAAGAGGTGGACCGGATCTAACCTGACCCTAAACTGGGGTCCTAACTAATCCCTCACCTTGGAGGTACTGATAATGGTTCAGAGGTCCAAGTCTCCAACCTAACCCTGTCTCCTATCAGACCCTGAACCCTGTAATCAGTCCTAAGAAGGATCTTGACTACTACCAAAGGGATATGGGCTGATCTTAGCTAAATACACAGATTAGACATATAAGACAGACAGGATAACACTCGCTTGTATACACACTCAAACACCAAAGGAACATAAATGGTCTGGGAAATAAACTCTAACCAAGTTGAGCTTAGAACAACTAAGGAGCTCACAACTAAAGTCTATACAGATTCATTCCTATCTGTGGTCTGCATGAAGGTTTCACTGGCAACTCCCCAAGCAGACAACCAGGAATTTAAAGGAAACCAATCAACAAATAATCAATTGCAGCCGGGAGAAACTGCACCCAGTCCCAGCACCAAGCACAGACAGAATTAACTCCCTAGCTGCCAAACACAAAGAAACAGCAGCTCAGCTGTGAGAAGTCAAAATGTGCAACCGCGACGATCTTCGTGGCAATGCACACATGACACCTGCTTCAGGGAGCTGGTATCCAAGGTACACAGCGGGTTTCTAGGCACAGCCCCGCACCTGGCAACCCGCTGTGTACCTTGGTTACCAGCGGATCGCTGGTCTCCCGCCTGTCACACGCAGCGATACGTGCCTGTCAGCGGGAGACCAGCGATCAAAAAAATGTCCTGACATTTCAGCGACGATCAGCGATACCCGGCAGGGGGCTGATCGTCGCTGAATGTCACACACAGTGATATCGCTGGTGAGCTCACTGCTGCGTCACAAAACTAGTGACTCAGCAGCGATCCCGGTAGCGATATCGCTATGTGAGACGGGGGCTTTACTAAACAGTAAAAACCTGGCATTTAAAATGAGGGACTAAAAGAAAATTAAAATGATACAAGGAGACTTGCAAAAAAGAATAAAAGATGTTCAAGAGGCATTCAGAATAAAACTAGAAAATAAAATGTCAAATAATAACCCCAAGGAGGTATGGTCGGGAATGAAACTAATGACATTACATTACTGATCCTGTACTGATCCTGAGTTACATCCTGTATTATACTCCAGAGCTGCACTCACTATTCTGCTGGTGCAGTCACTGTGCACATACATTACATTACTGATCCTGAGTTACATCCTGTATTAATGTCACGCTGTCTCTGTATACAGGAGAACCGGGGTCTATGCTGACCCTAAGCTGGGGTTCTCACTAATCCCTCTACCTGGAGGTACTGTTGATGGTACAGAGGTCCAGGCCGCCAGCGTAACCCTATCTCCTGTGAATCCCTAACCACTGTAATCTAGTCCTGAGAAGGACCCTGATTACCACTACAGGGATCAGGAAGGTAACTGCCTTCACACACAGTATAAGACAAACGAGACAGTACAAGGGTAAAATAAAAGAACACCTTGCATACAAAACTACCACTACAGAGGGAACACCAACGGGTAAGGAGATAACTAATAAAGTGAGGAGAGGAGAAAACCACAACAGGTATTCTTAGCTTTAGACTTCTCAATACGATCCGCTCTGCTGGTCTGCATGAATGCTTTCACCGACACTTCCCCAGCAGACAGGCAGGTATTTGAAGGAAACCAATTAACAAAACATTAATTGCAGCTGAGCGAGGCTGGTCTAGTCCAGCACAGAGAGAGAAAGAATCAACTCCCTCAGTGCCGAAAAACACCCAGCACCAGAAACTCAGCTGTGCGAAGTCAGGGTGTGCAATCGTGACGATCTTCGCAGCGACACACCCGTGACAGTACCCCCCCTTCTACGAGGGGCCTCCGGACCCTCAGGGCCGGGTTTATCTGGGTAGTAGTGTGGAAGGCCCGAACCAATCGGTCTGCATTAATATCCGACGCAGAAACCCACGTCCTCTCCTCAGGACCATACCCCCTCCAATGAACAAGGTACTGAAGGGACCGGCGATTCAGACGTGAATCGATGACTCTCGACACCTGGAACTCCAAGTTACCATTGACCACCACAGGAGGAGGAGGTAAAGGTGAAGGTATCACCGGCGCCACATACTTCTTAAGTAACGATCTGTGAAACACATTATGAATTTTAAATGTAGGAGGGAGGTCAAGACGGAATGCAACCGGATTAATTATAGAACTGATCTTGTATGGCCCGATGAACCTGGGACCCAGTTTCCAGGAGGGAACCTTAAGTTTTATATTCTTGGTAGACAACCATACCAGATCGTTCACACTTAGGTCCGGACCAGACACTCTCCTCCTATCAGCCATACGTTTGTATCGGTTCCCCATAGTACTCAGATTATTCAGCACTCCTCTCCACACTGAAGCAAGTGACAACGAAAACCGTTCCTCCTCAGGAACCCCAGAAGAGCCCTCCCTATTGAAAGTACAAAACTGGGGGTGAAAACCATATGCCCCAAAAAACAGGGACTTACCAGTGGACTCGCTCCGCCTATTATTTAGAGCAAACTCCGCCAGAGGCAAGAAAGAAGCCCAGTCCTCCTGGTTCTCTGACACAAAACACCAGAGATATGTCTCCAAGCTCTGGTTCAGACGCTCAGTCTGACCATTGGTCTGCGGGTGAAAAGCCAATGAAAATGACAACTGCATCCCCCGCCGTGTACAAAATGCTTTCCAGAATTTGGACACAAACTGAGACCCCCGATCCGACACCACATCGGAGGGTACCCCGTGAAGCCTTACAATCTCCCCAATAAACACCTGCGCAAGAGTTTTAGCATTAGGAAGAGCAGGAAGAGCGATAAAATGTGCCATCTTGCTGAACCTGTCCACTACAACAAGTATGACTGTTTTACCCGAAGATGGCGGGAGATCCGTAATGAAGTCCATAGACAGATGAGTCCACGGACGCTCCGGGATCTTCAAAGGTAAGAGGGTCCCCGACGGACAGGTATGTGGGGTCTTAGAGCGCGCACAAACCTCACAGGACGCAACAAAAGTTACCACCTCCCTATGTAAGTTAGGCCACCAAAACCGGCGCGAGAGGAGATCCTCAGTTGCTTTACTCCCTGGGTGTCCTGCCAAAGCTGAATTATGGTGTGCCTCGATCACCTTTTGTCGTAACTGATTTGGAACAAACAGTCTCCCTGGAGGTCCTACAGGGGCGTCCCCCTGAGCCTCCAATACCTCCTCCTCAAGCTCAGAGCATACTGCCGACACCACCACTCCCTCCTGAAGGACGGAACTGGGTCCTCCGTATTCCCAGCCCCTGGGAAACAGCGAGATAAGGCATCCGCCTTAACATTTTTTGACCCAGGACGATATGTGACGATAAAATTAAACCTGGTAAAAAACAACGACCACCTAGCTTGTCTGGGATTCAGACGTTTAGCGGACTCTAAATATAGCAGGTTTTTGTGATCGGTAATGACGGTGACCGGGTGGACTGCCCCCTCCAAAAAATGACGCCACTCCTCAAAAGCCAACTTAATGGCCAAGAGCTCCCTATTGCCGACATCATAATTCCTCTCAGCGGACGACAATTTTTTAGAGAAGAAGGCGCACGGATGCCATTTACCAGGGGACGAACCTTGTGACAATACTGCTCCCACCCCTACCTCGGAAGCGTCCACCTCAACAATGAATGGCTGAGACGCATCAGGCTGAATAAGTATGGGTGCTGAAGCAAAACATTTTTTCAAAGAGGAAAAAGCTTGACAAGCCTTGTCAGACCACTTTGAAAAATCCGTCCCTTTTTTAGTCATGTCTGTGAGAGGTTTAACTATGGACGAAAAATTACGAATGAATTTCCGGTAGTAGTTAGCAAACCCCAGGAAACGTTGTAATGCCTTAAGATCCTCTGGCAGATCCCACTCAAGAACTGCCCGCACTTTCCCAGGGTCCATACGAAAACCGGATGCTGACACCAGGAATCCTAAAAACTGAAGTTCCTGTACGGCGAACACACACTTCTCCCATTTGGCGTACAGTTTATTATCCCGCAAGATCTGTAACACCTGCCTAACATGCTCCTGATGAGACACAAGATCTGGCGAGTAAATTAAGATATCATCCAGATATATGACCACAAACTGTCCCATTAGGTGGCGAAAGATGTCATTTACAAAGTGTTGAAACACCACCGGGGCAATACTCAGACCAAATGGCATGACAAGGTTCTCATAATGCCTCTCCGGAGTGTTAAACGCCGTCTTCCACTCATCCCCCTCCTTCATCCTAATCAGATTGTACGCCCCCCTGAGATCCAACTTAGAGAACCATTTGGCACCCACGATCTGATTGAAGAGATCGGGAATAAGTGGGAGCGGATACGGATCTCGGACCGTAATCCGATTAAGCTCACGGAAATCCAGGCAAGGGCGTAGGCCTCCATCTTTTTTCTTCACAAAGAAGAACCCCGCGGCCACCGGGGAAGATGAAGGTCTAATATGCCCCTTAGCCAGACTCTCTGAAATATAATCCTTCATGGCCTGTCTCTCAGGACCAGAAAGGTTATACAACCTAGATTTCGGTAACTTGGCCCCAGGGAGCAAGTTAACAGAACAGTCATACTCGCGATGAGGAGGTAGTTCTTGACACCCTTTCTCCGAGAATACATCCTCAAAGTCCACCAGAAATGGAGGTAAGGCCCTAGGAGCGACCGCACCAATGACAGTATTCATGCAGTTTTTATTACAGAAATCGCTCCATTGGCTTATCTCTCTGGATTGCCAATTAATAACTGGGTTATGCTTAGTTAGCCAAGGCAGGCCCAGCACTATAGGAGTGGGAAGACCCTCCAACACATAACAAGACAACAGTTCTTTATGTAGCGCCCCCACTTGAAGATCAATGTTATGCACTGCTTGCACAAAACTTCCCTGACCGAGAGGTCTGGCGTCGATCAAGAATATGGGGACGGGTTTAGCCAACCCACACAATCGCATACCTTGAACCCGGGCAAAGCGAGCATCCACCAGATTAGCCCCGGCCCCACTATCCAGAAGAACAGATATCCTCTCAGTTCTCGCACCCACCACCACCTCCGCCGGTACGAGAAACTGAGACGAACTTAGGGACGAAATACTTACTCCCAGATTGCCGTCCACCACACAATCTGGGATCAATAGTTTTCCGGCGACTTCTCACTCTGCAAAGGACGGGATGGACACCCCTAATAAAATGTCCCTTTTTCCCACAGAAGAAACAACTTCTTGTTTTGTGGCGCCCCACCGATCCCCTCCCCCGGAATGATGTCCCTCCTAATTGCATAGGCTCCTCTGGACTGACCAGGGGAACCTCCGTGTAAGGGACCCTTGAGGAAGGTGAAGTCATCACAGGGGGCGAAGTTACCCCGCACCTCTCCCGAAGACGTCTGTCAATACGAATAGCAAGGGCCATAGCGGCTTCCAGTGTCGTGGGAGGGTCATACTGCGCCAACACATCTTTTAATTTGTCAGATAAACCTTGACAAAACTGGCTCCTAAGAGCCGGGTCATTCCACTGGGTGTCCGTGGCCCACCTACGGAACTCCGAAGAAAATTCCTCTGCCGGACGATCTCCCTGCTGTATCTTACGTAACTTAGTTTCAGCAAGGGAGACCCGATCCGGGTCATCATATACAAGACCCAGAGCTGCGAAAAATCTATCCACTGACTGGAGAGCCGGGGAGTCCGGGGGAAGAGAGAACGCCCAGGATTGGGGTCCCCTTGTAGGAGCGAGATGACAATTCCCACCCTTTGATCTTCACTCCCAGATGACCGAGGTCGCAGCCGAAAGTACAATTTACATGCCTCCCGGAAAGCAAAAAATTTGTCCCGCCCTCCAGTGAACCTGTCCGGGAGAGCTACTTTAGGTTCAGGTCTGGCTTGCTCCGGGGGGGTACAAAACCTTGGACTTAACGTCCGTCAGCTCCATGGACAAACTCTGCAACTGCTGAGCTAGACTGGCTACTGGATCCATGGTGGCTGGGGAGAATCTTTAATGTGGTCGGTGAAAATGTCACGCTGTCTCTGTACACAGGAGAACCGGGGTCTATGCTGACCCTAAGCTGGGGTCCTCACTAATCCCTAAACCTGGAGGTACTGTTGATGGTACAGAGGTCCAGGCCGCCAGCGTAACCCTATCTCCTGTGAATCCCTAACCACTGTAATCTAGTCCTGAGAAGGACCCTGATTACCACCACAGGGATCAGGAAGGTAACTGCCTTCACACACAGTAAAGACAAACGAGACAGTACAAGGGGTAAAATAAAAGAACACCTTGCATACAAAACTACCACTACAGAGGGAACACCAACGGGTAAGGAGATAACTAATAAAGCGAGGAGAGGAGAAAACCACAACAGGTATTCTTAGCTTTAGACTTCTCAATACGATCCGCTCTGCTGGTCTGCATGAATGCTTTCACCGACACTTCCCCAGCAGACAGGCAGGTATTTGAAGGAAACCAATTAACAAAACATTAATTGCAGCTGAGCAAGGCTGGTCTAGTCCAGCACAGAGAGAGGAAGAATTAACTCCCTCAGTGCCGAAAAACACCCAGCACCAGAAACTCAGCTGTGCGAAGTCAGGGTGTGCAATCGCGACGATCTTCGCAGCGACACACCCGTGACAATTATACTCCAGAGCTGCACTCACTATTCTGCTGGTGCAGTCACTGTGTACATACATTACATTACTGATCCTGAGTTACACCCTGTATTATACCCCAGAGCTGCACTCACTATTCTGCTGGTGCAGTCACTGTGTACATACATTACATTACTGATCCTGAGTTACATCCTGTATCTCTTTTATTATAAAAGTACAAAACTAAACTTACAGGCAAAACATAGACAAAACTTACAAACTCAATAAAAGAAAACATTATCCATAAACCCAAAAAATCCAATGTCCAACAGATATATAGAAACAAATAGTTCCTCCATTTCATTAACATCCCCGGCAAGGGAAGAGACCTCAACCTATATCATTTTTTTTTTTTTTCCTCATACACTCATACCCATGCATTCACCTCTAGAAAAAACAAAACAAAATTCAGCCAACTGCCCTAAAGAAAGTAAATAAGCCACCTGGCCAAAATTAATGATACAACTTCATATACATATATATACACATATACTATACATATATAAACATAATTTTTTTATTTTTTTTTTATAAAATGTTTTTATTTTTTTTTTATTATTTTTCCTAAACTAAACCACCACCATTCCCCCAAAGGTCCCACGAAAGTTTGTGGCCTATCACACCAGGTCCCACGAAAGTTTGTGGCCTATCATACCAGGTCCCATGAAAGTTTGTGGCCTATCACACACAGCAAATCTTCTTGGCATCCTGCCGGACGTCCATTCTCCAAAACCCATCCCTCCTCCCCCCAAAAAACTCCCCCACCCCACCTAAACTAAATCCCCCTACACGCATTTTATAGTACACAAACAACATATATATATATATATATATATATATATATATATATATATACACAACCTTTTAATAACATATATCAATAATAACACCTAGCAATAATAACCACTACACACCTTAACCATGACCAAAGAACAGGCCCAAGTTCAATGCTTGCAAGCCCTATACCTGGGTTACCAATTACAAAACAAAAATCTATGAGTGAGGGTTACAGCCCACCACCAGGAACTGGAGACCATAGAGGCTCTCACCCTAATCTACCGCACATCACCCTGACCCTCCCTAACAACACAAAAGAGAAAATCCTGTCCCTATAGCCCTACCAACCTCTCCCTACCTGCCCCTACCTGTCCCTCACTGACCCTCACTACCAACCTAATACTAACTACCTGTCCCTAAAGACTGTCCCTATCTGTCCCTCCCTGTCCCTACACATCTATCTGACCCTATAAAATATAGATAAAAGGATAAAAATACTAACTCAGCCCTATCACAGGCACACAGAACCTAACTCACCCTAGGGCACATTAAAGGAGAAACCCCTCCATAGAAGAGAGGCCCTCCCTGCACCCAGCCTCTCAAACTCCAGGGAGCGCACTTTTGCCAGGTCACCCAGGATGTTCCTAATCACCTCTTCCCTGGGGAGGACTTTCCGCTGAGTAGACACTAGACACCGTGCATTCCACGTGCAGAACCTAGTTACTAAACTAACTAAGAAAACAGTGCCCCGATCTTGGCCACCAAGAGACCTGAATGCCCCATAGGCCCACTCCGCATAGGAGAGGCCTGCCAGCTTGGGCCAGCCAAAGGAAGCACCCACCCTGCTGTAGACCTCTGTATTAAAGGGACACCGAAGCAGGAAGTGCTCCATGCTTTCAAGCATGCCACCACACTCCTCGCGGGGACAATCCCGGTCATCAGAGTTCCTGCACTTCAGGTTGTCCCTCACATACAGCTTCCCATGGAAGCAGCGCCAAGCCAAGTCCAAAACTTCAAGCGGATCCGCTTAGAGTTCAATAACCCGAGCCCCACCTCCAGATCCCGGCTTGGGCAATCCCTGAGCGCCAGGGGCTTCTGAAAGTGGGTCAACAGGACCCTATTGTCAAGAAACCTTCTTGACATGATCCTGATCTCCCACACCCCACCGATGGATCACCTTCAGAACCAGGGTAACGTAAGCCGGAAGATGCCCATGAGGTGTACGAAGGACCTTCACCTGCCCTCCTGTCTCCCATTCCTGGAAGAAAGGCCGAAACCATCCCCTACAGGAGAATACCCACGGAGGAGCCCTCTCTGACCAAGGTTGGCGATGTTTGCCTTAAGAAAGGTGTTTACTAGAAACACCACTGGATTGACCATACCCAACCCTCCTAGTCTCCTCGTGGGGTACGTGACCTCCCTTTTGATTAGGTTCAGCCTATTTCCCAATAATAATTGGAAAAACAGGCTGTAGACCCGTGTCCAAAGAGGCTCTGGCAAGATGCAGACGCTGCCCAGATATATTAGCAAAGGAAGCAAATAGCCCTTGGCAAGACTAACCCTTTCCCTTAGGGTCAAGGACCAACCGTTCCACTGATCCACCTTCTGGGCGGCAATCTTAAGTCTGCCCTCCCAGTTTTGCTGGGGATAGTCCCCCGGGCCGAAACTGATGCCTAATATTTTTGCTGTGGCTTGAGGCCCTGGAAGGGTGTCCGGGAGATCAAAGCTTGGATCTCCCCCTCCCAGCCAGAGACTCTCACACTTGTCCCGGTTGATCATGGACCCGGATGCCACCGAGTAGCGTTCAACCTCAGACATCACCCAATCTGCCTCCTCTCTCGAGGATACAAAAACGGAAACGTCGTCAGCGTACGCCACTACCCTCAAGGCGGCCTCTGGCTCCGCCTGGTCCATCCCGACTCCCACCAACGGTCCACGCTCCACCCTCCTTAAAAGGGGGTCGACCCAACCGTTCACGAGCGGAAAAGTCTCTGCCCCATTGTATAAAACTCTCAACCAATCAACAAACATCCCAGGCAGACCATACCTCAGAAGGACGGACCAGAGGTACTCATGGTTAACTGTTATGTTTCGGCAGCTGAGGAGTGCAGGCAAAAAAGGCAATACACCAGAGCAGTTGGAATCTATGAGATTGCAGTACCCTGACTAACCACCACAACTAGAGGCAGCCGTGGAGCGTTCCTACGTTGGTCCTAGACGCCTCGTCACAGCCTGAGAAACTAACTACACCTAAAGATAGAAATAGGAAAGCTATCTGCCCCGGAGCAGAACCCCAAAGATAATAGAAAGCCCCCAAACATGTAATGGCGGTTAGACAAGATGAAATACTGACACAGAAAGAAAATAGTATGAGCAAACGCTGGGGCCCAAACTAACTAAATAGAAAAGGATAGGAAGGGTACTTACTGCAATCCCAGAAAACCCTGAAAAGCACCAACTTAACTCATTTCAAAAACACCTGAGATCACACGATCTCTTCCACCTAAATTAGTTCTCTGGTGTAACAAAATCAAAACAGCAGCCACTGAAAAAACTGGAAAAAGCAAAAGTACAAACATCAGTGGCTGAACTAAACTGAGAGGGCAAAAGCCCCCAGAGGGGACCCTGAAGGCCCCCACAGAAGTGCAGGACAAAAAGCAAAAATATAGCACAAAAAACAAAAAGAAGAAAATGTCTTATCTGTTAGCAGGAGATGCAGACACGACACAGCAGGCTACAAGGGAAACAGGAATGAAAAATTCAGACCAGAACAATTGATCACTGGCAACCCTGATGGGAAGGTGACTCCCTTATATAAGACCAGTCAGTAACACCTGATTCCCAGTCCTCACAATCTTCACTGGACAGACCAGCACCGCTAGTAACCACTAGAGGAAGCCTCTGCTCAGAACTCATCTCAAACCCATTCACAACAGTTAACCCGGTCAAAGGCCTTTTCCTGGTCTAAGGACAGCAAGTACCCCTTCCAGTGACCTGCCCTGCCCTGCTCCACTGCCTCCCAGACACCGAGCACAGCACTAAATGTACTGTGGCCTGGAACAGAGCAGTGCTGAGCCCCTGAAAGGAGCCGGGGTGCAAACTTCACCAGCCGGTTAAAAAGCACCTTTGCCAGAACCTTTCGGTCCGTATTGAGAAGCGCTATGGGATGCCAATTCTCAATACGGGACGAGTCTTTACCCTTTGACAGGATAATCAGGGCTGACTTCCTCATTGAACTGAGCTGAGTGTCCGAGGAGAGGCACTCATTAAACACCTCAGTCAAGAGGGGGACCAAAGAGTCCCTAAAAGTCTTATAGAAATCGGATGTTAAGCCATCCGGACCGGGCGACTTTTTGGGCCGGAGCCCATCAATCGCCCGTCTCACTTCCTCTTCCCTGATTGCTTCTGCCAAAACATGAAGAGAGGGGTCATCCCCCGGCTCAGGGATGGTTTCAGCCAGGAAAGCCGACATCTCATCCCGATCAGGATCCCTCCTCCCCAAGAGATGCGAGTAGAAGGATCTGACCACCTCCAGGATCCCTGATTTGGATCTGTTCAGGGACCCCGTACTGTCGATCAGTCCTGTCACCATCTTACAATTCACTGACAACCTGCAGTTTCTGTAAGGGTCAGGCGAGCGGTACCTCCCGAAATCCCTCTCAAAAACCAAGGATGTGTGCCTATCTTACTGGCACCCCTTGAGCAAGGTCTTCACCCTGGAGATTTCCTCTCGGTCCCCTCCAGTCGAGACGAGCTGCTCGAGTTTCTTCCCCAGCTGCCGATACAGGCGGTACCTGTTCAGGCCCCTGAGGCTCGAGAGCTGACGGAAGAACCTTGCGACCCTTCTTTTGAAGATCTCCCACCACTCAGACTTACTGCTACAAAGACCCAAGAGAGGTACCTGGCTCTGAAGAAATTCCTCAAAGGACTGTCTTACTTCCGCTTCTTCCAGAAGGGACGAATTCAGCTTCCATAGGCCTCTCCCCATCCGGGGAGTCTCTGTAACATTCAAAGTAAAGAAAATTAAACAGTGATCGGAGAATTCCACCTCAACAGCGGACACTGCAGAAGAGACGACTTCCTCCTTTAAAAAAAACCTATCTATCTTAGACCTACTGCTTCCCCTATAAAAGGTGAAACCCTCGTGACCTGGGGTGTGCCGGATGTGGACATCCACCAGGCGAGCTTCGCTTACTATGCTATTCAAGGCTACGCTATCATAAGTCAGCCGGTCTCCAGGGCCTCCCCTATCACGGAGTCTGGTTATAGCATTAAAATCCCAACCGAAGACCACCTGCCGGCTTGTAAAAAGATAGGGCTTGATCCTCAGGAAGAGACATTTACGGTCCCACTTAGATTGCGGGCCATAGATATTGATGAGCCGAAGCTCCTGTCCCCTCATGAAGACGTCAAGGACCAAACATCTCCCCATTTCTACCTCAATCACCCGTCTGCATTCCACCTCTGCGGTCTTAAAAAGGACCGCTACCCCGCTATACGGCTCGGCCGCAAGAGACCAGTATGAGGGCCCACTCCTCCATTCCCTCTTTGCTTTGTGGATGGACCCCAGGTCCGTTAGTCTGGTCTCCTGCAAAAATAAAACATCAGCCTCAACCCAGGTGAAAAAAATCAAAGGCCGTAAATCTAGCCGTATCCGACTTTATGCTGGCGACATTAATCGACGCCAGAGTCAACGGGGTAGGTTCAGCCATCATGGGTGATTGAGTTAGACGGCCTGTTTTTTAACCGTACCCCAGATTTCCTGTCCCCCTCTGAGGAAGAGCCCGACTCACCCCTCCTTTTTAAAGACACCGAGGTGTCCATATCTTCTTTAACAGCAGTGGACACCTCCTTCCCAGCACTAGATTCCTCGCCCCTGGACCCCGAGGTAGTCCCCCCACCAGAGGAGTGTGAATCCCCCGGAGGACAGACCTCGGCACTCCCTGAAGGCACCCCAGATGTTGCATCCGGCCCCTCACCCCCGACCTCCGACACAGCAGAGTCATCGAGGGCTTGGAACCGATTGGAGAGGGGGATCAGAGGGGAGCCGGTGAGCCCTTCCGTAGGCACCCTAAAGGTCAGGGGGGGCATTAGATTTTTTTTTTCCCTGTTCTTCTTCTTCTTCCGCCTCTTACAGGTACGATTGTCACCCGTTTTTTTAGGCTGCTCCACCACCTCTTCATCCACACTTTCATACTGGGAAGAGTTATCAGAAGCAGCCACCTCCCTCTCCATCCTCTGGATCTTCTTGCTCACCGCCTTCTCCCCCAGGGCCTCAGAGGCTTCGGCTGCCGCCTCCAGGGTGAGGGCAGTCATCATCCCAGTTGCCTGAGGCTTATCCTGCCCCCTGCCCTTACGGTGCCTCACCTGTTGCCACTGGTGTGCAGATGTACCAGCCTCGCCTTTCCTCACTGACCCCTCAGCTCCCCTCAAGCCTCCACCCCCAGCCCCAGCAGAAGTTGCACCACCGGGGACTCCCCCATGGCTCCCCCCCGCTGGGCCAGAGATGGTGCCGAAAAAGGAGCAGGGGCAGCGGCTATACGGGTGACCTAGGTCACCACACAGGTGACACCTAATGTCACCACAGGCTGCGGCAAGATGACCTACCCCGCCACACAAGGCACACTTCTGCACCTTGCAGCCTGCGCTGAAGTGGCGGGGATCACCGCACCTGTGGCAGACCTTAGGTTGCCCCTGGTAGAAGATCTGGATTCTGTCCCTCCCAGAAATGCTGAGGAGGGGATGTGGGTGACCGTACCTCCTGAAACCTTCAACTTTACCATGAAGGTCCAGCCCCCTGACCAAATGCCAAACTCGTCCCTATTTTTCTTAGGGACGTCCGTGACTTCCCCATAACGGGAAAGCCACGTCATGATGTCAACCCCAGAGAGTGACTCGTTACTTGTCAGAACGGTCACCCTCTTTACACTATTTTGGCGAGACACCGCCTGAACGGCAAAGTCTCGCCAGCCGGGCTCCCCCTTTGCCAGTTTGAAATTCGTCCAGAAAAGCTCTAGGCCCTATGGCCGAACAAAACTGACATCGAAGAAGGAGGTGCCAAACGGATGAATCAGGGCAAAGATGTCCGTCGCCCTGAAGTCCATCTTTAGAAGGAGCTCCACAACCCTAGCTCTTGGCGGGCACGCTTCACTGCCCCTCCACCGAAGACGGACCACATTCCGCCTGGCCACCCCCTGCCCGGCTGTCGGGAGGGACCAAACCGTTTCCCCCTCCCTTTTATCTTGGAAGGCAGCCAGGTCGTATCTATCCAGCCA
Organism: Oophaga sylvatica; assembly: GCA_033576555.1. Taxonomy (NCBI): domain Eukaryota; kingdom Metazoa; phylum Chordata; class Amphibia; order Anura; family Dendrobatidae; genus Oophaga; species Oophaga sylvatica. Next base: position 210,290 of record JARQOD010000082.1, read on the forward strand.
AAAGGCCAAGTCCACCTCTCTGCCCTCTACATTGATCGTCCGTTCTCCCTTTTTGAGGGCCTCCAGGAAACGGCGCCGCAAGACGCCATCCTTGAGGTCCAAAGGCGAGGAAGCCCCCTGACCAGACCCTGAGGCTCCAGCCACTACCCCCGAATAACTCAGAGGACCGGCGGCTGGGGGGGCAGATGGACTGGCCCCCTCTCCCCTCCTTCCAGTACCCTCAGACACCCCATTCACACTTACCACCCCATTCACACTTGCCACTTTAGACACACTACCACTTGCATCCTCAACCGCAAACACTTCCATACCCACACCCTCCTCATACACTCCATCAGTCACCCCACTCTCACTCACATACACACTGGGGTCAATATTTTGCCTCACTTTTTGGGAACTTATAGATTTTACCGTTTCCACACTGCTACCGCCACCTGCTGGTGGCATCTTCCTTGCCGGGGGGTTCTGTCCACACAGTGCTGCTGACCCTTTAAGATCTGTGCTGCCATTGGGTTTCAGCAGCACTTCCTCCACAGCCTGCACAGAGCTGCCTTCTCTCCCACTGGCAGAGACCAAGCCAGGAGCAGTCCTGCCTCCAGCTCCATCCCGGCTCGTCGCCGGCGCCCCCACTGCAGGTAAGCCCCCAAACTCAGGGGACCCGGCCAGGCAAGTGCCCTTGCTGCTGTCTGCTGCAGTCTCTGCTTCATTGCTGATCACCATCATTTTTTTTTCCTTTTGCTGGGAAGCCACGCCCCCAGCCTCCAGCTTCACAGCATAGTGATCAGCAGCTGCACCCACATGAGCGGCGGGTGCCGAGGAGGCCACACCCCCCGAGACCGGCCGCATCGGGACCCCCAGAGCCGGGACCACCCCAGGGGCCCCCCCGGCGGTACCAGTCCCCTGGGGCACAGCACCCCCAACCACCACACACTGGGCCACAAACAGCTTGGGCACAGTGACTCCGGCGGCCGGCCCCAGGCTAGGCCACTCCCCCTCAGCATGCACCGGCGGCGGGGCCCCCAGCCTAGACTTCACCGCAGACCCCGCCAGGGAAGCCGACCCCACCAGTTGTTTTTTATGAGCCGGCTCTGCCGGAGCCTCAGGCCCCGCCCCCTTCACTTTACTAGGTGCCTGTGTCCCCAGAAGCGATCCAGTAACGGATCCGTAAGTAGAGGACCCAGACACCACAGCGCTCACCGCCGGAGATGCGGTCCCGGCTGCCACTCTCTTGCTCACCACGGGGCCGCCCTCCACACCATGCTCCATATCAGATACGTCACTACCCCCTCCATTACCACAAACAGAGGCGGCGCCCTGCGTGTCATGGCCTGCAATCTCCCCACTCCCTTGCTGCGGACCCACAACAGAGCCCGAGCCGGGGTGGGTAGCGGGTGCCGCACAGCGGGACCGGGGGGCCCCAGAGAGGGGGACATACACAAATTTCTGGACAAAAGATGTTTTTTTTACCTTCTTCTTAGCTTTTCTCTTCGTCCCCCTCCTGGTTGCCTCGTCATCGCAGATCTCATCCCCGAACCTCAGCTGGTTAAACCGGACCGGGGACTCGATATGCCGGATCTGCTGCATGACGAGGCAGCCCCCCTCACTGCTGCTACTACCACCATCCTCATCCTCCCCCTCGCACTCGCTGCCCTCTGAAGAGCCAGAATCTGGCGGGAGAGCCACTTGCTCGGGGGCTATCCCGCTGTGCGACGCCTGGAGATCTCTTACCAGGCCACCAGGCGGTGGGTAGGGCACGACCTCCTCCTCGCATTCCTCTTCCTCCTCCTCCACCACCTGGCTGGGGCTCCGTGGCCCCTCTGGAGCCCCACCGGTCATGGCTCTGAACCTGTCATCATTTTCCAGCTTTTCGCGGAAGAGCCCGCTGCCGGCCAGGATCTCGCACCTCCGGCTTGCCAGGTCTTCTATGGCTTTCTGGATTTTTCTGACCGTGGCGGATAGCTCGGTCTTCTTAATGCTGGAGGCCCTGTTGGACATCTCCTTAGCTACCCTCAACTCCCCCCAGAGGGATCTTAGCTTCCTTGAGGCGTCCTCATACTCACAGAGGTGCGCATGGACACGGGAACCATAAACCACGGTGGATTCCTTCGCCGCCTTGGTGCCCCACTTAAGGGGTCCCGCTGCAGCACCCCTGCTCGTACTCGGCCTACCTCCGGGGGAAGGAGCCGCCGCGGCCATGGCCTCTGGGGTACTGCGGGTCCTCATGCTGGATCCTTTGCCAGATTTTGTTAACCTAGCCGGATTGGGAGTCCTCCCACCCCCGCCGGCTTGGATCGGAGGTGGGAGCCGAGGGCCCTGCCCCGGAGGCCAGTCCCAAGATGAGCCTTCTTTCCTGGGAAAGAGGCAGACAAAAAGTCCTAGATGGAAACGTAACCTCTCTTCCCAGAAGCTGTCTCCAGGCACCACAGTCAGACTGCACAGCAAGCTCCGCCCCTTCCAGTGGGATGGTCCAGAGCTGCACTCACTATTCTGCTGGTGGAGTCACTGTGTACATTACATTACTGATCCTGAGTTACATCCTGTATTATACTCCAGAGCTGCACTCACTATTCTGCTAGTGCAGTCACTGTGTACATACATTACATTACTGATCCTGAGTTACACCCTGTATTATACTGCAGAGCTGCACTCACTATTCTGCTGGTGCAGTCACTGTGTACATACATTACTGATCCTGAGTTACATCCTGTATTATACTGCAGAGCTGCAGTCACTATTCTGCTGGTGCAGTCACTGTGTACATACATTACATTACTGATCCTGAGTTACATCCTGTATTATAATACTCCAGAGCTGCACTCACTATTCTGCTGGTGCAGTCACTGTGTACATACATTACATTACTGATCCTGAGTTACATCCTGTATTATACTCCAGAGCTGCACTCACTATTCTGCTAGTGCAGTCACTGTGTACATACATTACATTACTGATCCTGAGTTACACCCTGTATTATACTGCAGAGCTGCACTCACTATTCTGCTGGTGCAGTCACTGTGTACATACATTACATTACTGATCCTGAGTTACACCCTGTATTATACTGCAGAGCTGCACTCACTATTCTGCTGGTGCAGTCACTGTGTACATACATTACATTACTGATCCTGAGTTACATCCTGTATTATAATACTCCAGAGCTGCACTCACTATTCTGCTGGTGCAGTCACTGTGTACATACATTACATTACTGATCCTGAGTTACATCCTGTATTATACTCCAGAGCTGCACTCACTATTCTGCTGGTGCAGTCACTGTGTACATACATTACATTACTGATCCTGAGTTACATCCTGTATTATACCCCAGAGCTGCACTCACTATTCTGCTGGTGGAGTCACTGTGTACATACATTACTGATCCTGAGTTACATCCTGTATTGTACTCCAGAGCTGCACTCACTATTCTGATGGTGCAGTCACTGTGTACATACATTACATTACTGATCCTGAGTTACATCCTGTATTATACTCCAGCAGAGCTGCACTCACTATTCTGCTGGTGCAGTCACTGTGTACATACATTACACTACTGATCCTGAGTTACATCCTGTATTATATTCCAGAGCTGCACTCACTATTCTGCTGGTGCAGTCACTGTGTACATACATTACATTACTGATCCTGAGTTACATCCTGTATTATACTCCAGAGCTGCACTCACTATTCTGCTGGTGCAGTCACTGTGTACATACATTACATTACTGATCCTGAGTTACATCCTGTATTATACTCCAGAGCTGCACTCACTATTCTGCTGGTGCAGTCACTGTGTACATACATTACATTACTGATCCTGAGTTACATCTTGTATTATATTCCAGAGCTGCACTCACTATTCTGCTGGTGCAGTCACTGTGTACATACATTACATTACTGATCCTGAGTTACATCCTGTATTATACCCCAGAGCTGCACTCACTGTTCTGCTGGTGGAGTCACTGTGTACATACATTACTGATCCTGAGTTACATCCTGTATTGTACTCCAGAGCTGCACTCACTATTCTGCTGGTGCAGTCACTGTGTACATACATTACATTACTGATCCTGAGTTACATCCTGTATTATACTCCAGAGCTGCACTCACTATTCTGCTGGTGCAGTCACTGTGTACATACATTACATTACTGATCCTGAGTTAAATCCTGTATTATACTCCAGAGCTGCACTCACTATTCTGCTGGTGCAGTCACTGTGTACATACATTACATTACTGATCCTGAGTTACATCCTGTATTATACTCCAGAGCTGCACTCACTATTCTGCTGGTGCAGTCACTGTGTACATACATTACATTACTGATCCTGAGTTACATCCTGTATTATACCCCAGAGCTGCACTCACTATTCTGCTGGTGGAGTCACTGTGTACATACATTACTGATCCTGAGTTACATCCTGTATTGTACTCCAGAGCTGCACTCACTATTCTGATGGTGCAGTCACTGTGTACATACATTACATTACTGATCCTGAGTTAAATCCTGTATTATACTCCAGAGCTGCACTCACTATTCTGCTGGTGCAGTCACTGTGTACATACATTACATTACTGATCCTGAGTTACATCCTGTATTATACTCCAGAGCTGCACTCACTATTCTGCTGGTGCAGTCACTGTGTACATACATTACATTACTGATCCTGAGTTACATCCTGTATTATACTCCAGAGCTGCACTCACTATTCTGCTGGTGCAGTCACTGTGTACATACATTACACTACTGATCCTGAGTTACATCCTGTATTATACTCCAGAGCTGCACTCACTATTCTGCTGGTGCAGTCACTGTGTACATACATTACATTACTGATCCTGAGTTAAATCCTGTATTATACTCCAGAGCTGCACTCACTGTTCTGCTGGTGCAGTCACTGTGTACATACATTACATTACTGATCCTGAGTTACATCCTGTATTATACTCCAGAGCTGCACTCACTATTCTGCTGGTGCAGTCACTGTGTACATACATTACACTACTGATCCTGAGTTACATTCTGTATTATACTCCAGAGCTGCACTCACTATTCTGCTGGTGCAGTCACTGTGTACATACATTACATTACTGATCCTGAGTTACATCCTGTATTATACTCCAGAGCTGCACTCACTATTCTGCTGGTGCAGTCACTGTGTACATACATTACATTACTGATCCTGAGTTACATCCTGTATTATACTCCAGAGCTGCACTCACTATTCTGCTGGTGCAGTCACTGTGTACATACATTACACTACTGATCCTGAGTTACATCCTGTATTATACTCCAGAGCTGCACTCACTATTCTGCTGGTGCAGTCACTGTGTACATACATTACATTACTGATCCTGAGTTAAATCCTGTATTATACTCCAGAGCTGCACTCACTGTTCTGCTGGTGCAGTCACTGTGTACATACATTACATTACTGATCCTGAGTTACATCCTGTATCTCTTTTATTATAAAAAATACAAAACTAAACTTACAGGCAAACCATAGACAAAATTTACAGACAAACTCAATAACAAAAACATTATCCATAAATCCCAAAAGTCCAATGTCCAACAGATATATAGAAACAAAATGTTCCTCCATTTCATTAACACCCCCGGCAAGGGAAGCTATATCCTTTTTTTTTTTTCCCTCATACACTCATACCCATGCATTCACCTCTAGAAAAAAAAACAAAATTCAGCCAACTGCCCTAAAGAAAGTAAATAGGCCACCTGGCCAAAATTAATGATACAATCTTCATATACATATATATACACACATACTATACCTCGTATATACATATATATATTTTTTTTAATTTTTAATTTTTTTTTTTTTTTATTATTTTTTTTTATTATTTTTCCTAAACTAAACCACCACCATTCCCCCAAAGGTCCCACGAAAGTTTGTGGCCTATCACACCAGGTCCCACGAAAGTTTGTGGCCTTTCTTACACAGCAAATCTTCTTGGCATCCCGCCGGACGTCCATTCTCCAAAACCCATCCCCCCTCCCCCCAAGAGACCCCCCACACCACCTAAACTAAATCCCCCTACAAGAATTATAGTACACATACAACATATATATACAGTATATATACACAACCTTATAATAACATATATCAATAATAACACCTATCAATAATAACCACTACACACCTTAACCATGACCAAAGAACAGGCCCAAGTTCAATGCTTGCAAGCCCTATACCCAGGTTACCAATTCCAAAACAAAAATCTATACGTGAGGGTTACAGCCCACCACCAGGAACTGGAGACCATAGAGGCTCTCACCCTAATCTACCGCACATCACCCTGACCCTCCCTAACAACACAAAAGAGAAAATCCTGTCCCTATAGCCCTACCAACCTCTCCCTACCTGCCCCTACCTGTCCCTCACTGACCCTCACTACCAACCCAATACTAACTACCTGTCCCTAAAGACTGTCCCTATCTGTCCCTCCCTGTCCCTACACATCTATCTGACCCTACAAAATAAAGATAAAAGGATAAAAAATACTAACAGCCCTATCACAGGCACACAGAACCTAACTCACCCTAGGGCACATTAAAGGAGAAACCCCTCCATAGGAGAGGCCCTCCCTGCACCCAGCCTCTCAAACTCCAGGGAGCGCACTTTTGCCAGGTCACCCAGGATGTTCCTAATCACCTCTTCCCTGGGGGACTTTCCGCTGAGTAGACACTAGACACCGTGCATTCCACGTGCAGAACCTAGTTACTAAACTAACTAAGAAAACAGTGCCCCGATCTCGGCCACCAAGGGACCTGAATGCCCCATAGGCCCACTCCGCATAGGAGAGGCTTGCCAGCCTGGGCCAGCCAATGGAAGCACCCACCCTGCTGTAGACCTCTGTATTAAAGGGACACCGAAGCAGGAAGTGCTCCATGCTTTCAAGCATGCCACCACACTCCTCGCGGGGACAATCCCGGTCATCAGAGCTCCTGTACTTCAGGTTGTCCCTCACATACAGCTTCCCATGGAAGCAGCGCCAAGCCAAGTCCCAAAACTTCAAGGGGATCCGCTTAGAGTTCAATAACCCGAGCCCCACCTCCAGATCCCGGCTTGGGCAATCCCTGAGCGCCAGGGGCTTCTGAAAGTGGGTCAACAGGACCCTATTGTCAAGAAACCTTCTCGACATGATCCTGATCTCCCACACTCCCAGACCCACCGACGGATCACCTTCAGAACCGGGGTAACGTAAGCCGGAAGATGCCCATGAGGTGTACGAAGGTCCTTCACCTGCCCACCTGTCTCCCATTCCTGGAAGAAAGGCCGAAACCACCCCTACAGGAGAATACCCACGGAGGAGCCCTCTCTGACCAGAGGTTGGCGATGTTTGCCTTAAGAAAGGTGTTTACTAGAAACACCACTGGGTTGACCATACCCAACCCTCCTAGTCTCCTCGTGCAGTACGTGACCTCTCTCTTGATTAGGTTCAGCCTATTTCCCCATAATAATTGGAAAAACAGGCTGTAGACCCGTGTCCAAAGAGGCTCTGGCAAGATGCAGACGCTGCCCAGATATATTAGCAAAGGAAGCAAATAGCCCTTGGCAAGACTAACCCTTTCCCTTAGGGTCAAGGACTAACCCTTCCACTGATCCACCTTCTGGGCGGCAATCTTAAGTCTGCCCTCCCAGTTTTGCTGGGGATAGTCCCCCGGGCCGAAACTGATGCCTAATATTTTTGCTGTGGCCTGAGGCCCTGGAAGGGTGTCCGGGAGATCAAAACTTGGATCTCCCCCTCCCAGCCAGAGACTCTCACACTTGTCCCGGTTGATCATGGACCCGGATGCCACCGAGTAGCGTTCAACCTCAGACATCACCCAATCCGCCTCCTCTCTCGAGGATACAAAAAGGGAAACGTCGTCAGCGTACGCCACTACCCTCAAGGCGGCCTCCGGCACCGCCCGGTCCATCCCGACTCCCACCAACGGTCCGCGCTCCACCCTCCTTAAAAGGGGGTCGATCGCGAACACGTATAACAGTGGGCTCAGAGGACAGCCCTGGCGGACACCAGACCTCACCTCAAAAGGGTGTCCGACCCAACCGTTCACTAGCGGAAAAGTCTCTGCCCCATTGTGTAAAACTCTCAACCAATCAACAAACCTCCCAGGCAGACCGTACCTCAGAAGAACGGACCAGAGGTACTCATGGTTAACCCGGTCAAAGGCCTTTGCCTGGTCTAAGGACAGCAAGTACCCCTTCCAGTGACCTGCCCTGCCCTGCTCCACTGCCTCTCGGACACCGAGCACAGCACTAAATGTACTGCGGCCTGGAACAGAGCAGTGCTGGGCCCCCGAAAGGAGCCGGGGTGCAAACTTCACCAACCGATTAAAAAGCACCTTTGCCAGAACCTTTCGGTCCGTATTGAGAAGCGCTATGGGACGCCAATTCTCAATACGGGACGAGTCTTTACCCTTTGACAGGATAATCAGGGCTGACTTCCTCATTGAACTGGGCAGAGTGTCCGAGGAGAGGCACTCATTAAACACCTCAGTCAAGAGGGGGACCAAAGAGTCCCGAAAAGTCTTGTAGAACTCGGATGTTAAGCCATCCGGACCGGGCGACTTTTTGGGCCGTAGCCCATCAATCGCCCGTCTCACTTCCTCTTCCCTGATTGCTTCTGCCAAAACATGAAGAGAGGGGTCATCCCCGGCTCAGGGATGGTTTCAGCCAGGAAAGCCGACATCTCATCCCGATCAGGATCCCTCCTCCCCAAGAGATGCGAGTAGAAGGATCTGACCACCTCCAGGATCCCTGATTTGGATCTGTTCAGGGACCCGTACTGTCGATCAGTCCTTGTCACGCTGTATAGCAGATATATATATGTGATGACAATAATCTATATCAAAAGGGCAACATACTATATAACATGCGCATAGCTATATGATAACATAGATTTACCTGACAGAAAGTCCAGTGGGTCAAAACGGAATCCGTTATACGCTGTCTCCGGCTAGAGGGTGACCGGGGTCTAAGCTGACCCTAAACTGGGGTCCTAACTAATCCCTCAACCTGGAGGTACTGTTAAAGGTACAGAGGTCCAGGCCACCAGCGTAAACCCTGTCTCCTATCAATCCCTGCCAACTGTATTCTAGTCCTAAGAAGGACCCTGAATACCACCAAAGGGAATGAACAGGTAACGGTTAATGAACAGAAAGACATACAAGAAAGACAAGAAATAAAGTAAATAAAGTCTTACATACAACACTCACACACAGTAGGAACACCTAAGGTCTCAGAGATAAACTATAAGCTGTAAGAGTAAAAACAACTAAGGAGCTCTTAGCTTAAGTATTCTCAGAACCGATCCAGTCTGCTAAACTATATGAATGCTTTCACCGGCATCAAACACCCAGACTGGCAGGAATATAAAGGAAACTAATTAGAACATAATCCAAAGCAGCCGGGCGAGGCTGGACCTAGTCTTAGCAAAGAGCTAGGTAAAATTAACTCTCTCATTACCAAACACAAAGAAACAGCAGCTCAGCTGTGAGAAGTCAGAATGTGCAATCGCGACGATCTTCGTGGCGATGCACCCATGACAGTACCCCCCCTTCTACGAGGGGCCTCCGGACCCTCATGACCAGGTCTGTCTGGGTAAATTGTGTGAAAGGTCCGAACCAATCGATCTGCGTTATCATCAGACGCAGGGACCCACGTCCTCTCCTCAGGACCATACCCCTCCAATGAACTTCCACGTTATCATTGACTACCACTGAAGGAGGAGGTAGAGGTGACGGTATGACTGGTGCCACATACTTTTTAAGTAATGACTTGTGAAACACATTATGAATTTTAAACGTAGGAGGGAGGTCCAGACGAAATGCCACAGGATTAATTATGGAACTGATCCTGTATGGCCCGATGAATCTGGGACCCAACCTCCAGGAGGGAACTTTAAGTTTTATATTCCTGGTAGACAACCACACCAGATCGTTCACCCTCAGATCTAGACCAGAAACTCTCCTCCTATCAGCCATCCGTTTGTAAGGGTTCTCCGTAACCTTCAGTCTTAAGCGATCTGGAACTATCAGTCTCCCTGGAAGTCCCACAGGGGCGTCCCCCTGAGCCCCCAATACCTCCCCCTCAAGCTCAGAGCATACAGCTGACACTACAACTCCCTCCTGAGGAATAGGAACCGGATCATCCGTCTTCCCGACCCCTGGGAAAGTACGAGATAAGGCATCAGGAAGCAACTTTATTGAGCAGTCATATGTGCGATGAGGAGGTAACTCTTTACACCCCTCCTCTGAGAACTTCTCCCAAAAGTCCTCCAGAAAAGGAGGCAAAGTCCTAGGCACAACCGCACCGATGACCGTGCTTATGCAGTTATTCTTGCAAAATTCACCCCACTGGCTTATCTTTCTGGATTGCCAATCAATCACTGGGTTATGTTTAGCCAACCAAGGAAGTCCCAACACAATAGGAGCAGGCAGACCCTCCAACACATAACAAGACAATTGCTCTTTATGTATTGCCCCTACTCGAAGATCTATGTTATGAACAGCTTGTACCAAGCTACCTTGACCAAGAGGTCTAGAATCAATAGAGAGTATAGGGACCGGTTTGGCCAATACACTCAGTTGCATACCATGCACCTGGGCAAACCGAGTGTCCACCAAATTAGCCCCGGACCACTATCAAGAAAAACAGAAATCCTCTCAGTTCTAGTACCAATCACCACCTCCGCAGGCACGAGAAACTGAGAGGGATTTGGGGACGAAATACACACTCCCAGGTTAACTCCTTGGTTCAAAGAGGTCCGGGATGGACACCCCCCAACAAAATGTCCCTCTCTCCCGCAAAAGAAACACCTTCTAGTCTTGCGGCGCACCGCTGATTCCCTCCTACAAAATGATGTCCCTCCCAACTGCATGGGTTCCTCAGAACAGACCAGGGGAACCTCAGTATAAGGGACTTTAGTAGTAGGTGGAGTCATCACGGGGGGCGGAGTTACCTCGCGTCTTCCCCGAAGACGTCTATCAATGCGAATAGCGAGGGCCATAGCAGCCTCCAGTGATGGAGGAGAATCATACTGAGCCAACACATCTTTTAATTTGTCAGACAACCCTTGACAAAACTGGCTCCTAAGAGCTGGGTCATTCCACTGAGTATCTGTTGCCCATCTACGGAACTCAGAAGAATATTCCTCCGCTGGACGATTTCCTTGCCGTATTTTACGCAACCTTGTTTCAGCAAGGGAGACTCGATCCGGATCATCATATACCAGACCCAGGGCAGTAAAAAATCGATCCACTGACTGGAGATCTGGGGAGCCTGGAGGAATAGAGAACGCCCAAGATTGAGGATCCCCTTGTAAGAGCGAGATAACAATTCCCACCCTCTGCTCTTCACTCCCAGATGACCGAGGCCGCAGCCGAAAGTACAATTTACATGCCTCCCGGAAAGTAAAAAATTTGTCCCGCCCACCAGTGAACCTGTCCGGGAGAGCAACCTTAGGTTCAGATCTGGTTTGCTCCGGGGGGGACAGAACCTTGGACTTAATGTCTGCCAACTCCATGGACAATCCCTGCAACTGCCGGGCCAGCTGGGCTACTGGATCCATGATAGCTGGGGAGAATCTTTAGTATAGGCCGGTGAAAATGTCACGCTGTATAGCAGATATATATATGTGATGACAATAATCTATATCAAAAGGGCAACATACTATTAACATGCGCATAGCTATATGATAACATAGATTTACCTGACAGAAAGTCCAGTGGGTCAAAACGGAATCCGTTATACGCTGTCTCCGGCTAGAGGGTGACCGGGGTCTAAGCTGACCCTAAACTGGGGTCCTAACTAATCCCTCAACCTGGAGGTACTGTTAAAGGTACAGAGGTCCAGGCCACCAGCGTAAACCCTGTCTCCTATCAATCCCTGCCAACTGTATTCTAGTCCTAAGAAGGACCCTGAATACCACCAAAGGGAATGAACAGGTAACGGTTAATGAACAGAAAGACATACAAGAAAGACAAGAAATAAAGTAAATAAAGTCTTACATACAACACTCACACACAGTAGGAACACCTAAGGTCTCAGAGATAAACTATAAGCTGTAAGAGTAAAAACAACTAAGGAGCTCTTAGCTTAAGTATTCTCAGAACCGATCCAGTCTGCTAAACTATATGAATGCTTTCACCGGCATCAAAACACCCAGACTGGCAGGAATATAAAGGAAACTAATTAGAACATAATCCAAAGCAGCCGGGCGAGGCTGGACCTAGTCTTAGCAAAGAGCTAGGTAAAATTAACTCTCTCATTACCAAACACAAAGAAACAGCAGCTCAGCTGTGAGAAGTCAGAATGTGCAAATCGCGACGATCTTCGTGGCGATGCACCCATGACAGTCCTGTCACCATCTTACAATTCACTGACAACCTGCAGTTTCTGTAAGGGTCGGGCGAGCGGTACCTCCCGAAATCCCTCTCAAAAACCAAGGATGTGTGGCCTATCGTACTGGCACCCCTTGAGCAAGGTCTTCACCCTGGAGATTTCCCCTCGGTCCCTCCAGTCGAGACGAGCTGCTCGAGTTTCCTCCCCAGCTGCCGATACAGGCGGTACCTGTTCAGGCCCCTGAGGCTCGAGAGCTGACGGAAAAAACCTTGCGACCCTTCTTTTGAAGATCTCCCACCACTTCAGACTTACTGCTACAAAGACCCAAGAGAGGTACCTGGCTCTGAAGAAATTCCTCAAAGGACTGTCTTACTTCCGCTTCTTCCAGAAGGGACGAATTCAGCTTCCATAGGCCTCTCCCCATCCGGGGAGTCTCTGTAACATTCAAAGTAATGAAAATCAAAACAGTGATCGGAGAACTCCACCTCAACAGCGGACACTGCAGAAGAGACGGCTTCCTCCTTTAAAAAAAACCTGTCTATCCTAGACCTACTGCTTCCCCTATAAAAGGTGAAACCCTCGTGACCTGGAGTGTGCCGGATGTGGACATCCACCAGGCGAGCTTCGCTTACTATGCTATTCAAGGCTACGCTATCATAAGTCAGCCGGTCTCCGGGGCCTCCCTATCACGGAGTCTGGTTATAGCATTAAAATCCCACCGAAGACCACCTGCCGGCTCGTAAAAAGATAGGGCTTGATCCTCAGGAAGAGACATTTACGGTCCCACTTAGATTGCGGGCCATAGATATTGATGAGCCGAAGCTCCTGTCCCCTCATGAAGACGTCAAGGACCAAACATTCCCCATTTCTACCTCGATCACCGTCTGCATTCCACCTCCGCGGTCTTAAAAGGACCGCTTACCCCGCTATATACGGCTCGGCCGCAAGAGACCAGTATGAGGGCCCACTCCTCCATTCCCTCTTTGCTTTGTGGATGGACCCCAGGTCCGTTAGTCTGGTCTCCTGCAAAAATAAAACATCAGCCTCAACCCGGGTGAAAAATCAAAGGCCGTAAATCTAGCCGTATCCGACTTTATGCTGGCGACATTAATCGACGCCAGAGTCAACGGGGTAGGTTCCGCCATCATGGGTGATGAGTTAGACGGGCCTGTTTTTTAACCGTACCCCCAGATTTCCTCCTCCCCCTCTGAGGGAGGAACCCGACTCACCCCTCCTCTTTAAAGACACCGAGGTGTCCATATCCTCCTTAGCAGCAGTGGACACCTCCTTCCCAGCACTAGATTCCTTGCCCCTGGACCCGGGTAGTCCCCCCGCCAGAGAAGTGTGAATCCCCCGGAGGACGGACCTCGCCACTCCCTGAAGGCACCCCAGATGTTGCATCCGGCCCCTCACCCCCGACCTCCGACACAGCAGAGTCATCGAGGGCTTGGAACCGATGGAGAGGGGGATCAGAGGGGAAGCCGGTGAGCCCTTCCGTGGGCACCCTAGCGGTCAGGGGGGGGGCATTAGATTTTTAGCCTTGTTCTTCTTCTTCCGCCTCTTACCGGTACGATTGTCACCCGTTTTTTTAGGCTGCTCCACCCCTCTTCATCCACACTTTCATACTGGGAAGAGTTATCAGAAGCAGCCAAACCCTCCCTCTCCATCCTCCGGATCTCCTCGCTCACCGCCCTTCCCCAGGGCTCAGAGGCTTCGGCTGCCGCCTCCAGGGTGGGGGCAGTCATCACCCCAGTTGCCTGAGGCTTATCCTGCCCCCTGCCCTTACGGTGCCTCACCTGTTGCCACTGGTGGGCGATGTACCAGCCTCGCCTTTCCTCACTGACCCCTCAGCTCCCCATCACGCCTCCACCCCCAGCCCCAGCAGAGGTTGCACCCACCGGGAACCCCCCATGGCTCCCCCCGCTGGGCAGAGATGGTGCCGGAAAAGGAGCGGGGGCAGCGGCTATACGGGTGACCTAGGTCACCACACAGGTGACACCTAATGTCACCACAGGCTGCGGCAAGATGACTAACCCCCCCACACAAGGCACACTCTGCACCTTGCAGCCTGCGCTGAAAATGGCAGGGATTACCGCACCTGTGGCAGACCTTCGTGTTGCCCCGGTAGAAGATCTGGATTCTGTCCCTCCCCAGAAATGCTGAGGAGGGGATGTGGGTGACCGTACCTCCTGAAACCTTCAACTTTACCATGAAGGTCCAGCCCCTGACCAAATGCCAAACTCGTCCCTATTTTTTCTTAGGGACGTCCGTGACTTCCCCATAACGGGAAAGCCACGTCATGATGTCGACCCCAGAGAGTGACTCGTTACTTGTCAAAACGGTCACCCTCTTTACACTATTTTGGCGAGACACCGCCTGTACGGCAAAGTCTCGCCCGCCGGGCTCCCCCTTTGCCAGTTCGAAATTCGACCAGAAAAGCTTAGGCCCTCTGGCCGAACAAAACTGACATCGAAGAAGGAGGTGCCAAATGGATGAATCAGGGCAAAGATGTCCTTCGCCCTGAAGTCCATCTTCAGAAGGAGCTCACAACCCTCTTCTTGCGGGCACGCTTCCCCTGCCCCTCCACCGAAGACGGACCACATTCCGCCTGGCCACCCCCTGCCCGGCTGTCGGGAGGGTCCAAACCGTTTCCCCCTCCCTTTTATCTTGGAAGGCAGCCAGGCCGTATCTATCCAGCCAAAAGGCCAATCCACCTCTCTCCCCTTTCTACATTGATCGTCCGTTCTCCTTTTTGAGGGCCTCCAGGAAACGGCGCCGCAAGGCGCAATCCTGAGGTCCAGGGGCGAGGAAACCCCTTACCAGACCCTGAGCTCCAGCCACCACCCCCGAATAACTCAGGGCCCGGCGGCTGGGGGGGCAGATGGACTGGCCCCTCCCCCCCCCTTTCCCAGTACCCTCAGACACCCCATTCACACTTGCCACTTTAGACACACTGCCACCCGCATCCTCAACCGCAGAACTTCCATACACACACCCTCCTCATCCACGCCATCAGTCACCCCACTCTCACTCACATGCACACTGGGGTCAATATTTTGCCTCACTTTTTGGGAACTTACAGATTTTACCATTTCCACACTGCTACCACCACCTACTGGTGGCATCTTCCCTGCCGGGGGGTTCTGTCCACACCAGCTGCTGGGCCCTTTAAGACCTGTGCTGCCATTGGGCTTCAGCAGCACTACCTCCATAGGCTGCACAGAGCTGCCTCCTCTCCCACTGGCAGAGACCAAGCCAGGAGCAGTCCTGCCTCAGCTCCATCCTGGCTCCTCGCCGGCGCCCCCACTGCAGGTAAGCCCCAGACTCAGGGACCCGGCCCAGGCATGCGCCCTTGCTGCTGTCTGCTGCAGCTGCAGTCTCTGCTTCACTGCTGATCTTTACCATTTTTTTTTCCTTTTTGCTGGGAAGCCACGCCCCCAGCCTCCAGCTTCACAGCACAGAGGTCAGAAGCTGCACCCACATGGGCGGTGGGTGCCGAGGAGGCCCACCCCCCGAGACCGGCTGCAGCGGGACCCCCGGAGCCGACCGGAGCTGGGACCACCCCAGGGGCCCCCCGGCGGTACCAGTCCCTGGGGCACAGCGCCCCCAACCACCACACCCTGGGCCACAAACAGCTTGGGCACAGCGACTCCGGCGCCGGCCCCAGGCTAGGCCACTCCCCCTTAGCATCTGCCGGCGGCGGGGCCCCCAGCCCAGACTTCACCGCAGACCCCGCCAGGGGAGCTGACAGCACCACCTGCTTTTTATGAGCCGGCTCTGCCGGAGCCACAGGCCGCCCCCTTCACTTTACTGGGTGCCTGGGTCCCCAGAAGCGATCCAGTAACGGATCCGTAAGTGGGGGACCCAGACACCACAGCGCTCACCGCCGGAGATGCGGTCCCGGCTGCCACTCTCTTGCCACCACTGGGCCGCCCTCCTCACCATGCTCCATATCAGACACGTCACTACCCCCTCCATTACCACAAACAGAGGCGGCGCCCTGCGTGTCATGGCTGTAATCTCCCCGCTCCCTTGCTGCGGACCCACAACAGAGCACGAGCCGGGGTTGGGTACGGGTGCTGCACAGCGGATCGGGGGGCCCCAGAGAGGGGGACATACACAAACTTCTGGACAACAGCTGTTTTTTTTTTCCTTCTTAGCTTTTCTCCCTTCATCCCCCTCCTGGTTGCCTCGTCATCGCAGATCTCATCCCCGAAACCCCAGCTGGTTTAACCGGACCGGGGACTCGATCTGCCGGATTGCTGCATGACGAGGCAGCCCCCCTCACTGCTATCTACCACCACCTCATCCTCCCCCTCGCACTCGCTGCCCTCTGAGGAGCCAGAATCTGGTGGGAGAGCCACTTGCTCGGGGGCTATCCCGCTGTGCGACGCCTGGAGATCTCTTACCGGCCACCAGGCGGTGAGTAGGGCACGACCTCCTCCTCGCATTCCTCTTCCTCCTCCTCCACCGCCTGGCTGAGGGTCCGTGGCCCCTCAGGACCCCTCCGGTCATGCTCTGAAACCGGTCGTCATTTTCCAGCTTTCACGGAAGGGCCCACTGCCGGCCAGGATCTCGCACCTCCGGGTTGCCGGTCTTCTATGGCTCTCTGGATTTTTCTGACCGCGGCGGATAGCTCGGCCTTTTTTATTGCCGGAGGCCCTGTTGGACCTCTCCTTAGCTACCCTCAACTCCCCCCAGAGGGGTCTTAGCTTTCTTGAGGGTCCTCATATCACAAAGGTGTGCATGGACGCGGGAACCATAGACCACGGTGGTCTCTTTCGCCATCTTGGTGCCCACTTTAGGGGCCCCGCTGCAGCACCCCTGCTCGTACTCGGCCTACCTCCGGGGGAAGGAGCCGCCGCGGCCATGGCCTCTGGGGTACTGCGGGTCCTCATGCTGGATCCTTTGCCAGATTTTGCTATCCTAGCCGGATTGGGGGTCCTCCCACCCTCCGCCGGCTTGGACCGGGAGGTGGGAGCCGGGGCCCTGCCCGGAGGCCACTCCCAAGATGAGCCTTCTTTCCTGGGAAGGAGGCAGACAAAAAGTCCTGGATGGAAAAATCTCCCTTCCCGAGCAGCACACACAGGACCACAGTCAGACCGCACGGCAAGCTCTGCCCCCTTTCCCGTGGGATGGTCCAGAGCTTGCACTCCTATTCTGCTGGTGCAGTCACTGTGTACATCATTACATTACTGATCCTGAGTTAAATCCTGTATTATACTCCAGGCTGCACTCACTGTTCTGCTGGTGCAGTCACTGTGTACATAATTACTGATCCTGAGTTACATCCTGTATTATACTCCAGGCGCACTCACTATTCTGCTGGTGCAGTCACTGTTTACATACATTACACTACTGATCCTGGAGTTACATTCTGATTTACTCAGAGCTGCACTCACTATTCTGCTGGTGCAGTCACTGTGTACATACATTACATTACTGATCGAGTTAATCCTGTATTATACTCCAGAGCTGCACTCACTTTTCTGCTGTGCAGTCACTGTGTACATACAATTACATTACTGATCTGAGTTACATCCTGTATTATACTCCAGAGCTGCATCACTATTCTGCTGGTGCAGTCACTGTGTACATACATTACACTACTGATGCTGAGTACATCCTGTATTATACTCCAGAGCTGCACCACTATTCTGCTGGTGCGTCACTGTGTACATACATTACATTACTGATCCTGAGTTAAATCCTGTATTTATACTCCGAGCTGCACTCACTGTTCTGCTGGTGCAGTCACTGTGTACATACATTACATTACTGATCCTGAGTTACATCCTGTATTTAACTCCAGAGCTGCACTCACTATTCTGCTGGTGCAGTCACTGTTGTACATTACATTACACTACTGATCCTGAGTTACATTCTGTATTATCTCCAGAGCTGCACTCACTATTTCTGCTGGTGCAGTCACTGTGTACAATACATTACATTACTGATCCTGAGTTAAATCCTGTATTATACTCCAGAGCTGCACTCACTATTCTGCTGGTGCAGTCACTGTGTACATACAGGTCCTTCTCAAAAAATAGCATACAGTGCTAAATTTCATTATTTTCCATAATGTAATGATTACAATTAAACTTTCATATATTTTAGATTCATTACACACCAACTGAAATTTGTCAGGTCTTTTTTGTTTTAATATGATGATTTGGCAACAACAAACAACAACTCCTGATAACCCAAAAAACTGTCTCAAAAAATTAACATATTTCAACCATCAATAAAATAAGTGTTTTTTAAAACAAACAAAAAACCATCAAATAATAAGTTCAGTTATGCACTCAATACTTGGTCGGGAATCCTTTTTGCAGAAAATTGATGCTTCAATGCGGGTGGCATGGAGGCAATCACCTGGACACTGCTGAGGTGTTAGGAGGCCCGGATGTCGATAGCGGCCTTTAAGCTCATCCAGAGTGTTGGGTCTTGCGTCTCTCAAAAACTTTCTCTTCACAATATCCACAGATTCTCTATGGGGTTCAGGTCAGGAGAGTTGGCAGGCCAATTGAGCACGTAATACCATGGTCAGTAAACCATTTACCAGGGTTTTTGGCACTGTGAGCAGGTGCCAGGTCGTGCTGAAAAATTAAATCTTCATCTCCATAAAGCATTTCAGCCGATGGAAGCATGAAGTGCTCCAAAATCTCCTGATAGCTAGGCTGCATTGACCCTGCCCTTGATGAAACACAGTGACCAACAACCAGCAGCTGACTGGACCCCACCCATCACTGACTGTGGGTACTTGACACTGGACTTCAGCATTTTGGCATTTCCTTCTCCCCGTCTTCCTCCAGACTCTGGCACCTTGATTTCCGAATGACATGCAAAATTTGCTTTCATCAGAAAAAGTACTTGGGCCCCACTTTAGCAACAGTCCAGTGCTGCTTCTCTGTAGCCCAGTCAGGCGCTTCTGCGCTGTTTATGGTTCAAAAGTGGCTTTACCTGGGGAATGCGGCCACCTGTAGCCATTTCCTGCAACCGCCTGTGCACGGTGGCTATGGATGTTTCTACACCAGACTCAGTCCACTGCTTCCTCAGGTCCCCCAAGGTCTGAATCGGTCCTTCTCCACAATCTTCCTCAGGGTCCGGTCACCTCTTCTCATTGTACAACGTTTTTCTGCCACATTGTTTCCTTCCAACAGACTTCCCATTGAGGTGCCTTGATACAGCACTCTGGGAACGCCTATTTGTGAGAAATTTCTTTTGGGTCTTACCCTCTTGCTTTGGGGTGTCAATGATGGCCTTCTTGACATCAGTCATGTCGCTAGTGTTACCCATGATGGGGGTTTTGAGTAATGAACCAGGGCAGGGAGTTTTTAAAAGCCTCAGGAATGTTTTGCATGTGTTTAGAGTTAATTAGTTGATTCAGAAGATTAGGGTAATAGGTCGTTTAGAGAACCTTTTCTTGATATGCTAATTTTTTGAGACGGTTTTTTTGGGTTATCAGGAGTTGTATGCCAAATCATCAGTATTAAAACAATAAAAGACCTGACAAATTTCAGTTGGTGTGTAATGAATCTAAAATATATGAAAGTTTTAATTGTAATCATTACATTATGGAAAATAATGAAATTTAGCATATATGCAATTTTTGAGAAGGACTGTACATTAAATTACTGATCCTGAGTTACATCCTGTATTATACTCCAGAGCTGCACTCACTATCTGCTGGGTGCAGTCACTGTGTACATACATTACATTACTGATCCTGAGTTACATCTGTATTATTACTCCAGAGCTGCACTCATATTCTGCTGGTGCAGTCACTGGTACATACATTACATTACTGATCCTGAGTTACATCCTGTATTTACTCCAGCAGAGCTGCACTCACTATTCTGCTGGTGCAGTCACTGTGTACATACATTACATACTGATCCTGAGTTACATCTTGTATTATACTCCAGAGCTGCACTCCACTATTCTGTGGTGCAGTCACTGTGTACATACATTACTGTTATGTTTCGGTAGTGAGGGAGTGCAGGTAAAAAAGGCAATAAACCGAGCAGTGGAATCTTGGGATTGCGACCTACTAACCACCACAACAGAGGGGAGCCGTGGAGCGTTCTGTTGGTCCTGACGCCTCGTCACAGCCCTGAGAAATAACTACCTAAAGATAGAAATAGGAAAGCTTCTGCCCGGAGCAGAACCCCAAAGATAATAGAAAGCCCCAAAACATGTAATGGCGGTTAGACAAGAGGAAATACGACACAAAAGAAAATGAAAGCAAACACTGGGGCCCAAACTACAAATAGAAAAGGACAGGAAGGGTATTACTGAATCCCGAAAACCCTGAAAAACACCAACCACTAATTTCAAATCACCTGAGATCACACACCTCTACCACCTAAAATTAGGTCCTTGGAGGTAACAAATCAAAAAGCAGCCACTGAAAAAACTGGAAAAAAACAAAAGAAAAAAAACTCAGTGGCGAACTAAACTGGAGGGGGCAAAGCCCCCGGAGGGAAAAACCCAAAGGCCCCCAAAAAGTGCAGGACAAAGCAAAAATATAGCAACAACACAAAGAAAAAAAAATTCTTATTGGTAGCAGGGGAGATGCAGACAGACACGCAGGCTACAAGGGAAACTGGAAGAAGGATTCAGACCAGAACAATTGATCACCCGGCAACCCGAGGGGAAAATGACTCCCTTTAAAAACCGTCGTAAAAACCTGATCCCAGTCCCACAATCTTCACTGTACCGTTGTAACCCCAAGGGGCCTCTGCTCGAACCATCTCAAACCCATTCACACAGTACCCCCCCCTTGAGGAGGGGTCACCGAACCCCTTTGAGAACAGGTCGGTCAGGGAGTTCATGATACGCACGGATAAGTCTCCTGCATGGAGTCCGAAGCAAACACCCAAGAATTGCTTCCTGCCATAACCTCTCCTTTAACCAAATAGGAGTCTTCGTTGAAAAAGAGAATCCAATATTTTCTCAACCAAACTCCAATTGCCCTCAACCAAAACAGGGTCAGGAGGCACAGTACAGAACCACGGGCCAACAAACCTCTTCAACAAGGATTGTGGAACAGTTAGGTTTTTAAAAATGTCCCTGGAAGAAGCAAACGAAAAGAAACAGGTTTAATAATCTCCAGATTTATAAGGTCCAATAAAACCTAGGCTTAAATTTAGGAGATCTCCCTTCATGGAATATTCTTTGAGGACAACCAGCAAGTCCCCCACTTTAAACGAGGACCATCAGTCCTTGCCGGTTACAAACCGCTGGCCTTCCCCGGAGAGGGACAAACCCCCCTACCTGGTCCCAAATTGTTGCAACGCTCAACAACAAGTCAACACCTGGACAAAGAAGCTTCCGTCTGCCTGAAGAAAATCGAGGGGGAAAACCAGAATTACGAAAACGGAGCATCAAAGTGGCGGCTAGCCCTTTTATTAAGAGCAAACTGCCAAAGCAAAAAAGAACCCAGTATCCTGATCAGCAGACACAAGCACTTAGTAAGTCTCTAAAGTTGGTTTTTCCTCAGTTTGACCATGGTTAGGATGAAAATGCCGAGGAGAAAGACAATTGAACACCCAGTTTAGAACAAAAGTCCTCCAAAATCTGGAAACAAACGGACTCCTTGTCAGACACAATTTCTCAGGATGCCGTGTAAACGAATCACGTGCTGAAGAAACTCGGCCCAATTCAAGGGAGGAAGGAACTTGGTAATGGCACAAGATGTATCATTTTGGAAAACCTATCACAAATTACCCAGATGGTGGCATTCTTGAGAAACGGAAGATGGAAATGAAATCCATGGATAGGGTCCATGGTCTCTTGGCACAGGCATGGCATCAACAAACCCTAAGCGGGACAAGGCTTGGAGCGAGAGCAAGTCCCGCAGGACTGCAAAATTCCCTGCATCCGAGACAAGGTAGGCCACCAAAAGGACCGATAACCAAGTCTCTGGTACAAAAATCCCGGGGGTGCCCAGCCAATGCGGAACAATGAATCTCAGACATCCACTCTTTTTCCATTGGCCGGACAAACAATTTTCCAACAGGGCAGCGCTCGGGGGCCCATCCTCCTGACACCCCTCCAGAGCAAAACCCCAAATTGGGAGAAGGCGGAAAGAACTACACCTCTTTCAAAATAAAGAAGGATCAATAACTCAGGAGGTCCCAAGGAAAACTCCCGAGAGGGCATCCGCCTTAACATTCTTTGGCCAGGAAGAAAGGAAACCAAAAATTAAAACGTGTGAAAAACAAAGGCCCACCTGGCCTGTCTAGGATTGGGTCGCTTGGCAGATTCCATTAGGCCAGATTCTTATTGGCCTCTAAGGCCACCACCTGATGTTTGGTCCCTCCACCAATGCTCCACTCTTCAAAACCCACTTCATGGCCAATAACCCCGATTACCCACGTCTAATTGTTCAGTAGAGAAAATTTTCGAGAGAAAAGGCACAAGGGTTACTTTTTAGAGGTCTCTGGATCTTTTTGGGACAAAACGGCACCTGCCCCAATTTCAGAGGCATCAACCTCCCCTGAAAGGGCAGAGAAAATCACTGCCGTAAACAGGAGCAGAAGTGAATTCTGCTTAAGTTCCTGAAATGCCCCAGACGCCTCAGGAGGCCAATTCACCACATCAGAACCCTTTTGGTCAAATCAGTTAATGGGTTTAACAATAACCGAAAATTCCAATTAAATTTTACGATAAAAATTGGAAAACCCAAAAATTTTTGAAAGGCCTTTAATGAAGTACTTGGACCCAATCACAATGGCCTGAAACCTTGGGCCGGGTCTTTTCAAAACAGATGGGACAAAAGAATCCCAAAAAATGAATCTTCGTACGCCAAAAAGACCTTTGATCCCTTCACATACGACTTATCCCTCAAAAAACTGGAACACATCCGAACATGTTTCCTGAGAGCCCAGCATTAAAAAAAATCAAGATATCTCCAAAAAAAATCAGAAATTTGTCCAAAATCCCTGAAAAAAGCATTTGAAGGACGGAAGGGAAGGGGATTAGTGAGCCCAAAGGCACACTAGGTACTCAAAATGCCCTTCAGGGGTATTGAATGCGTCCCCTTCTCCCCCGGTTAATGCGAATAAGGTTATACGCCCCCCTGAGGTCAAGCTTGGAAAACCAAAGTAGCGTTTTTCACCCGGAAAACAGGTCGAAATCAAGGGTAACGGGTATTGTATTTACTAATATTGTTCAAAGACGATAACAATACACGGCCTTAATGAACCACTTTTTTGGCCAAAAAGAAAAAACCGCACCTAAGGGGTGAAGAGGATGGTTGATTGACCCTTCTCCCAATGATTCCTTATATAAGCCGCTAGCGTCTGTTCAGGTAAGACAGTTAAAAAGGGACCTTTAGGAATTTATACCCCGGCACAATTCAATAGGCAGTCAAAGCCTATGGGGAGGTAAGGTTCAGATTTACTTTCGTAAACACATCGAAAAATCAATCAAAAAGTCAGGAACATCCTGGCTTGGGGGAGGAGAAAAAACAGGGTGTTGGTATTACCAAAATGGCAGCCCCAACTGGTTACGAACAGTTTCCAACCAAAACAGGTTATGAGACTGTAAACAAGGGAAAACCCACACGATAATGCTGCGATTAAAGAACCAAAAATTTGCAGCACTCCTGGGATAGGTTCAACCTCATTACCCTGATAAAAACTGGGGTTTATTTCCACCAAAGGGGGTAGAATCGATCCCCAGTGGGGAATAGACTTTGTAGGGGCAAGGGAAACCCACAATTTAGCAAAATCATAACATCAGGTTAATACGCTCAGAATCAACAAAAGCCTGAGGCAAAAATGGGCAGAGAGATACGAGGTGACGTTAAAAAAAAAACTTGTCTGAAACTACCCAAGCAACTGAGCGGGGCAAAACGTTTCCCCGCTTAGGGAAGACTGAAATAGCATGAGGGCATACCACGTAGAAACATAACCTATTGCGCTTTCGAAACCTTGACGTGTGCCCCAGAAACCATCCAAAAAAGCATGGGTCGCAGCGGCTCACAAGGCAACAGCATTCCAGCAACTTTTCCGCTCACGCAAACGCTGTCAATTTTGAATGTAATGACTAGAACATTGAGACCAAGGGGACAGGGAATCCCACCATAACATCCTTTACATTACCGACGCCTTCCGGAAAAGGGCCGCCAAAGCGCCGTCATTCCTTTTGGGGTCAGGACTGCCCCCCACGGAATCTTGACGATAACTAGCGTCAAAGCCCTATTTAATGCCAACAAGGCTTTTTCGCTTATCGTGACATTATTTCACGTACAAAAACCCCCCAAAGCCTGAAAAAACGCATCAACATCACTCAAAAACAGGATCCCAGGTTCAGGGAAAAAGCCCAATCCGAGGTCGCCGCGCAGGAGAGGAGATAATTTGAACCTGCGGCTGCGTTTCCCTGAGGACTTAGATTTAAGGCAAAAAACAATTTACAATATTTTTGAAATTTGAAACTTAGCTCGATCCCCTAAAAAAAAATTCATGGGGATCCTAGGTTCCACAACAGGCAACCCAGCAGATAGATAGCAAACTCCGACCTCAGTGGCAAGCTGTCCACCGGCCAGACAACTTGCATATCATTGGAGAAAGATCCTCCCCAGCACCAGATTAAGAGGGAAAAAAAAAAAAAAAAAAGCAACAAACAGAAAAAAAAATTCTCTGACAACTCTGACAACCTTTTTTTTATCACAATATTTTTTCCCTTCTGTGAGTACCATAAAAATTTTCAACTTTTGGGGGCCCGGTGATATGTTTGTTTCGGAGTGAGGTTGCAGGCAAAAAAGGAATACACCGAGCAGTTGGAATCTATGGGATTGCAGTCTTGATAACCACCACAACGAGGCGCCGTGGAGGTTCCTACGTTGGTCCTAGAGCCCGTCACAGCCTGAGAAACTAACAACCTAAAATAGAAATAAAAGCTATCTGCCCCGGGCAGAACCCAAAGATAAAGAAAGCCCCCAAACTTTAATGGCGGTTAGACAAGAGGAAATACGACAAGAAAGAAAATAGAATGAGCAAACGCGGGGCCCAAACTATCTAAATAGAAAAGGACGGAAGGGACTTACTGCAATCCCAGAAACCCTGAAAAACAAACCCAAAATCTACTAATTTCAAAAATCACCGAGATCACACGACCTCTACCACCTAAATTAGCTCTCTGGTGTAACAAACAAAACACAGCCACGAAAAAACTGGAAAAAGCAAAAGAACAAAACTCGTGATGAACTAACTGAGAAGGCAGAACCCCCGGAGGGGACCCAGAACCCCAAAGAAGTGCAGGAAAAATGCAAAAATATAGCAAAACAAAAAAGAAAAAAATTCTTACTGGTAGCAGAATGCGACACACACAGACTCAAGGGAAACTGGAATGAAGGATTGACCAAACAATTGATCACCGGCAACCTGATGGGAAAATACTCCCTTTTTAAGACCAGTCGTAACACCTATTCCCGTCCTCACAATCTTCACTAGTACCGCTTGTAACCACAAGAGGGAGCCTCTGTCAACTCACTCAAACCCCATTCACAAACCCATTACATTACTGATCCTGAGTTACATCCTGTATTATACTCCAAGCTGCATCACATTCTGTGGTGCAGTACTGTTAATTACTTCATACTGTCCGGTTACTTTGTATTATATTCAAGCTGCATCATATTTGCGGTGCAGTCACTGTGTACAACTTTAATTACTGATCCTGAGTTAAATCCGTATTTCTCCGAGCTGCACTCACTATTCTGCGTGCAGTCCTGTGTAAACATTACATTACTGATCCTGATTAACCTGTATTATACTTAGAGCTGCATCACTTTCTGCTGGGGCAGTCACTGTGTACAACATTACATTACTGATCTAGTTACATCCATTATACTCCAGAGCTGATCATATTCTTTGGTGCAGTCACTGTGTACATCATTCATTATGATCCTGAGTTAATCCTTTTTACTCCAAGGGCATCCTATTCTGCTGGTGCAGTTTACTGTGTCATACATTACATTACTGTCCTGAGTTTTTTCCTGTATTATACCCCAGAGTGCATTTCGTGGTGGGAGTCACTGTGTCAACATTACATCGATCCTGAGTTACATCCTATTTTAATCCAGAGCGCACTCACTATTCTTTGGTGATTCATGTGTACATAATTTCATTACTGATCCTGATTAATCCTGTATATACCCTAGAGCTGCACTCACATTTGCTGGTGCGTTTTTGTGACATACTTCATTAATGATTGATTACACCGTATTTTTCTCC
>JARQOD010000083.1:0-109207 GCA_033576555.1 Oophaga sylvatica
AAAGAGAAAAAATACAATTAATATACTGTATTTGAATGGCCCTGGCTGAAAAAAAAATTAGACATGTTAGCATTTTTTTTTTACATGGGAGTGTAATATTTACCTTCTGGTGACCATTGATACCTGGAGAAACGACAGGGCTTCTGCGTACTTGTACTTGCTCCTGCGTCCTCCAGATCCACTCGGGGCCCGCATCTCCTTGTTGAACTCCTTTTTGAAGCGATCCCTCACAGACCGCCACCGCTTCACAATTCTCTCCCCTGAAATGAGAAAGCACAAATTGGTTAGTATACACATCAGTGTTTCCCAAACTCCAGTCCTCACAGCCCCCACGGGTTATGTTTTCAGGATTTCCATAGTGTTGCACAAAAGGAAATCCTGAAAACATGACCCGTGGGGGCCCCGAGGACTGGAGTTTGGGAAACAATGCTTTACATCCAGCAACCTGAACTATGTATACTTACGCATTTTAGTCCGGGCCCGAGCATCGAGGTCATCCCAGCGGTCCACAAGTTGATCAAAGATTTCCTCCCAGAGCCGACGGGTCGCAATGAGATCAGCATGGCGGCGGTCCCCCATGTTCCACAGCGGCTCCCTTTCTCTGACCAGATCAATGAGGAGGTCCACATTGAGAACCCCCTCCTCACCGTCCGAGTCGGAAGCCTGTTAAAGAAAAAGAGAAAAAATATACATTAGTCTCCAAACTACCAAGGAAAAAAAATGCAAAAAAATATATATATACTTACATGATGGTGACCGCCGCGTCGCTCACGCCGACGACGCTGGGAGGCACTGTGAGGAGCTCTTTGCCAAGCACCAGATGCAGAAGACTTTAAAAAAAAAAAAAATTATGTGCTTGGATGTAGGCATATGTGTTTGGGTGCAGTGTGATGTCTGTACTAAATTGTTTTCTGTGTTGTGTGTAGTGTGATGTGTTTCAGCGATGCATGCAGGAAACTTACGAATTGCGAGCCCACTCCGGGTATCTCTCCACCCCTTCGTTCTTCTTCTGGGAGCTCCTCTTCAGCTTCAATTTCCTGGTATAAATAAAAAGTAATGCAATTAATGTATAGATCACAGAGATGGATTGTGAAAAAAAAAAAAATTAATACCTGTAAACGCTGATGATGCGTGGGAGGGCTCCCAGAAATGGCCCTGGCTGAAATGGGTTGTGTGTGATATTTACCGTCTGCTGTCTGCTGCTGTGGTCTCCTCAATGTCAGGCTTCATTGCTTCGGCTGGTGGTGGTGGTAGTGGTGCTGCTCCCGCTGCTGCTGTTGGGCGGCTTCTGCTGTGGAAAAAAGAGAAAAAAAGGCCATGCAATATCAATTGATATTGCATGGCCATGGCTGAAAAGGGTTGTGTGTGATATTTACCGTCTGCTGCCGTGGTCTCCTCATCATCAGGCTCGATTTCTTCGGCTGGTGTTGGTGGTAGTGGTGCTGCTCCCGCTGCTGCTGTTGGGCGGCTTGTGCTGTGGAATAAAGATAAAAAAAGGCCATGCAATATCAATTGATATTGCATGGCCATGGCTGAAAGGGGTTGTGTGTGATATTTACCGTCTGGCCTCTGCTCCCATCCTCTCCATCATCAGGCGCATTTGTTGGAGTCCCGGTGGTGTAGGTGCTCCTGCTCCTGCTGACGCTGCTGCTGTTGGGGGGCTTGTGCTGTGGAATAAAGAGAAAAAAAGGCCATGAATATATTGATATTGCATAGACCTGGCTGAAAGGGGTTGTCTATGATATTTAACGTCTGCCTTCTGCTCCCAGCTGCATCATAATATCTTGGGCTGGTGGTGCTGCTGGTGGTGGTGCTGGTTTCCTGCGGCTGGCTCCTCTGCAGCTGGCTCCTGTGCGGCTGGCTCCTGTGTGGCTGGCTCCTGTTCTCTTTGATGGCTGCATGGTTATGACTGAGGGTGGTCCCACTGGCATGGTTTATATACGTTGGCTGTGGGCTGGGCTACAGAGAGCATGCTCAGACTAAAAAGCCGGATCGGCGCATTGCGGCGCCCATAGACTTTCATTGTAATAAAAAGCCGGAAGCGCCAGACCCCTCTGTGTACCTTGTATACAGCCGTATACCCCCAGCTTCAGTCACAGACCCCTCTGTGTACGCTGTATACACCCGTATACCCCCAGCTTAGGTCACAGACCCTGTGTGTACACTATATACACCCGTATACCCCCAGCTTCGGTCACAAGTTTTTTTACAACGGTCTGGAGTGGCGATGGGTGCGAAATTTTCACCATCATTAGCAAATCTCGTTATGGCCTATTGGGACTTTAATTATATTTTTACTGCAGAGAATCCTTTTTGTGGTTCCTTGGTCTGGTATGGCAGATACATCGATGACATCCTGATCATTTGGGTGACGATGTGTCTGCCATACCTGACTTCATGAATTACATTGGGAATAATAATTTCAATATTCGCTTTACACATAGATATGATTCCAGTCTAATGTCGTTTCTGGATTTAGATTTATGTGGGATACAGGGACAAATCATTTGTACTAAAACACATTGCAAGCCATTTGGTGGCAACACTATTTTACATGCGGGTAGTAGTCATCCTAAGCAGACTATCAAATCTATTCCTTTAGGTGAGTACATTAGAATTAAGAGGAATTGTAGCTCACAATTAAATTTGGAGGAACAATTTAATATGTTAGATGACAAATTAATTAGTCGAAATTATCCTCGTTGGATGATTAATAGAGCTCGACGTATTGTAACCCAAAAAAAACGTGACAATTTGATTAATTCTGACAAAAAAATATCACGATTGCAAAATAATGTTTCATTTCGTGACAAATCTTTTGTTAGTCTACAATTTAGCCCACAATTTGGAGAAATAAAAAAGATCATTAATAGGTTCTTACCGATCTTATATGAAGATGATATTTTGTGTGAAATTTTACAACCTGGTGTAAATATAGTAGCCAGAAAAGCCCCATCCATTGGTAATAGGATTTCGCCTAGCATGTTTCATGCCAGAAATAAAAATGATTCATGGCTAAAATTTAAGGTTTTTTTTCAAATGTGGGGTGAATAATTGTAGAACATGTAAACATGCATTAATCACTAAAACTTTTAGTAACTATAATCAATCAGTCAGTTATGATATCAAACAGTATATTAATTGTAATTCAACACATGTAGTTTACAAGATCAATTGTACCTCCTGTAGCCTGTCATATGTGGGATGCACGACTAGGAAATTAAAAACAAGAATATCGGAACATTTGTCTGATATTGGAAATACTACCAATTCAAACCGAAATATATCAGCAGCCGCCAAACATTTTGTTTCTTTCCATGATCGCAACACTATGTTTTTCCAAGTCAGTGCCATAGAAAGAGTTAATAAATTTGTGCGAGGTGGAGATATGGGCAGACATTTATTAACTAGAGAGGCTTTTTGGATTTTTTCTTTGAACACGAGATATCCAAATGGATTAAATAAAAGAAATGAATTGATGTATCATTATAATTATTGATAGGATCTCATGCCATATTGTATTTTATTTTTTTTTCTCTTTCTATGTTTATTTTAACAATGAAAATTCAATGTTGTTAACCAGCACCTTTTGACTATTATCGATTGTAATTTACCTTCCAGGACCTTCAATCTATCATGTGATTGTCAGTTTAGATCTCATTGGTCCGTGTATAGTATATAGGTCTGTGTGTTTCACATTTGTATAGCAGCCTTGATGAAGATCATCTGATCGAAACGTGTCGCTGTATGTGGCTTTCCTTCATGGAGCATATACCACTCTGTATTTTATCTTCAATGGATGAATACAATTTTCAAATTTTAAGGAGCTGGAACATCTCTTTCTTCTCTTGGACTTCCCTGGACGTTCGTCAGACGTCGTTCCGTGCACCTGCTGTGGTAGTTGGTGAGCTGGTTTGCTTCTCCTTTTTTTCTCTAGGCCATCCATAAAGCCAGGAGGGAGTGGAGGTGTGGGCCCTCATACTGGTCTCTTACGGCCAAGCCGTATAGCAGAGTGGCGGTCCTTTTTAAGACCGCGGAGGTGGAATGCCGACGGGTAATTGAGATAGAAATGGGGAGGTGCCTGGTCTTAGATGTTTTCACGAGGGGACAGGAGCTTCGGCTCATAAACATCTATGGTCCACAATCCAGGTGGGACCGCAAATGTCTCTTCATGAAGATCAAGCCCTTTCTTTTTACGAGCCGGTAGGTGGTCTTCGGTGGGGATTTTAACACCATTACGAGATCCCGTGATAGGGGGGGCGCCGGAGGCCACCTGGCTTATGATAGTACAGCATTAAATAGTATAGCTAGCGAAGCTCGCCTGGTGGATGTCCACATCCGGCACACGACAGGTCACGGGGTTTCACCTTTCATAGAGGTAGCTGTAGGTCTAGGATAGATAGGTTTTTTTTTGAAGGAGGATGCCATCTTTTCTGCAGTGTCCGCCGTTGAGTGGAATTCTCCGATCACTGTTTAATTTTCTTTTCTCTGAATGTTACAGAGACACCCCGGATGGGAAGGGCTGTGGAAGCTGAATTCATCCCTCTTGGAAGAAGCGGAAGTGAGACAATCCTGTGAGGAATTTCTTCAGAGCCAGGTACCGCTTTTGGATCTCTGTAGCAGTAAGTCTGAGTGGTGGGAGATCTTCAAAGAGAGGGTGGCGGGGTTCTTCCGTCAGCTCTCGAGCCTCAGGAGTCTGAACAGGCACCGCTTGTATCAGGCCTTGAGGAGGAAACTCGAGCACCTCGTCTCGACTGGGGGTGACCGTGAGGAGATCTCCAGGGTGAAGTCTTTGCTCAAGAGGTGTCAGTATGTGTAAGGTTCTGTGTACATGTTCCTGAAACTCAGTTTGTTCGTCAGCCATTTTACTTTCTGTCTTGCTGCAGCTATCTTGCCCTCAGTCAATATGGAGTTTCCAGCTTGCATGTTCCCGCCCTGATTCTCTCCTTTTGCTTCTTAAGCAGCCACAGCTGAGCAATCAGTGCTTCAGAATCTAGCCTGCAGTGAACCTGTGCCCTGACTCCTGAAGCCTTGGACCTTGTACTCCAGCTATTCCTACTGAGGAACTCTGAAACACTTGTGGACTCTGAACCCTGCTCTTTGAAAGACCCACGTTTGCATGGACTTACGGTAACAGAGAAGAAGATCCTGAACCTGTTGTGGAGAGTGATTGCTGAGCTTAGATTACTCTGGCCTGCTGTGTCTCCTGCTTCTGTGTCTGCAAACTGTGTGACTATTTTTGACAACTTGTATGAAGTAATACAAGACTTTCTATATCAAACCTGTGTCTCATGTATTTTCATCGCACCCAAGCACAAGACGCTATATGAACTGTACTATACACATTACAAGATTCTGAAGCCAAACGTTAGTGTCTGCTGGGTCTGGAAAGGCTGTGTCTGCTGTAACTGTGGATATCGGATGTCCGGTTGTACTTTCTGTGATGACAGTGGTTGTGACTTCTCACAACCATTCCAGGTGAGCAATTCCCTTAAGTTTTTTTTTCTGCAGTGTTACCACAGGTAAACACTATTGTTTTTTTTTTCTTTTCTCTTTTTTGTCTGCTGTAACTGTGGATATCAGATGTCCGGTTGAACTTTCTGTGATGACAGTGGTTGTGACTTCTCACAACCATTCCAGGTGAGCAGTTCCCTTAATTTTTTTTCTCTCTGCAGTGTTACCACAGGTAAACACTATTGTTTTTTTTTTTCTTCTCCTCTCCTTCCAGTACTCCTGTTTTAAAAGATCTGGAAAATGGAGGCCCGCATAAAGGAACTTTGCAGAGTGACTGATAATATCCTTGCAGATTTGCAGAATATAAAGACCCGTTTTGCAAGCCTTCAGGACCTCACTAATCACAATTTGCAAGTGTTTGGACAGACTGCCCAGGATTTATGAGCCAGGATTGAGGCTCTAGAGGAGCGAGTCCAGGCTCCTGCCGTAGCCCCGAGTTCTGGGATTCCCAAGTTGCCCCCTTTTCGTTTTGGCGGTGAACGTGAGAAATTCAGGGGATTTATTAATCAATGCAATCTTTTTTTTCTGCACATGCTTCACAATTTCCCACTGAACGATCTAAGGTGCTTACTATAATTATGTTGCTTACCAACAAGGCTTTGATGTGGGCAAACCCTCTGATTGAGACGGAGGATGATTGTTTGAATCACCTTGATGCTTTTATTTCAGCCATGGGGCAGGTGTTTGATGACCCCAATCGAGGTGCAACAGCTGAAGCAGCCATGTTAGCTTTGCGCCAAGGTAAGCACTCGGTAGCTGAATATGCCTTGGATTTCAGGAGATGGGCCCTTGATACCACCTGGGACAGTTCCGCCAAAAAATCTATTTTTCGAAAGGGGTTATCTCCACTGATTAAGGATGAACTTGCTCGTGCCGACCCTCCCACTGCGTTAGGTGACTTTATTAACTACTGCATCCGTATTGATACTCGTCTGACTGAACGCAGGCAAGAGAGATGGTTCGAAAGCAATCGCACTAACCTTTTCCTACCTTCCTCTCCAGCTAAGGAACCTTTGAGTAGGATTACACGGGAACCTGAACCTGAACCCATGCAGGTAGACTCTTTACAACGACGGGTTAGTGATGCACGCAAGGAACATCGTTTTAAGGAGAATCTATGTTTCTATTGTGGTAAGTCAGGGCACTTCATTATAAACTGCCCCAGCCGTTCTCGTAAGACTACTGCAGCACTCATTCACTGTGAGTGTTGCGAGAGGGGATCTGTCAGGTCCGAGCCTCAGGCTCCAGAGAGATCTGCAGCAACAGATCTTGATTTCTCGGACTTAAACTCCGTTACCTCTGAGGACGTTGACTGTGTAAACGCTGCCATTTTTCAAGTTTCCTCAGCGGTGTCCCAGCTGAGTTGTAAGAAAAACAATTCTCATTGCTTTCTTTCCATCAAACTCTGGGTTGACTCAGCTTGGGTGTCTAGCTCTGCTATGATCGACTCAGGGGCAAGTGGAAATTTTATGGATGTCTCCTTTGCTCTGAAACAGGGGATACGTTCAGTGAAGAAGGCTACTCCAGTACAGATGGAAACTGTGGATGGCTCCCTGCTGACCTCTGGACCAGTGGATCAGGAAACAGAGCCTTTGAGGGTTCTCATGGGTAAAGATCATCAAGAGAAACTGTCCTTTATGCTTATCTCTTCTCCCCACTTTCCCATTATTCTAGGGCTACCA
This sequence comes from Oophaga sylvatica, assembly GCA_033576555.1. Classification (NCBI taxonomy): domain Eukaryota; kingdom Metazoa; phylum Chordata; class Amphibia; order Anura; family Dendrobatidae; genus Oophaga; species Oophaga sylvatica. The sequence goes on from JARQOD010000083.1 coordinate 7,197, forward strand.
TGGCTGCAGGCTCAGAATCCTACCATTAACTGGGAGACCAAGGAATTACACTTTCCAGAGAAACAGATGAGTCCAAAAGTTTCAGCTTGCTCTGTTCCTAAAGGAACCATGTCAGTCCCTGAACTACCTGCTGTATACCAGGACTATGTGGATTTATGTGACAAGAAGAACGCTGACCAGCTTCCTCCTCACCGTCCATATGATTGTCCAATTGAATTATTGCCTGGAGCAGAGATACCTTTTGGTAAGATCTACCCCTGGCGGGGCCCGAGCTAAAGGCTTTAAAGGATTACATAGACGAAAATCTATCCAAGGGCTTCATACGCCCCTCTTCATCTCCTGCAGGTGCACCCATCTTCTTTGTAAAGAAGAAAGATGGATCTCTGAGACCCTGCGTAGATTATAGGGAACTCAATAAGGTTACTATTAGAAACCGTTATCCATTGCCTTTAATCCCTGAGTTATTGGAGAGAGTGCGACATGCCAAAATTTTCTCTAAACTAGATCTTCGTGGGGCCTATAACTTAGTCCGTATTAGACCTGGGGATGAATGGAAGACTGCATTCAGGTCACGCTATGGACACTTTGAATATCTAGTTATGCCTTTTGGTCTGAGTACCGCCCCAGCCACTTTCCAACACTTGGTGAATGACATCTTCAGGGATCTCCTAGATACATTCGTGGTGATTTATTTGGATGATATTCTAATTTTTTCTAACTCCACAGAGGAACATCATGGACATGTGAGAATGGTCTTGGAACGTCTAAGACAAAATCATCTTTACATCAAACTTGAAAAGTGTGAATTCCAAAGGACCGAAATTCAATTTCTGGGGTATGTACTGTCTACACAAGGAATTAGTATGGATGGAAGCAAAACCCAAGCCATCAAGGATTGGCCAAGTCCTAGAAATGTGAAGGAGGTACAGCGCTTCATCGGGTTTGCCAACTTCTATAGACGTTTCATTAGGAATTTCTCTGAGGTAGTGTCACCTATCACCCAACTTACCCGGAAAGAGTCTAGGTTCTCCTGGACTCCCCAAGCCCAGGAAGCATTTTCCCGTCTAAAAGATAAATTTACCACTGCACCTATCCTAGTACATCCCAACCCCGAGCTTGCCTTCATAATAGAGGTGGATGCTTCAGACTGTGCCGTTGGAGCTATACTCTCTCAGAGAACAGGTGAGAAGAATGTCTTGCATCCCTGTGCCTTCTTTTCCCAGCAGTTGTCTTCGGCTGAGAGGAACTACGATGTGGGCAATAGAGAGTTGTTGGCCATTATTGCCGCCTTCAAAGAATGGAGACCTTCTTCAGGGAGCTGCACAGCAAATAGTCGTCCTGACAGACCATCGTAACCTTGAATTTATCAGGTTGGCTAAGTGCCTGACTCCTCGCCAGGCTCGCTGGAATCTTTTCTTAAACCAATTTAATTTTATCATTTCTTATAGACCAGGATCGCGCAATGGAAAGGCTGATGCACTCTCTAGGATTTACTCAGCAGAGACACGTCCAATTACTCCTCCTAAGACTATTCTTCCTGACTCTAGATTCCTAGGAGTGATTCATAATCAAGACCTACTTAAGGACATCAAGGAAGCATACCATGCGGATTCCTTTTTGGCACAACCCCCAAGGGACGTAAGTCTTGTCTTTAAGAATGGTGTGTGGATTCAGGGACAACGCCTGTATATTCCTGAAACAGTCAGATTGAGAGTATTGCAACTCATTCACGATTCCAAGATAGCTGGGCATAGAGGAATTCTAAAGACACAGGAATTCCTTTCTCGTTTCTTTTGGTGGCCCACTTGCAGGAAGGATGTTTTAAACTATGTCACTTCATGTGAAGTCTGTGCAAGATGCAAAACACCTCGCTCCTCACCAACTGGTCTGTTACAGCCTCTTCCCACCCCGTCCCGCCCGTGGGGATCCATTTCTATGGACTTCATTGTGGAGTTACCAACCTCTCAAGGGAAGAACACCATTCTAGTGGTGGTTGACCGTCTAACAAAGGCAGCTCATTTTATCCCTTGTGTCGGCTTACCCACTGCAAAACAGACATCAGATTTGATGATTAAAGATGTGTTTCGCTTACATGGAGTACCGGATGAGGTTATTTCGGATCGAGGGGTGCAATTCACTTCTAGGTTTTGGCAAAATTTCTGTGCAGCATTGGACATTAAAGTAAACCTTTCTTCTGCTTTTCATCCCCAGACTAATGGACAGACCGAACGAACCAATCAAACCCTGGAGCAGTATCTCCGCTGCTTTATCTGCCACCTACAGGATGATTGGGTGGATCTACTTTAATTAGCTGAGTTCTCTTATAACAACTCTCAGAGTGCGTCCACTAAGCAGTCTCCTTTTTACTCTAATCTAGGTTATCATCCTAACATTCTACCACGATTTCCCATAGAAACGCCTTTACCAGCAGTGGCTGAAAGAATCACGTCTTTACAGAAGAATATGGATCTTCTAAAGGAGAATATGGAATCGGCTCAGGAAAGGTACAAGAAAGCAGCAGATAAATTTCGTAAACCTGCACCAGCTTTCAAGGTAGGAGACTTGGTCTGGCTGTCAACCAGAAATCTTAAGTTAAGGATTCCATCGTCTAAGTTGGGACATAAGTACATTGGACCTTATAAAATCAGTAAAATTATAAGTGCCGTTGCTTGTCGTCTTCAACTGCCCAGAACTATGAGAATCCACCCTGTCTTTCATGTATCCCTACTAAAGGCTGCGACACCCAATACGTTTCCTGGACGTTCTTCTCCTTGCCCTGACCCAGTGCTAGTCGATGGTCAGGAAGAATTTGTGGTGGAAAGGATTTTAGATTCCAGGTTGTATAGAAATCAGTTACAATATCTGATTAAATGGCAGGGCTACCCAGTGGAGGACAACTCATGGGAACCAGTCAATAACGTTAATGCTCCTCGCTTGCTCCGTCAGTTTCATCAGAGGTACCCACACAAGCCTGGTCTGAGGTCATCCGGAGGTTGTCCCTAAGGGGGGAGTAATGTAAGGTTCTGTGTACATGTTCCTGAAACTCAGTTTGTTCGTCAGCCATTTTACTTTCTGTCTTGCTGCAGCTATCTTGCCCTCAGTCAATATGGAGTTTCCAGCTTGCATGTTCCCGCCCTGATTCTCTCCTTTTGCTTCTTAAGCAGCCACAGCTGAGCAATCAGTGCTTCAGAATCTAGCCTGCAGTGAACCTGTGCCCTGACTCCTGAAGCCTTGGACCTTGTACTCCAGCTATTCCTACTGAGGAACTCTGAAACACTTGTGGACTCTGAACCCTGCTCTTTGAAAGACCCACGTTTGCATGGACTTACGGTAACAGAGAAGAAGATCCTGAACCTGTTGTGGAGAGTGATTGCTGAGCTTAGATTACTCTGGCCTGCTGTGTCTCCTGCTTCTGTGTCTGCAAACTGTGTGACTATTTTTGCCAACTTGTATGAAGTAATACAAGACTTTCTATATCAAACCTGTGTCTCATGTATTTTCATCGCACCCAAGCACAAGACGCTATATGAACTGTACTATACACATTACAGTATGATAGGCACACATCTTTGGTTTTTGAGAGGGATTTCGAGAGGTACCGCTCGCCCGACCCTTACAGAAACTGTAAGATGTCAGTGAATTGTAAGATGGTGACAGGACTGATCGACAGTACGGGTTCCCTGAACCAATGCAAATCAGGGATCCTGGAGGTGGTCAGATACTTTTACTCATGCCTCTTGGGAAAGAGGGATCTGGATCGAGACGGGATGTCGGCTTTCCTGGCTGAGACCATTCCTGAGCCAGGAAATGACCCCTCTCTTGATGTTTTGGTAGAGGCAATCAGGGAAGAGGAAGTGAGACTGGCCATTGATGGGCTTCAGCCCAAAAAATCGCCAGGTCCGGATGGCTTAACATCCGAGTTTTACAAGGCCTTTATGGACTCCTTGGTCCCCCTCTTGACTGAGGTGTTTAATGAGTGCCTTTTCTCGGGCGCTCTTCCCAGCTCAATGAGGAGGTCAGCCCTGATTATCCTATCAAAGGGTAAGGACTCGTCTCGTATTGAGAATTGGCGTCCTGTTGTGAATGGGTTTGAGATGAGTTCTGAGCAGAGGCTCCCTCTGGTGGTTACAAGCGGTACTAGTGAAGATTGTGAGGACTGGGAATCAGGTGTTACTGACTGGTCTTATATAAGGGAGTCATTTTCCCATCAGGGTTGCCGGTAATCAATTGTTCTGGTCTGAATCCTTCATTCCAGTTTCCCTTGTAGCCTGCTGTGTCGTGTCTGCATCTCCTGCTACCAGATAAGATTTTTTCTTCTTTTGTGTTATTGCTATATTTTTGCATTTTGTCTTGCACTTCTTTGGGGGCCTTCTGGGTCCCCTCCGGGGGCTTCTGCCTTCTCAGTTTAGTTCAGCCACTGAGTTTTGTTCTTTTGCTTTTTCCAGTTTTTTCAGTGGCTGCTGTTTTGATTTTGTTACACCAGAGAGCTAATTTAGGTGGTAGAGGTCGTGTGATCTCAGGTGATTTTGAAATTAGTAGAGTTGGTGTTTTTCAGGGTTTTCTGGGATTGCAGTAAGTACCCTTCCTGTCCTTTTCTTTTTAGATAGTTTGGGCCCCAGCGTTTGCTCATTCTATTTTCTTTCTGTGTCAGTATTTCCTCTTGTCTAACCGCCATTACATGTTTGGAGGCTTTCTATTATCTTTGGGGTTCTGCTCCGGGGCAGATAGCTTTCCTATTTTATCTTTAGGTGTAGTTAGTTTCTCAGGCTGTGACGAGGCGTCTAGGACCAACGTAGGAACGCTCCACGGCTGCCTCTAGTTGTGGTGGTTAGTCAGGGTACTGCAATCCCATAGATTCCAACTGCTCTGGTGTATTGCCTTTTTTTTTACCTGCACTCCTCAGCTACCGAAACATAACAGTATAGAAAATTGTATGGTACTCACAGAAGGGAAAAAATATTGTGATAGAAAAAAAGGTTGTCAGAGTTGTCAGAGATATTTTTCTGTTTGTTGCATTTTTTTTTTTTTTTCCCTCTGTATCTCTGGGTGCTGGGGAGGATCTTTTCTCCCAATGGAGTTTGCACAGTTGTCTGGCCGTGTGGATCAGCTTGCCACTGAGGTTCGGAGTATTGCTATCTATCTTGCTGGGTTGCCTGTTGTGGAACCTAGGATCCCCATGCCAGATTTGTTTTTAGGGGATCGAGCTAAGTTTCAGAATTTCAAAAATAATTGTAAATTGTTTCTTGCCTTAAAATCTAAGTCCTCAGGAAACGCAGCGCAGCAGGTTCAAATTATCATCTCTCTCCTGCGCGGCGATCCTCAGGATTGGGCTTTTTCCCTGATACCTGGGGATCCTGTTTTGAGTGATGTTGATGCGTTTTTTCAGGCTTTGGGGTTATTGTACGATGAGCCTAATGTCACTGATCAAGCTGAAAAAGCCTTGTTGGCATTAAATCAGGGGCTTGATGACGCTGAGTTATACTGTCAGAGATTCCGTAGGTGGGCAGTCCTGACCAAATGGAATGACGACGCTTTGGCGGCCCTTTTCCGGAAGGGTCTGTCAGATAATGTAAAGGATGTTATGGTGGGATTCCCTGTCCCCTCTGGTCTCAATGATTCTATGTCATTAGCGATTCAAATTGACAGACGTTTGCGTGAGCGGAGAAGTATGCGTGGAATGGTGTTGCCTTGTGAACCAGCTCCTGAAACCATGCAGTGTGATAGAGTGGTGTCTGGGGCACAGCGTCATGAGTTTCGAAAGCGCAATGGGTTATGTTTCTACTGTGGTGATGCCTCTCATGCTATTTCAGTCTGCCCTAAGCGGGGAAGACGTTTTGCACGCTCAGTTGTCTTGGGTAGTGTTCAGACTAAGTTTTTATTAACTGTCACTCTGATATGCTCTCTGTCCTCATTTTCTGCTCAGGCTTTCGTTGATTCTGGAGCAGCTATTAACCTGATGGATTATGATTTTGCTAAACGTTGTGGGTTCCCCTTGATACCCCTACAGAAGTCTATTCCCTACTGGGGATCGATTCTACCCCTTTGGCTGAGAATAAACCCCAGTTTTCTACTCAGGTGATAATGAGGGTTGAACCTGATCACCAGGAGTGCTGCAAATTTTTGGTTCTATATAATCTGCATGACATTATCGTGCTGGGTTTCCCTTGGTTGCAGTCTCATAATCCTGTTTTGGATTGGAAGTCTGTGTCTGTGGCCAGTTGGGGCTGCCAATGTGTTAATACCAACACTCCTGTTTTTTCTGCCTCCCCCCAGGCTCAGGATGTTCCTGACTTTTTGTTTGATTTTTCTGATGTGTTTAGCGAAAGTAAATCTGCATCCTTGCCTCCCCATAGGAGCTATGACTGCGCTATTGAATTAGTGCCGGGTAGTAAATTCCCTAAAGGTCGCCTTTTTAACTTGTCTGTACCTGAACATGACGCTATGCGGTCTTATATCAAGGAATCATTGGAGAAGGGTCATATCAGACCATCCTCTTCACCCTTAGGTGCCGGTTTTTTCTTTGTGGCCAAAAAAGATGGTTCATTAAGGCCGTGTATTGATTATCGTCTCTTGAACAATATTACTGTGAAATATCAATACCCGTTACCCTTGATTTCTGACCTGTTTTCCAGGGTGAAAAACGCTACTTGGTTTACCAAGCTTGACCTCAGGGGGGCGTATAACCTTATTCGCATTAAGCACGGGGATGAATGGAAGACGGCATTCAATACCCCTGAAGGGCATTTTGAGTACCTAGTGATGCCCTTTGGGCTCACTAATGCTCCTTCCGTCTTCCAGTCCTTCATGAATGACATTTTCAGGGATTTTGTGGACAAATTTCTGATTGTTTATTTGGATGATATCTTGATTGTTTCTAATGACTGGGACTCTCATGTGAAACATGTTCGAACTGTGTTCCAGATTTTGAGAGAGAATGCTCTGTATGTGAAGGCTCCACGGCTGCCTCTAGTTGTGGTGGTTAGTCAGGGTACTGCAATCCCATAGATTCCAACTGCTCTGGTGTATTGCCTTTTTTTTTTACCTGCACTCCTCAGCTACCGAAACATAACAGCGTCCCATAGCGCTTCTCAATGTGGACCGGAAGGTTCTGGCAAAGGTGCTGTTTAATCGGCTGGTGAAGTTTGCACCCCGGCTCCTTTCGGGGGCTCAACACTGCTCTGCTCCAGGCCGCAGTACTTTTAGTGCTGTGCTCGGTGTCCGAGAGGCAGTGGAGCAGGGCAGGGCGGGTCACTGAAAGGGGTACTTCCTGTCCTTAGATCAAGCAAAGGCCTTTGACAGGGTGAATCACGAGTACCTCTGGTCTGTCCTTTTGAGGTACGGTCTGCCTGGGAGGTTTGTAAATTGGTTAGAGACCTTATACCAGGGGGCTGAGACTTTTCCACTTGTGAACGGTTGGGTTGGTCACACTTTTGAGGTGAGTTCCGGGGTCCGCCAGGGTTGTCCTCTGAGCCCACTTTTATACGTGTTCACGATCTATCCCTTCTTGAGGAGGGTAGATCGTGGACCGTTGGTGGGAGTCGGGATGGACCGGGCGGAGCCGGGGGCCCCTTGAGGGTGGTAGCGTACGCTGATGACGTCTCCCTCTTTGTGTCCTCGAGAGAGGAGGCGGATTGGGTCATGTCTGAGGTTGAGCGCTACTCGGAGGCATCTGGGTCCATGATCAACCGGGAAAAGTGCGAAAGTCTCTGGCTGGGAGGGGGAGATCCTAGTTTTGATCTCCCGGACACCCTTCCAGGGCCCCAGACCTCCGCCAAAATCCTAGGCATCGAATTTGGCCCCGGGGACTACCCCCAGCAAAATTGGGAGGGCAGACTTAAGATCGCCGCCCAAAAGGTGGACCAGTGGAAGGGTTGGTCTTTAACCCTGAGGGAAAGGGTCAACTTGGCCAAAGGCTTTCTGCTTCCCTTGTTAATATACCTGGGCAGTGTCTGCGTCTTGCCAGAACCTCTCTGGACATGGGTCTATAGCCTGTTCTTCCAGCTGTTATGGGGGAGCAGGCTTAACCTAATTAAGAGAGAGGTCACGTACCGCACGAGGAGACTAGGTGGGTTGGGTATGGTCAACCCGGTGGTGTTTCTGATAAACACCTTTCTTAAGATCAATGTTGCCAACCTCTATTCAGAGAGGGCTCCTCCGTGGGTATTCTCCTGCAGGGGTTGGTTTCAGCCTTTCTTCCAGGAATGGGAGACAGGAGGGCAGGTGAAGGACCTGCGCACACCACACGGACATCTCCCTGCTTATGTTACCCCGGTTCTGAAGGTGATCCGCCGGTGGGGTCAGGGAATGTGGGAAATCAGGACCATGTCGAGGAAATTACTTGACAGCAGGGTTCTGTTGACCCATTTCCAGAGGCCCCTGGTGCTCAAGGATTGCCCAGGCCGGGATCTGGAGGTTGGGCTTGGGTTATTAAATTCCAAGCGGATCCCCTTGAAGTTTTGGGACTTGGCCTGGCGCTGCTTCCATGGGAGGCTGTATGTAAGGGACAACCTGAAGTGCAGGAGCTCCGATGATCGGGGTTGTCCCCGTGAGGAGTGTGGCGACATGTTGGAAAGCATGGAGCACTTCCTCCTTCAGTGTCCCTTTAATACTGGGGTCTACAACAGGGTGGGTGCATCCATGGGCTGGCCTAGGCTGGCGTCCCTTTCTTTATTCGGAGTGGGCTTATGGGGCATTCAGATCCCTGGGCGGCCGAGAACGGAGCACTTTATTCTTAGCTAGTGTAGTCATTAGGTTCCACACTTGGAGTGCACGGTGTTTAGTTTCCACGCAGCGGAAAGTCCACCTCCAGGATGAGGTGGTTAGAAACATCTTGGGTGACCTGGGGAAGGTACGCTCTTTGGAGTTCGAGAGGCTGGGTGCGAGGAGGGCCTCTTGGCTTGGAGGGGTTTCTCCTTTAACGTGCCCTAGGGAGAGCTGGTCTGTGTGTGATTGTTGGTAGGGTAAGATAAGGTGGTGTGTGTTAGAACCCTCTTGTTAGGTTTTGTTTCACTTTGCTGGTCACATGACCTTTTTACCCTATTTAGTCTGGTTCCGCCCTTCTGGCCTTGCTGGACTTCATTGTATTATCTACTCTTAAGCTAGCCGGGTGCATAGGTGCCTTACTCTGTCAGTTTTGCTTGATCTTAGGATCTCTTAGTATTTGTTTTTGTTTATTTTCCCTGCTACACTTTCTGTTAGGAGGTGTCCACCTTTTCACCCAGTCCCTAGATCTTGTAGGGATTCCTCCCTCGCAACTATAGGTCTTCGTTCAGACTAGCTGAGGACTTTAGCGGGTCTGGTCGCAGGATCAGGTTCCCCGTTACATCGTAGGGATCCAGCTCAGTCCTATTGTAGGGACAGAATTCCCATCTTTCCTTAGTGCTTGTAACAGATCATAACAGTAAGTCCAGCCAAAAGAAAAAAAAAAAAAATCTCTAAGGAAAGATTTTCTGTTTTCCATCATGGTGTCGGTTCAGGATTTGGTTCAACGCCTGCAGGGACTTTCTCTGGAGGTGGCTGAGATAAAGCAACACGTGAGTAGTTGTTCTGGAGCACATTTCGTGGAGCCAAAGGTACGTTTGCCTGATTTATTTTTTGGTGAACAACAAGATTTTTTTTTCTTTTTAAAAATGCTTGCTTGTTATATTTCCGTTTGAGACCCAGATCCTCTGGTGAGGAATCACAGCGCATAGGGTTCATAATGTCACTTTTGCGCAAAGAACCTCAGGATTGGCCTTTTCTCTGCAGCCTAGTGATCCATGCTTTAGATCAGTGGATAGTTTTTTTTCTGCTTTGGGGTTGTTATATGACGATCCGGATCGTGTTTCATCAGCTGAGACAGAATTGAGACGTTTGAGACAGGGATCAGGTAATGTGGAAAAATATTGTACTCACTTCAGAAGGTGGTCCACACAGGTGGGCTGGAACGATTCAGCTTTGAAAAGTTTATTTCTTGCAGGGTTAAGTGAAAGGGTTAAAGATTTGCTGATTGCTTATCCTATACCTGTAACTTGCAAGAGGCTATGCAATTAGCCATACGGGTGGATAGGAGACTGCGTGCAAGGGTTAATGAGAGTAAATCTGCCTTGTCAGCTCCAAGTTTGGAGAAGGAATGTACTGACATTGCAGAGCCGATGGAAATTGGAGCAATGACACCTCACTCTCGGAAAAAGAACGCAGATTTGCTGAAGGTTTGTGTTTCTACTGTGGTAAATCTGAGCATTTTATTAAGAACTGTGCGCTTCGAATGAATAAAGAGAAAAAAAAAATGAGGTCAGTTTCGCCCGCATAGCTTGTTTAAACAATAAAGGTGTCTTTCTTTCTGCTACCACTGCTGTTGAGGAGGAATTAAGGAGTTTCGGGTATTTGTGGATTGTGTTCAACTCTCAATGTGATTGATGGGAAATTTTTGGAAAAACTAAAATTAAACCCAAACTTCTGTCTTCCCCTATTAATGTGGTGTCTGTGGATGGTTCTCACTTGAAAAATGTTACTCACCATATCTGTGAATTTCCTCTTACTATTAATGGTGTTCATCAAGGGAATTTGGATTTGGTGGTTTTGAATAATTTGCCCTCACCGGTGATTTTGGGGTTACCCTGGTTAAAATTGCACAATCCGGTACTGGATTGGTCTACCAATGAAATTAGGTCCTGGAGTCCCAATTGTTATGACAAGTGTTGTAACGGGCGTATTGCTGCTGTAGTTAAGGGGGATTATCTGTACCTATTCAGGATTTTTGGAAAGTTTTTTCTGATAAAGAATCGCAGGTATTGCCTCCTCATAGAGATTATGATTGTGCGATTGAATTTGTCCCTGGAGCGACTCTTCCTAAAAGTCACTTATTTAATTTGACTATTCCTGAGAGAAAGGCTTTGGAGGAATACATACAGACAAGCTTGGCCGCCGGTCACATTAGGCCTTCCAAGTCTCCTGTGGCGGTTGGATTTTTTTTTGTTAAAAAAAAGGACGGCGGTTTACGTCCTTGTCTAGACTTTCGTGAGATTAATAAGATTACTGTACTCAATCCTTACCCACTGCCATTGATTCCTGATTTGTTTAACCAGTTAGTGGGGGCCAAGTGGTTCTCGAAAATTGATCTTCGAGGGGCATACAATTTGTTTGCGCATGAAGGAGGGGGATGAATGGAAAGACTGCGTTTACCACTCCACTGGGTCATTTTGAGAATCTGGTCATGCCTTTTGGGCTTTCCAGTGCTCCGGCTTTTTTTCAGAATCTTATTAATGACATTCTTAGACCTTTGATCAGCAGAAGTGTGGTTGTGTATTTGATGACATTTTGATTTATTCACCGGATTTAGAGTCTCATTGGAGGAGTGTGCGTGAAGTTATTACAGTTATTGAGTGATAATTCACTTTTTGCCAAACTAGAAAAATGTGAGTTTTGCGGTACCAGAGACTTAGTTTTTTGGGCTACATTGTCTCCAGTGAAGGTTTTGAGATGGACCCGGTGAAAGTGCAAGCTGTGCAGGAATGGCCTAGACCTATTGGTGTGAAATCAATACAGAGGTTTTTGGGGTTCGCCAATTATTATAGAAAATTCATAAAAGATTTTTCTGTGATTGCTAAACCTCTGACCGATCTCACCAGGAAAGGTGCTGATGCGGTTCAGTGGACTACTGAGGCCATTGAGGCTTTTGTGTTGCTAAAGGAGAGGTTCAGCTCTGCTCCCATCCTTACGCAGCCTGATGTGACTAAACCATTTTTGGTTGAGGTTGATGCTTCTTCTGTGGGGGTCGGCGCGGTGTTGTCTCAGGCAAAGACGGATGGAGTACATCCCTGTGCTTTTTTTTCAAAGAAATTTTCTGAGTCTGAACTAAATTATGATATCGGTAATCGGGAATTGTTGGCAATTAAACTCGCATTTGAACACTGGCGTCATTTTTTGGAGGGAGCGGAATTTCCCGTTCAAGTCTTCACCGATCATAAAAATCTGATCTACCTTGATGCTGCGAAACGCTTGAATGCCCGTCAGGCTAGGTGGGCACTGTTTTTCTCACGGTTTAATTTTACCGTTACTTACATCCCAGGTACTAAAAATGTTAAAGCTGATGCTTTGTCTCGCAGCTTTTCTCCTATGGTGGGTACTGAGGAGGAGGAGGAAAACATCTTGCAAGAGGGGGTTGTTATGCTGTTTTGGACTCCGTGCTGGAAGATGAGATTCTTAAAGCACAGGAGAATGCCCCATCTAACACGCCGCATGGGAGGTTGTTTGTGCCTGGTACCCTGAGAGAGATTTGTTTGATGAATGTCATGACTCTCGGTTGGCAGGTCATCCGGAATCTCTGAGACCAAGAGACTTGTGGGTCGCAGTTTTTGGTGGCCAGGATGGCAGAAGGAAGTCATTAAGTGGGTGCGTCAATGCACTGTGTGTGCTAGATCTAAGTATTCTCATACTCCTGCTGCGGGGTTGCTTTGCCCTCTGGAGGTCCCTAGTGCACCTTGGACACATTTGGCAATGGACTTTATTACTGACCTTCCCCCCTCTGAGGGTTTCACTGTCATCTGGGTGGTCGTGGACCGTTTTAGCAAGATGTGTCACTTGGTTCCTTTCATCAAACTGCCCTGCGCTAAGACTCTCGCTAAGGCCTTTGTCAGGAAATAGTCAGACTACATGGTGTTCCTACTGACATTGTTTCCGATAGGGGACCTCAGTTTGTGGCTCGTTTTTGGCGCGCCTTTTGTGACAGGTTGGGAGTTCATTTGTCGTTTTCATCCGATATCATCCGGAGTCTAATGGCCAGACAGAAAGGAAAAACCAGGATGTTGAGCAGTTCTTGCGTTGTTTTGTGACTGATAATCAAGAGGGGTGGTCTGAGTTCTGCCACTTGCTGAGTTTGCTCTTAACAACCATACATCTTCTTCTGCTGGTTGTTCGCCTTTTTTTGTTGTACTGGGAGACATCCGTCGTTTGGGTCATTTTCCAAGTTGGGATCGGCTGTACCTGAAGAGGAGAATTTTTTCTGGTCTTTTGGAGAGAGTTTGGACTGATGTGCGTGGTAATCTTCAGGAGGCTAACAAAAGATCCAAAGTGTATTTTGATAGAAAACGACAAGAGGTTTTGTTTGCTATTGTGACATGGTTTGGTTGTCCTCTAAGAATCTGCGCTTGAGGATTCCGTCTAAGAAATTGGGTCCCAAGTTTGTAGGGCCCTTTAAGGTGCTTCAGGTTATTAACCAATCTGCTGTTAAGTTGGAGCTTCCCACCTCCTGGAAGATTAATCCGGTGTTTCATGTTTCTCTCTTGAAAAAAGCTGAGGTCTCAGATGGAGACGTCTCGGCCACTGTTCCCCTGGTGGTGGAGGACGGGCAATATGAGATTTCCCGCATCTTAAATTCTAGACGGTATAGAGGGAGTTTACAGTACCTCGTCGCTTGGAAGGGTTATGGACCCGAGGATAACTCATGGGTGAGGGTGGATGATGTTTCTGCGTCTAGATTTGTCAGAGTGTTTCACAAGAGGTTTCCGGATAAGCCTAAGTCCTAGGGGATCCGGAGGATCCTCTTAGAAGGGAGGGTACTGTTAGAAACCCTCTTGTTAGGTTTTGTTTCACTTTGCTGGTCACATGACCTTTTTACCCTATTTAGTCTGGTTCCGCCCTTCTGGCCTTGCTGGACTTCATTGTATTATCTACTCTTAAGCTAGCCGGGTGCTTAGGTGCCTTACTCTGTCAGTTTTGCTTGATCTTAGGATCTCTTAGTATTTGTTTTCTGTTTTATTTTCCCTGCTACACTTTCTGTTAGGAGGTGTCCACCTTTTCACCCAGTCCCTAGATCTTGTAGGGATTCCTCCCTCGCAACTATAGGTCTTCGTTCAGACTAGCTGAGGACTTTAGCGGGTCTGGTCGCAGGATCAGGTTCCCCGTTACATCGTAGGGATCCAGCTCAGTCCTATTGTAGGGACAGAATTCCCATCTTTCCTTAGTGCTTGTAACAGATCATAACAGTGTGGGTGTTGAGGGAGAGAAAAGTAGGAACAGATAGGGACAGGGAGGGCCAGTTTAGGGACAGCTAATAGTTAGTTTTGATAAGCTAGGTAGAGTAGGGATAGGTAGGAACAGGCAGGATAGTTAGGGTCAGTTCTTTTCTTTTAGGGACAGATTTAGTTGGTGAGGGACAGGGTGCGTGTGTTGTAGTTAGGGATGGGGCCTCTTAGGACTCCAGTTTCCCGTGGTGGGCTGTTGTGTGGCACATTTAGCTTTTTGTTTTGTAAATTCAGGAAATAATGGATATTGGGCTTGCAGGTGCTGAACTTGGGCCTTGCAAGTTATGTGGTTAGTGTATAGTGTAATGTTTATAATGTTGTGGTTAAAGTAAAGTAAGTAATGTAGTGTTCTTGTCTGGTAGGTCTGTCAATGTAATGTTTTGTATATAAGTGTAAATAGTTATATGATTGGGGGGTATAGTTTAGGTTGGGTGGGGGTGTGTTATGTTTTGGTAGCTGAGGAGAGCAGACAAAATGGCAATACACCAGAGATGTTGGAATCTGCTGGATTGCAGTATCCTGACTAACCACCACAACTAAAGGCAGCCATGGAGCATTCCTACGTTGATCCTAGACACCTCGTCACAGCCTGAGAGGATAACTACACCTGAAGATAGAAAGAGGAAAGCTATCTGCCCCGGAGCAGATCCCCTAAGAACATAGGAAGCCCCCAACATGTAATGAACAAATGAACAAACAACAGTGGCTCCAGAGGAACCGAGAGGGGCCCAAGCCCCCGGGGAGGGTAACTTGGCCAACCTCACAGAAATGCAGAGAAAAATGCAAATGGCAAGCACAAAAACAAAAAACAGAAAATATCTTATCTGAGAGTAGGAGAAGATGCAAGACTCAGCAAGCTTCCAAGTGAACCAGGAAACAACTTTAAGACAGGAACAATTGATCACCGGCAACCATGATGGGGGGAAACCTCTCTTATATCCAGCCAGTCTGTAATTCCTGATTGCCAATCCTCATTGAATGGTTCAGTACTGTTTGTAACCACCAGAGGGAGCTTCTGCTCAGAATTCATTTCTAAAACATTCATAGCAGTACCCCCTTGAGGAGGGGTCACCGATCCCTCATTTGTGCAACTAGGTCGGTCAGGATGAGCTCTGTGATACGCACGGATCAGTCTCCTAGCATGGATGTCCGAAGCAAATACCCAAGAATTGTCCTCCTGACCATAACCTCTCCACTTAACCAAATACTGGAGTTTCCGTCTAGAAAAACGAGAATCCAATATTTTCTCAACCACATACTGTCAGGAACACCGCACTGCACTTGCTCACTGAGCCAGTGCGTGTGTCCCGAATGAACAAACTATGCCCAAAGATACCTGTAGCAGAGCCGCAGCAGAGATGACGTGTGTTTCTCAGTAACAGGACCTTCCACATGTGACTGCTAGTGGGCGGAGCCGGCCACACGTCTCTCAGAGTCAGCAGTAGCAGATAGAGAATGCTTCAGACCAAAGGACCTGCAGGCACGTGACTGCTAGTGGGCGTGGCCTAAGCTCCAGAGAGCTATGAGGTAAAGGAAAACTCCTAGAAGGGTAACTACGGGACACAGTTACCAAGGGGCATATCGAACGGATAATCAGAACGTAGCCAAGGGGTCATACACATAGAGGGCAACGAAGTACAAGAGGAGCAGGCAGAGCGGAGTCAGAACGTAGCCAAGGGTCATACACGTAGAGAGCGACGAAGTACAAGAGGAGCAGGCAGAGCGGAGTCAGAACGTAGCCAAGGGTCATACACGTAGAGGGCAGCAGAGTGCAAAAGGGACAGGCAAAACTCAAAACAGGGACACAGTCAAATCAGAACCAGACAAACAGAACGTAGCACAGGCACAAAGCACTGGCACAAGCACAACAGGTCACACACACTCGGCCAAGGGTCAGAGTATAAGCGACAGAGGATGGCCCCACAATGAGGTTATAAAAAGCCTCCAGAATCCCAGAGTGAGGCCATCCCGGTTAACCCTAAAACCACCTTATCCCCGAAACTCAGCAGACCATGACACATACTCCAGATTGCCCTCAACCAAAACAGGGTCAGGAGGCGCAGCCATAGGAACCACTGGCTTGACAAACCCCTTCAATAAGGACTTGTGGAACACGTTATGGATCTTAAATGTCCCTGGAAGAAGTAAACGAAAGGAAACAGGATTAAGGATCTCCATGATCTTATAAGGTCTAATGTACCTAGGCTTAAACTTAGGAGATGCAACTCTCATAGGGATATTTCTTGAGGACAACCAGACCAAGTCCCCACTTTAAACCGAGGACCATCAGTCCTATGCCCGGTTGGCAAACCGCTGGGCCTTCTCCTGAGAGAGGGACAACCTCTCCACTACCTGATCCCAAATCTGCTGCATACGCTCCACAAACAGAGTCAACAACCAGACAGACAGAAGCCTCCGTCTGTCCCGAAGAAAATCGAGGGTGAAACCAAAATTGCAGAAAAATGGAGACATGAAGGTTGCAGAGCTAGCCCTATTATTGAGGGCAAACTCAGTCAAAGGCAAAAAAGAGACCCAGTCATCTTGATCAGCAGACACAAAGCATCTCAGATAAGTCTCCAATGTCTGGTTTGTTCTCTCAGTTTGTCCATTGGTCTGAGGATGAAAAGCAGAGGAAAAGGACAATTGAACACCAAGTTTAGAACAAAAAGTCCTCCAAAATCTGGAAACAAACTGGACTCCTCTGTCAGACACAATGTTCTCAGGAATGCCGTGTAACCGAACCACGTGCTGAAGGAACAAAGGCACCAATTTGGAGGAGGAAGGCAACTTAGGTAATTGCACAAGATGTATCATCTTGGAAAACCTATCACAAATCACCCAGATAGCGGTCATTCTCTGAGAAACAGGGAGGTCGGAAATAAAATCCATAGAGATATGGGTCCATGGTCTCTTGGGCACAGGCAATGGCATCAACAAACCACTAGAGCGAGAGCAAGGCTTGGAGCGAGAGCAAGTCCCACAGGACTGCACAAACTCCCTGACGTCACGAGACAAAGTAGGTCACCAAAAGGACCGACTCACCAAGTCTCTGGTACCAAAAATTCCTGGATGACCAGCCAACGCGGAACAATGAATCTCAGACATCACACTCTTCTTCCACTGGTCTGGGACAAACAATTTCCCAACAAGGCAGCGCTCGGGTTTATCCTCCTGACACCCTTCCAGAGCCAGTCTCAAATTGGGCGAGATGGCAGAAAGAACTACACCCTCTTTCAAAATAACAGCAGGATCAGACAACTCAGGAGAGTCCGCAAGGAAACTCCTCGAGAGGGCATCCGCCTTAACATTCTTAGTGCCAGGAAGAAAGGAAACCACAAAATTAAAACGTGTGAAAAACAAGGCCCACCTGGCCTGTCTAGGATTAAGTCGCTTGACTGATTCCAGATAAACCAGATTCTTATGGTCCGTGAGGACCACCACCTGATGTTTGGCTCCCTCCAGCCAATGTCGCCACTCTTCAAAGGCCCACTTCATGGCCAATAACTCCCGATTACCCACGTTATAATTACGTTCAGTTGGAGAAAATTTTCGAGAGAAAAAGCACAAGGGTTACTTTTAGAGGTTTCAGGATCTCTTTGGGACAAAACGGCACCTGCCTCAATTTCAGAGGCATCAACCTCCACCTGAAATGGCAGAGAAACATCAGGCTGCCGTAGAACAGGAGCAGAAGTGAATCTCTGTTTAAGTTCCTGAAACGCAGAGACTGCCTCAGGAGCCAATTCACCACATCAGAACCCTTTTTGGTCAAATCAGTCAATGGTTTAACAATAACAGAGAAATTACCAATAAGTTTACAATAAAAATTGGCAAAACCCAAGAATCTCTGAAGAGCCTTTAATGAAGTAGGTTGGACCCAATCACAGATGGCCTGAACCTTGACCGGGTCCATTTCAATAACAGATGGAGACAAAATGAATCCCAGAAATGAGATCCTCTGTACGCCAAAAGACACTTTGATCCTTCACATACAGAGCATTCTCTCTCAAAATCTGGAACACAGTCCGAACATGTTTCACATGAGAGTCCCAGTCATTGGAAAAAATCAAGATATCATCCAAATAAACAATCAGAAATGTATCCACAAAATCCCTGAAAATGTCATTCATGAAGGACTGGAAGACGGAAGGAGCATTAGTGAGCCCAAAGGGCATCATAGGTACTCAAATGCCCCTCTGGGGTATTAAACGCCGTCTTCCATTCATCCCCGTGCTTAATGCGAATAAGGTTATACGCCCCCTGAGGTCAAGCTTGGTAAACCAAGTAGCACTTTTCACCCTGGAAAACAGGTCAGAAATCAAGGGTAATGGATATTGATATTTCACAGTGATATTGTTCAAGAGACGATAATCAATACACGGCCTTAATGAACCATCCTTTTTGGCCACAAAGAAAAAAACGGCACCTAAGGGTGAAGAGGATGGTCTGATATGATCCTTCTCCAATGACTCCTTGATATAAGACCCCATAGCGTCATGTTCAGGTACAGACAAGTTAAAAAGGCGACCTTTAGGGAATTTACTACCAGGCACTAATTCAATAGCGCAGTCTTAGCTCCTATGGGGGGCAAGGATGCAGATTTACTTTCGCTAAACACATCAGAAAAATCAGTCAAAAAATCAGGAACATCTTGAGCCTGGGGAGAGGCAGAAAAAACAGGAGTGTTGGCATTAACACTGTCATGGGTGTATCGCCACGAGGATCGTCGCGATTACACACTCTGACTTCTCACAGCTGAGTTGCTGTTACTTTGTGTTTGGTGGTGAGGGAGTTAATTTTACCTAGCTCTTTGCTAAGACTAGGTCCAGCCTCGCCCGGCTGTTTTTGATTATGTTCTAATTAGTTTCCTTTATATAGCTGCCAGTCTGCTTGTTAGATGCCGGTGAAAGCCTTTATGTAGTCTAGCAGACTGGATCGGTTCTGAGAATACTTAAGCTAAGAGTTCCTTAGTTGTTTTTACTCTTATAGCTTATAGTTTATCTCTGAGACCTTAGGTGTTTCTACTGTGTGTGAGTGTTGTATGTAAGACTTTATTTACTTTATTTCTTGTCTTTCTTGTATGTCTTTCTGTTCATTAACCGTTACCTGTTCATTCCCTTTGGTGGTAATCAGGGTCCTTCTTAGGACCAGATTACAGTTGGCAGGGATTGATAGGAGACAGGGTTTACGCTGGTGGCCTGGACCTCTGTACCTTTAACAGTACCTCCAGGTAGGGATTAGTTAGGACCCCAGGTTAGGGTCAGCATAGACCCCGGTCACCCTCTAACCGGAGACAGCGTATAACGGATTCCGTATTGACCCACTGGACTTTGTGTCAGGTAATTCTATGTTATCATATATCTATGCGCATGTTATATTGTATGTTGCCCTTTTGATATAGATTACTGTCATCACATATATATATATATCTGCTATACAGCGTGACATTTTCACCGGCCTTACAAAAGATTCTCTCCAGCTGTCATGGATCCAGTAGCCCAGCTGGCCCGGCAGTTGCAGGGTTGTCCATGGAGTTTGCAGACATTAAGTCCAAGGTTTTGTTCCCCCCGGAGCAAACCATATCTGAACCTAAGGTTGCTCTCCCGGACAGGTTCACTGGTGGGCGGGACAAATTTTTTACTTTCTGGGAGGCATGTAAATTGTACTTTCGGCTGCGGCCTCGGTCATCTGGGAGTGAAGAGCAGAGGGTGGGAATTGTTATCTCGCTCTTACAAGGGGACCCTCAATCTTGGGCGTTCTCTATTCCTCCAGGCTCCCCAGATCTCCAGTCAGTGGATCGTTTTTTTTACTGCCCTGGGTCTGGTATATGATGATCCGGATCGAGTTTCCTTGCTGAAACAAAGTTACGTAAAATACGGCAAGGAAAATCGTCCAGCGGAGGAATATTCTTCTGAGTTCCGTAGATGGGCAACAGATACTCAGTGGAATGACCCAGCTCTTAGGAGCCAGTTTTGTCAAGGGTTGTCTGACAAATTAAAAGATGTGTTGGCTCAGTATGATTCTCCTCCTCACTGGAGGCTGCTATGGCCCTCGCTATTCGCATGGATAGACGAATTCGGGGAAGACGCGAGGTAACTCCGCCTCCCGTGATGACTACACCTACTGCTAAAGTCCCTTATACTGAGGTTCCCCTGGTCTGTTCTGAGGAACCCATGCAGTTGGGAGGGACATCTTTTTGTAGGAGGGAATTGGCGGTGCACCGCAAGACTAGAAGGTGTTTCTTTTGCGGGAGAGAGGGACATTTTGTTGGGGGTGTCCATCCCGGGCCTCTTTGAGCAAAGGAGTTAACCTGGGAGTGTGTATTTCGTCCCCAAATCCCTCTCAGTTTCTCGTGCCTGCGGAGGTGGTGATTGGTACTAGAACTGAGAGGATTTCTGTTTTTCTTGATAGTGGGTCCGGGCTAATCTGGTGGACGCTCGGTTTGCCCAGGTGCATGGTATGCAACTGAGTGTATTGGCCAAACCGGTCCCTATAGTCTCTATTGATTCTAGACCTCTCGTCAAGGTAGCTTGGTACAAGCTGTTCATAACATAGATCTTCGAGTAGGGGCAAGACATAAAGAGCAATTGTCTTGTTATGTGTTGGAGGGTCTACCTACTCCTATTGTGTTGGGACTTCCTTGGTTGGCTAAACATAACCAGTGATTGATTGGCAATCCGGAAAGATAAGCCAGTGGGGTGAATTTTGCAGGAATAACTGCATGAGCACGGTCATCGGTGCGGTTGTGCCTAGGACTTTGTCTCCTTTTCTGGAGGACTTTGGGGAGATGTTCTCAGAGGAGGGGTGTAAAGAGTTACCTCCTCATCGCGCATATGACTGCTCAATAAAGTTGCTTCTGATGCCTTGTCTCGTACTTTCCCAGGGGCCGGGAGGACGGATGATCCGGTTCTTATTCCTCAGGAGGGAGTTGTAGTGTCGGCTGTATGCTCTGAGCTTGAGGGGGAGGTGTTGGGGGCTCAGGGGACGCCCCGGTGGGACTTCCAGGGAGACTGATAGTTCCAGATCGGTTAAGACTGAAGGTTACGGGGAAACCGTTACAAACGGATGGCTGATAGGGGGAGAGTTTCTGGTCTAGATCTGAAGGTGAACGATCTAGTTTGGTTGTCTACCAGGAATATAAAACTTAAAGTTTCCTCCTGGAGGTTGGGTCCCAGATTCATCGGGCCGTACAGGATCAGTTCCATAATTAATCCTGTGGCATTTCGTCTGGACCTCCCTTCTACGTTTAAAATTCATAATGTGTTTCACAAGTCATTACTTAAAAAGTATGTGGCACCAGTCATACCGTCACCTCTACCTCCGCCTTGAGTGGTGGTCAATGATAACGTGGAATTTCATGGGTCGAAAATCATTGACTCACGTCTCAGTCGCCGATCCCTTCAGTACTTGGTTCATTGGAGGGGGTATGGTCCTGAGGAGAGGGCGTGGGTCCCTGCGTCTGATGTTAACGCAGATCGATTGGTTCGGACCTTTCACACAACTCACCCGGGCAGACCTGGCCCTGAGGGTCCGGAGTCCCCTCGTAGAGGGGGGGTACTGCCATGGGTGTATCGTCACGAGGATCGTCGCGATTACACACTCTGACTTCTCACAGCTGAGTTGCTGTTACTTTGTGTTTGGTGGTGAGGGAGTTAATTTTACCTAGCTCTTTGCTAAGACTAGGTCCAGCCTCGCCCGGCTGTTTTTGATTATGTTCTAATTAGTTTCCTTTATATAGCTGCCAGTCTGCTTGTTAGATGCCGGTGAAAGCCTTTATGTAGTCTAGCAGACTGGATCGGTTCTGAGAATACTTAAGCTAAGAGTTCCTTAGTTGTTTTTACTCTTATAGCTTATAGTTTATCTCTGAGACCTTAGGTGTTTCTACTGTGTGGAGTGTTGTATGTAAGACTTTATTTACTTTATTTCTTGTCTTTCTTGTATGTCTTTCTGTTCATTAACCGTTACCTGTTCATTCCCTTTGGTGGTAATCAGGGTCCTTCTTAGGACTAGATTACAGTTGGCAGGGATTGATAGGAGACAGGGTTTACGCTGGTGGCCTGGACCTCTGTACCTTTAACAGTACCTCCAGGTAGAGGGATTAGTTAGGACCCCAGGTTAGGGTCAGCATAGACCCCGGTCACCCTCTAGCCGGAGACAGCGTATAACGGATTCCGTATTGACCCACTGGACTTTGTGTCAGGTAATTCTATGTTATCATATATCTATGCGCATGTTATATTGTATGTTGCCCTTTTGATATAGATTACTGTCATCACATATATATATATCTGCTATACAGCGTGACAAACACATTGGCAGCCCCAACTGGTTACAGACACAGATTTCCAATCCAAAACAGGATTATGAGACTGTAACCAAGGGAAACCTAGTACAATAATGTCATGCAGATTATACAACACCAATAATTTGCAACTCTCCTGATGATCAGGTTCAACCCTCATTATCACCTGAGTAGAAAATTGGGGTTTATTCTCCGCCAAAGGGGTAGAATCAATCCCAGTAGGGGAATAGACTTCCGTAGGGGCATCAAGGGAAACCCACAACGTTTAGCAAAATCAAAATCCATCAGGTTAATAGCTGCTCCCGAATCAACAAATGTCACGCGGTCTTATGATATGTGTACGATGTCAGTAAACTATTCTTAAAAGAACAACACTCTATACAACATATAGATTAGCAACATCAGCATGTAAATACAGAATAGATTTACCTGACACGATATCCGTTGAACTCAGGGTTAATCTTGAGGACTTGATACACTGTCACAGGAAAGAGGAGGACCGGGGGTCTAACCTGACCCTAAACTGGGGTCCTAACTAATCCCTCACCTTGGAGGTACTGATAATGGTTCAGAGGTCCAAGTCTCCAGCCTAACCCTGTCTCCTATCAGTCCCTGAACCCTGTAATCAGTCCTAAGAAGGATTCTGATTACCACCAAAGGGATATGGGCTGATCTCTGCTAAATACACAGATTAGACATATAAGACAGACTGGAGAAAACACAGACTTGCATACACACTCAAACACAGAAGGAACATAAATGATCTGGGATATTAAACTCTAAGCAAGGTGAGCTTAAAACAACTAAGGAGCTCTTTAACTTAAGTCTATACAGATACAATCCTATCTGTGGTCTGCATGAAGAATTTCACTGGCAACTCCCAACACAGACAACCAGAGATTAAAAGGAAACCAATCAACAAATAATTAATTGCAGCCGGGAGAAACTGCACCCAGTCCCAGAACTGAGCACAGACAGAATTAACTCCCTAACTGCCAAACACAAAGAAACAGCAACTCAGCTGTGAGAAGTCAGAATGTGCAACCGCGACGATCTTCGTGGCGATGCACCCATGACAGTACCCCCCTTCTACGAGGGCCTCCGGACCCTCAGGGCCAGGTTTGCCCGGGTGAGTTCTGTGGAAGGTCCGCACCAAACGATCTGCGTTAATGTCAGACGCAGGAACCCACGTCCTCTCCTCTGGACCATACCCCTTCCAATGCACCAAGTACTGAAGGGACCGGCGATTCAGACGTGAGTCAATGATCTTTGACACTTGAAACTCCAAGTTACCATTGACCACCACTGGAGGAGGAGGTAGAGGTGATGGTATGACTGGTGCCACGTACCTCTTAAGTAATGACTTGTGGAACACATTATGAATTTTAAACGTAGGAGGGAGGTCCAGACGAAATGCCACAGGATTAATTATGGAACTGATCCTGTACGGCCCGATGAATCTGGGGCCCAGCTTCCAGGAGGGAACTTTAAGTTTTATATTCCTGGTAGACAACCATACCAGATCGTTCACATTAAGATCTGGACCAGAAACTCTCCTCCTATCAGCCATACGTTTATAACGGTTCCCCATAGCACTCAGATTATTCAATACACCTCTCCACACTGAAGCAAGTGACGACGAGAAACGCTCCTCCTCAGGAACCCCAGAAGGGCCCCCCCCATTGAATGTACAAAACTGGGGATGAAAACCATATGCCCCAAAAAACGGGGACTTACCAGTGGACTCGCTCCGCCTGTTGTTAAGAGCGAACTCTGCCAGAGGCAAGAAAGAAGACCAGTCCTCCTGGTTCTCTGAGACAAAACACCGAAGATAAGTCTCTAGGCTTTGATTCAGACGCTCTGTCTGACCATTGGTCTGCGGATGAAAAGCCGAGGAAAATGACAATTGCATTCCCGACGTAAACAAAATGCCCTCCAAAACTTGGACACAAACTGAGACCCCCTATCTGACACCACATCAGAAGGCAACCCATGAAGTCTCACAATCTCCCCAATGAACACCTGCGCCAGAGTTTTAGCATTAGGGAGGGCAGGAAGAGCAATGAAATGTGCCATCTTACTGAACCTGTCAACAACCACCAGTATGACAGTCTTCCCTGACGACTGAGGAAGGTCCGTGATGAAGTCCATAGACAAATGAGTCCATGGACGCTCCGGAAGTTTCAAGGGTAAGAGGGTCCCAGACGGACGGGTATGAGGGGTCTTAGAGCGAGCACAAACCCCACAGGACGCGACAAAAGTTAAAACATCTTTATTAACGTTAGGCCACCAAAACCGGCGAGAAAGGAGATCTAAAGTAGCCTTACTCCCTGGATGTCCTGCTAAAGCAGAATTATGATGTGCCTCAATAACCTTTTGTCTCAACTGATTTGGGACAAACAGTCTCCCTGGAGGTCCTGCAGGGGCGTCCCCCTGAGCCTCTAACACCTCCTCCTCAAGCTCAGAACATACAGCCGACACTACCACCCCCTCCTGAAGGATAGGAATCGGGTCATCCATTTTCCCGGCCCCTGGGAAACTGCGAGACAAGGCATCCGCCTTAACATTCTTAGATCCAGGGCGATAAGTGACAACAAAATTAAACCTGGTAAAAAACAACGACCATCGAGCTTGTCTGGAATTCAGACGCTTAGCAGATTCCAAATACAGCAGGTTCTTGTGATCAGTAATGACGGTGACCGGGTGGACTGCCCCCTCAAAAAAGTGACGCCATTCTTCAAAAGCCAACTTAATGGCCAAAAGTTCCCTATTGTCGATATCATAATTCCTTTCGGCGGACGACAATTTTTTAGAAAAGAAAGCGCACGGATGCCATTTACCAGGGGACGGACCCTGGGACAATATTGCACCCACCCCTACGTCAGACGCGTCCACCTCCACAACGAACGGCTGTGATGCATCTGGTTGGATGAGAACGGGTGCCGAAGCAAAACATTTTTTCAAAGAGGAAAAAGCTTGGCAAGCTTTGTCCGACCATTTAGAAAAATCCGTCCCTTTTCTTGTCATGTCAGTGAGAGGTTTGACAACAGATGAGAAATTACAAATAAATTTCCGGTAGTAGTTAGCAAACCCCAGAAAACGCTGCAGAGCCTTAAGATCCTCTGGCTGATCCATTCAAGCACTGCTCTCACCTTTTCAGGGTCCATACGGAAACCGGAGGCTGACACCAAGAAACCCAAAAACTGAAGTTCCTGTACGGCGAATACACACTTTTCCAGTTTGGCGTATAGTTTATTGTCTCGCAAGATCTGCAACACCTGTCTCACATGCTCCTGGTGAGACACAAGATCTGGTGAGTAAATTAAAATGTCATCCAAATATACGACCACAAACAGCCCCACCAGATGACGAAAAATGTCATTAACAAAATGTTGGAATACTGCTGGTGCAGTAGTCAGACCAAAAGGCATGACAAGGTTCTCATAATGTCCCTCCGGCGTGTTAAACGCCGTTTTCCACTCATCCCCCTCTTTTATCCTAATCAGATTATACGCCCCCCTGAGATCCAATTTAGAGAACCATTTGGCGCCAACAATTTGATTGAAGAGATCAGGAATCAGAGGGAGTGGATACGGATCTCGAACAGTAATCCGATTAAGTTCGCGGAAATCCAAGCAAGGGCGTAGGCCTCCATCTTTTTTCTTCACAAAGAAGAACCCCGTGGCCACTGGGGAAGATGAAGGTCTAATATGCCCTTTGGCCAGACTTTCCGAAATATAATCTTTCATAGCCTGCCTCTCAGGACCAGAAAGGTTATATAACCTAGCTTTAGGTAACTTAGCATCAGGAAGTAAATTAATAGAGCAGTCATACACGCGATGAGGAGGCAACTCCTGACACCCCTCCTCAGAGAACACATCCCCAAAGTCCTCCAAAAAAGGAGGCAAAGTACTAGGCACGACCGCACTGATGACTGTGTTCATGCAGTTACTTTTGCAAAACTCCCCCCATTGGCTTATATCTCTGGACTGCCAATTAATCACAGGGTTATGTTTAACCAACCAAGGAAGTCCCAACACAATAGGAGTAGGTAGACCCTCCAACACATAACAAGATAATAGTTCCCTATGTATTGCCCCTACCCGAAGGTCAATGTTATGAACCTCATGAACAAAGCTACCTTGGCCGAGAGGCCTGGCGTCAATGGAGAATATAGGGATCGGTTTGACCAATACACTCAGATGCATACCTTGAGCCTGAGCGAACTGAGCGTCAACCAGATTAGCCCCGGACCCACTATCAAGAAGAACAGAAAATCTCTCCACTCTCGTACCAACCACCACCTCCACTGGTACAAGGAACTGAGAAGAACTAGCGGACGAAATACATACTCCCAGGTTGTCGTCCACCACACAACCTGGGATTAACAGTTTTCCGGCGACTTTTTGCTCAACAAGGCACGGGATGGACATCCCCCAACAAAATGTCCCTCTTTCCCGCAGAAAAAACACCTTCTAGTCCTGCGGCGTACCGCCAATCCCCTCCTACGAAATGATGTCCCTCCCAACTGCATAGGCTCCTCCGAACAGACAAGGGGAACCTCAACATAAGGGACTTTAGTAGTAGGTGGAGTAACAACAGGGGGCGGAGTTACCTCGCACCTCTCCCGGAGCCGTCTATCAGTACGGATAGCTAGGGCCATAGCAGCCTCCAGTGATGGAGGAGAATCATACTGAGCCAAAACGTCCTTTAATTTGTCAGAAAGCCCATGACAAAACTGGCTCCTAAGAGCTGGGTCATTCCACTGAGTATCTGTGGCCCATCTACGGAACTCAGAAGCAAATTCCTCCGCCGGACGATCTCCCTGCTGTATCTTACGTAATTTTGTCTCAGCAAGAGAGACCCGATCTGGGTCATCATATACCAAACCCAGGGCAGTAAAAAATCGATCTACTGACTGTAGAGCCGGGGATCCCGGAGGAAGGGAGAAGGCCCAGGATTGAGGGTCCCCTTGTAGGAGCGAGATAACAATTCCCACTCTCTGCTCTTCACTCCCTGATGATCGAGGCCGAAGCCGAAAATACAATTTACATGCTTCCCTGAAGGTAAAAAATTTGTCTCGCCCACCAGTGAACCTGTCCGGGAGAGCTACTTTAGGTTCAAATCTGGTTTGCTCCGAGGGAGACAAAACTTTGGACTTAATGTCCGTCAGCTCCATGGATAATCCCTGCAACTGCAGAGCCAGCTGGGCTACTGGATCCATGGCAACTGGGAATAATTTTATGGGCCAGTGAAAATGTCACGCGGTCTTATGATATGTGTACGATGTCAGTAAACTATTCTTAAAAGAACAACACTCTATACAACATATAGATTAGCAACATCAGCATGTAAATACAGAATAGATTTACCTGACACGATATCCGTTGAACTCAGGGTTAATCTTGAGGACTTGATACACTGTCACAGGAAAGAGGAGGACCGAGGGTCTAACCTGACCCTAAACTGGGGTCCTAACTAATCCCTCACCTTGGAGGTACTGATAATGGTTCAGAGGTCCAAGTCTCCAGCCTAACCCTGTCTCCTATCAGTCCCTGAACCCTGTAATCAGTCCTAAGAAGGATTCTGATTAACACCAAAGGGATATGGGCTGATCTCTGCTAAATACACAGATTAGACATATAAGACAGACTGGAGAAAACACAGACTTGCATACACACTCAAACACAGAAGGAACATAAATGATCTGGGATATTAAACTCTAAGCAAGGTGAGCTTAAAACAACTAAGGAGCTCTTTAACTTAAGTCTATACAGATACAATCCTATCTGTGGTCTGCATGAAGAATTTCACTGGCAACTCCCAACACAGACAACCAGAGATTAAAAGGAAACCAATCAACAAATAATTAATTGCAGCCGGGAGAAACTGCACCCAGTCCCAGAACTGAGCACAGACAGAATTAACTCCCTAACTGCCAAACACAAAGAAACAGCAACTCAGCTGTGAGAAGTCAGAATGTGCAACCGCGACGATCTTCGTGGCGATGCACCCATGACAACAAAAGCCTGAGCAGAAAATGTGGACAGGGAGCAAATCAGGGTAACAGTCAACAGAAATTTAGTCTGAACACTACCCAAGACAACTGAGCGTGCAAAACGTCTTCCCCGCTTAGGGCAGACTGAAACAGCATGAGAGGCATCACCACAGTAGAAACATAACCCATTGCGTTTTCGAAACTCGTGATGCTGTGCCCCAGAAACCACTCTATCACACTACATGGGTTCAGAAGCTGGTTCACAAGGCAACACTATTCCACTCATACTTCTATGCTCACACAAACGTCTGTCAATTTGAATCGCTAATGACATAGAATCATTGAGACCAGAGGGAGCAGGGAAACCCACCATAACATCTTTTACATTCTCTGACAGACCCTTCCGAAAAAGGGCTGCCAAAGCATCATCATTCCATTTGGTCAGGACTGCCCACTTTCGGAATTTCTGACAGTACAATTCAGCATCCTCAAGCACCTGATTTAATGCCAACAAGGTTTTTTCAGCTTGATCAGTGACATTAGGTTCATCGTACAATAACCCCAGAGCCAGAAAAAATGCATCAACATTACTCAAAACAGGGTCCCCAGGTGTCAGGGAAAAAGCCCAATCCTGAGGATCGCCGCACAGGAGAGAGATGACAATTTGAACCTGCTGTGCTGCGTTCCCTGAGGACTTAGGTTTTAAGGCAAAAAACAACTTACAGTTATTTTTGAAATTCAGAAATTTAGCTCAATCCCCCAAAAACAAATCTGGCATGGGGATCCTGGGTTCCACAACTGGCAACCTAGCAAGAAAGGTAGCAATACTCCGAACCTCAGTGGCAAGCTGTTCCACACGGCCAGACAACCTTTTTTGTTGCCACACTATTTTTCCCTTCTGTGAGTACCATACAATTTTCAGTTGGGCTGGTGATACTGTTATGTTTTGGTAGCTGAGGAGAGCAGGCAAAAATGGCAATACACCAGAGAGGTTGGAATCTACTGGATTGCAGTACCCTGACTAACCACTACAACTAAAGGCAGCCGTGGAGCGTTCCCACGTTGGTCCTAGACGCTTCGTCACAGCCTGAGAGGATAACTACACCTAAAGATAGAAAGAGGAAAGCTATCTGCCCCGGAGCAGATCCCCAAAGAACATAGGAAGCCCCCAAACATGTAATGGCGGTTAGACAAGAAGAAATACAGACACAGACAGAAAATAGTATGAGCAAACGTTGGGGCCCAATCTGCCTAGACAGAAACGGATAGGAAGGATACTTACTGCAATCCAAAAAACCCTAAAAAGAAAGCCAACGCTACTAATTGCAAAAACACCTGAGATCACACGACCTCTACCACCTAAATTAGTTCTCTGGTGTAACAAAACTCAGATGCAGCCACTGAAAAAACTGGAAAAGGCAAATGAACAAACAACAGTGGCTCCAGAGGAACCGAGAGGGGCCCAAGCCCCCCGGGGAGGGGAACTTGGCCAACCTCACATAAATGCAGAGAAAAATGCAAATGGCAAGCACAAAAACAAAAAACAGAAAATATCTTATCTGAGAGCAGGAGAAGAGGCAAGACTCAGCAAGCTTCCAAGTGAACCAGGAAACAACGTTAAGACAGGAACAATTGATCACCGGCAACCATGATGGGGGGAAACCTCCCTTATATCCAGCCAGTCTGTAATTCCTGATTGCCAATCCTCATTGAATGGTTCAGTACTGTTTGTAACCACCAGAGGGAGCTTCTGCTCAGAATTCATTTCTAAAACATTCATAACAGGGGTGTTTGTGTGGGGGGAGGGCATGGAACTTGCCATGGACCCGAAAAATTTCTAAGGGCATAAACTTTCATGGACCCGTCAAGATTGCTGTGAAAAGGGCATGAACTCATGGACATGTGGTGTGGTGGGGGGAAAAAAGGAAAAAAAAATATATAAATATATATATACAGTTAGGTCCATATATATTTGGACAGAGACAACATTTATCTAATTTTGTTTCTAGACATTACCACAATGAATTTGAAACAAAACAATTCAGATGCAGTTGAAGTCCAGACTTTCAGCTTTCATTTGAGGGTATCCACATTAAAATTGGATGAAGGGTTTAGGAGTTTCAGCTCCTTAACATGTGCCACCCTGTTTTTAAAGGAACCAAAAGTAATTGGACAAATGACTCCAAGGCTATTTCATGGACAGGTGTGGGCAATCCCTTTGTTATGTCATTCTAAATTAAGCAGATGAAAGGGCCGGAGTTGATTTGAGGTGTGGTGTTTGCATTTGGAAGGTTTTGCTGTGAAGGAAACATGCGGTCACAGGAGCTCTCCATGCAGGTGAAACAAGCCATCCTTAAGCTGCAAGAACAAAAAAAAACCATCCGACAAATTGCTACAACATTAGAAGTGGCAAAATCTACAATTTGGTACATCCTGAGAAAGAAAGAAAGCACTGGTGAACTCATCAATCCAAAAAGACCTGGGAGCCCACGGAAGACAACAGTGGTGGATGATCGCAGAATACTCTCCATGGTGAAGAGAAACCCCTTCACAACATCAACTGAAGTCCAGAACACTCTCAGTGAAGTAGGTGTATCTGTCTCTAAGTCAACAGTAAATACAAAGGGTTCACATCTAGATGCAAACCATTCATCAATTCCAAAAATAGACAGGCCAGAGTTAAATTTGCTGAAAAACACCTCCAGAAGCCAGCTCAGTTCTGGAAAAGTATTCTATGGACAGATGAGACAAAGATCAACCTGTACCAGAATGATGGGAAGCCAAAAGTTTGGAGAAGAAAGGGAACGGCACATGATCCAAGGCACACCACATCCTCTGTAAAACATGGTGGAGGCAACGTGATGGCATGGGCATGCATGGCTTTCAATGGCACTGGGTCACTTGTGTTTATTGATGACATAACAGCAGACAAGAGTAGCCGGATGAATTCTGAAGTGTACCGGGATATACTTTCAACCCAGATTCAGCCAAATGCTGCAAACTTGATTGGACGGCGCTTCATAGTACAGATGGATAATGACCCCAAGCATACAGCCAAAGCTACACAGGAGTTCATGAGTGCAAAAAAGTGGAACATTCTTCAATGGCCAAGTCAATCACCAGATCTTAACCCAATTGAGCATGCATTTCACTTGCTGAAATCCAGACTTAAGAGGGAAAGACCCACAAACAAGCAAGACCTGAAGGCTGCGGCTGTAAAGGCCTGGCAAAGCATTAAGAAGGAGGAAACCCAGCGTTTGGTGATGTCCATGGGTTCCAGACTTAAGGCAGTGATTGCCTCCAAAGGATTCGCCACAAAATATTGAAAATAAAAATATTTTGTTTGGGTTATGTTTATTTGTCCAATTACTTTTGACCTCCTAAAATGTGGAGTGTTTGTAAAGAAATGTGTACAATTCCTACATTTTCTAACACATATTTTTGTTCAACCCTTCAAATTAAACGTTACAATCTGCACTTGAATTCTGTTGTAGAGGTTTCATTTCAAATCCAATGTGGTGGCATGCAGAGCCCAACTCGCGAAAATTGTGTCACTGTCCAAATATTTCTGGCCCTGACTGTATATATAAAAATTTTTGCATTTCTTAATGTGTATATAGTAGTGTATATAGTAGTGTGTATATATATAGGTTGTGTTGTATGTATGGCCAGGTGAGGCCTTTTTCCTGTTTTTTTTGGGGGGGTGCGTATGTGTGTCAGTGTGTGCATGTTTCTTTTATGCTTTATATTTAATTTGTTTAATGATAATGTCCCTGCTGGGGGTCCTTTGGAGCTGCAATAGCTTTGAAGAAGAGAAAGGACTAAGGACTCTGGACTTTTTGGTTTATTGATGCTGGTTTCTTTTTTTTCTGTTACTTATTTAGCAATGTTTTATTTATGTACAGTTTGTTATTTATTATGATGTATTGTTTATATTTTTTATAATAAAAGAGTTGCATCCACTGAGGCCCCTGATCATGTGACCCCTGACTCCTCCCCTCCTGTGACCTCATCACAGGTCCTGTGCGCACAGAGCAGGGTCGGCTCCAGGTTTTTATGGGCCCCGGGCGAAGGAGTCTCAGTGGGCCCCTTTAACACAGACCACGATTCATGATGCACAGATACAGCAGAGAAATATGGGTATAGTACTATGCCGAACACTTCTCTTCTTCCATTACATGACTGATATCTATTGTAAATTGTACAATAGCTCAAAAACCGCCAAATCTTCACAGCGCACAGTACAGACTGGACAGTACAGTCCTCCATACAATATTATGGGCACCACAGTCTTCCCCCTCATCACCCATATAATACCCCATGCAGGATGTCACCCCGCCATCCCCCATATAATGCTCCATACAGAATACTGGCCCCAATATAATGCTCCATACAGGATACTGGTCCCCATATAATGCTCCATACATAATATGGAGCTCTCCACTACACTGTGCTGCGTTCTGCACTGTTATGGCTCAGGAAAGGGCGCTGTGGAAAGACTCCCCATTATCATCATCATTGCCTCCCCATCATCATCATTGCCTCCCCATCATAATCATCATTGCCTCCCCATCATCTTCATCATCATTGTCTCCCCATCATCATTGCCTCCCCATCATCATAATCATCATTGCCTCCCCATCATTAAGACCAAGGTTAACGTTGACGACAAACGTTGAGCAAACAATCGTTACTGTTGAAATTGCGCATTTTCCTATATTTCAGGGGGACACACTGTATAAATAAATCCTATCATCACGAGGTACAGTGCATATTATACCTACAGTCAGGGAGAAAAAGTGTATATTATACCTATTGTCAGGGGCACACAGTGTATAAATTAACCATATAATCAGGAGGCACAGTGTATAAATTAATCATATAATCAGGAGGCACAGTGTATATTATATCTATAGTCAGGAGGCACAGTGTATCAGTGTATATTAAATATATAGTCAGGACATCATCATCATCATTGCCTCCTCACCACCATCGCTGCCTCCCCCCACCACCATCACACATACAGCACCACACACAGACAGCACAGCAGCACTCTCTCAGGGGGGGGGGGGGGGCTGTTGTGAATGGGTTTGAGATGAGTTCTGAGCAGAGGCTCCCTCTGGTGGTTACAAGCGGTACTAGTGAGGATTGGGAATCAGGTGTTACTGATTGGTCTTATTTAAGGGAATCATTTTCCCATCAGGGTTGCCGGTGATCAATTGTTCTGGTCTGAATCCTTCTTTCCAGTTTCCCTTGTAGCCTGCTGTGTCGTGTCTGCATCTCCTGCTATCAGATAAGACAATTTCTTATTTTGTGTTTTTGCTATATTTTTGCATTTTGTCCTGCACTTCTGTGGGGGCCTTCTGGGTCCCCTCCGGGGGCTTTTGCCCTCTCAGTTTAGTCCAGCCACTGTGTTTTGTACTTTTGCTTTTTGCAGTTTTTTCAGTGGCTGCTGTTTTTGTTACACCAGAGAACTAATTTAGGTGGTAGAGGTCGTGTGATCTCAGGTGATTTTGAAATTAGTAGAGTTGGTGTTTTTCAGGGTTTTCTGGGATTGCAGTAAGTACCCTTCCTGTCCTTTTCTATTTAGATAGTTTGGGCCCCAGCGTTTGCTCATACTATTTTCTTTCTGTGTCAGTATTTCCTCTTGTCTAACCGCCATTACATGTTTGGGGGCTTTCTATTATCTTTGGGGTTCTGCTCCGGGGCAGATAGCTTTCCTATTTCTATCTTTAGGTGTAGTTAGTTTCTCAGGCTGTGACGAGGCGTCTAGGACCATCGTAGGAACGCTCCACGGCTGCCTCTAGTTGCGGTGGTTAGTCAGGGTACTGCAATCTCATAGATTCCAACTGCTCTGGTGTATTTCCTTTTTTACCTGCACTCCTCAGCTACCGTAACATAACAGTATCACCGGCCATAAAAATTGTATGGTACTCACAGAAGGGAAAAAATATTTTGAAGGAAGAAAAGTTGTCAGAGATATTTTTCTGTTTGTTGCATTTTTTTTTTTCCCTTTGTATCTCTGGGTGCTGGGGAGGATCTTTTCTCCCAATGGAGTTTGCACAGTTGTCTGGCCGTGTGGATCAGCTTGCCACTGAGGTTCGGAGTATTGCTGCATATCTTGCTAGGTTGCCTGTTGTGGAACCTAGGATCCCCATGCCAGATTTGTTTTCAGGGGATCGAGCTAAGTTTCAGAATTTCAAAAATAATTGTAAATTGTTTCATGCCTTAAAATCTAAGTCCTCAGGAAACGCAGCGCAGCAGGTTCAAATTGTCATCTCTCTCCTGCGCGGCGATCCTCAGGATTGGGCTTTTTCCCTCACACCTGGGGATCCTGTTTTGAGTGATGTTGATGCATTTTTTCAGGCTTTGGGGTTATTGTACGATGAGCCTAATGTCACTGATCAAGCTGAAAAAGCCTTGTTGGCATTAAATCAGGGGCTTGATGACGCTGAGTTATACTGTCAGAGATTCCGTAGGTGGGCAGTCCTGACCAAATGGAATGACGACGCTTTGGCGGCCCTTTTCCGGAAGGGTCTGTCGGATAATGTAAAGGATGTTATGGTGGGATTCCCTGTCCCCTCTGGTCTCAATGATTCTATGTCATTAGCGATTCAAATTGACAGACGTTTGCGTGAGCGGAGAAGTATGCGTGGAGTGGTGTTGCCTTGTGAGCCAGCTGCTGAGCCCATGCAGTGTGATGGAGTGGTGTCTGGGGCACAGCGTCATGAGTTTCGAAAGCGCAATGGGTTATGTTTCTACTGTGGTGATGCCTCTCATGCTATTTCAGTCTGCCCTAAGCGGGGAAGACGTTTTGCACGCTCAGTTGTCTTGGGTGGTGTTCAGACTAAGTTTTTATTAACTGTCACTCTGATATGCTCTCTGTCCTCATTTTCTGCTCAGGCTTTCGTTGATTCTGGAGCAGCTATTAACCTGATGGATTATGATTTTGCTAAACGTTGTGGATTTCCCTTGATACCCCTACAGAAGTCTATTCCCCTACTGGGGATCGATTCTACCCTTTGGCTGAGAATAAACCCCAGTTTTCTACTCAGGTGATAATGAGGGTTGAACCTGATCACCAGGAGTGCTGCAAATTTTTGGTTCTATATAATCTGCATGACATTATCGTGCTGGGTTTCCCTTGGTTACAGTCTCATAATCCTGTTTTGGATTGGAAATCTGTGTCTGTAACCAGTTGGGGCTGCCAATGTGTTAATACCAACACTCCTGTTTTTTCTGCCTCCCCCAGGCTGAGGATGTTCCTGACTTTTTGTTTGATTTTTCTGATGTGTTTAGCGAAAGTAAATCTGCATCCTTACCTCCCCATAGGAGCTATGACTGCGCTATTGAATTAGTGCCAGGTAGTAAATTCCCTAAGGGTCGCCTTTTTAACTTGTCTGTACCTGAACATGACGCTATGCGGTCTTATATCAAGGAATCATTGGAGAAGGGTCATATCAGACCATCCTCTTCACCCTTAGGTGCCGGTTTTTTCTTTGTGGCCAAAAAAGATGGTTCATTAAGGCCGTGTATTGATTATCGTCTCTTGAACAATATTACTGTGAAATATCAATACCCGTTACCCTTGATTTCTGACCTGTTTTCCAGGGTGAAAAACGCTACTTGGTTTACCAAGCTTGACCTCAGGGGGGCGTATAACCTTATTCGCATTAAGCACGGGGATGAATGGAAGACGGCATTTAACACCCCTGAAGGGCATTTTGAGTACCTTGTGATGTCCTTTGGGCTCACTAATGCTCCTTCCGTCTTCCAGTCCTTCATGAATGACATTTTCAGGGATTTTGTGGACAAGTTTCTGATTGTTTATTTGGATGATATCTTGATTTTTTCTAATGACTGGGACTCTCATGTGAAACATGTTCGAACTGTATTCCAGATTTTGAGAGAGAATGCTCTGTATGTGAAGGGATCAAAGTGTCTTTTTGGCGTACAGAAGATCTCATTTCTGGGATTCATTTTGTCCCCATCTGTTATTGAAATGGACCCGGTCAAGGTTCAGGCCATCTGTGATTGGGTCCAACTTACTTCATTAAAGGCTCTTCAGAGATTTTTGGGTTTTGCCAATTTTTATCGTAAATTTATTGGTAATTTCTCTGTTATTGTTAAACCATTAACTGATTTGACCAGAAAGGGTTCTGATGTGGTGAATTGGCCTCCTGAGGCAGTCTCTGCGTTTCAGGAACTTAAGCAGAGATTCACTTCTGCTCCTGTTCTACGGCAGCCTGATGTTTCTCTGCCATTTCAGGTGGAGGTTGATGCCTCTGAAATTGGGGCAGGTGCCGTTTTGTCCCAAAAAGATCCAGAGACCTCTAAAAGTAACCCTTGTGCCTTTTTCTCTCGAAAATTTTCTCCTACTGAACGTAATTATGACGTGGGTAATCGGGAGTTATTGGCCATGAAGTGGGCTTTTGAAGAGTGGAGACATTGGCTGGAGGGAGCCAAACATCAGGTGGTGGTCCTTACGGACCATAAGAATCTGGTCTATCTGGAATCTGCCAAGCGACTCAATCCTAGACAGGCCAGGTGGGCCTTGTTTTTCACACGTTTTAATTTTGTGGTTTCCTTTCTTCCTGGCACTAAGAATGTTAAGGCGGATGCCCTCTCGAGGAGTTTCCTTGCGGACTCTCCTGAGCTATCTGATCCCTCTGTTATTTTGAAGGAGGGTGTAGTTCTTTCCGCCATCTCGCCTAATTTGAGACTTGCTCTGGAGGGGTGTCAGGAGGATAGGCCCGAGCGCTGCCCTGTTGGAAAATTGTTTGTCCCGGACCAATGGAAAAAGAGTGTGATGTCTGAGATTCATTGTTCCGCATTGGCTGGGCATCCCGGAATTTTTGGTACCAGAGACTTGGTTAGTCGGTCCTTTTGGTGGCCTACCTTGTCTCGCGATGTCAGGGAATTTGTGCAGTCCTGCGGGACTTGCTCTCGCTCCAAGCCTTGCTCTCGCTCTAGTGGTTTGTTGATGCCATTGCCTGTGCCCAAGAGACCATGGACCCATATCTCTATGGATTTCATTTCCGATCTTCCTGTTTCTCAGAGAATGACCACCATCTGGGTAATTTGTGATAGGTTTTCCAAAATGATACATCTTGTGCCATTACCTAAGTTGCCTTCCTCCTCTGAATTGGTGTCGTTGTTCCTTCAGCACGTGGTTCGTTTACACGGCATTCCTGAGAACATTGTGTCTGACAGAGGAGTCCAGTTTGTTTCCAGATTTTGGAGGACTTTTTGTTCTAAACTGGGTGTTCAATTGTCTTTCTCCTCGGCATTTCATCCTCAGACCAATGGTCAAACTGAGAGAACAAACCAGACATTGGAGACTTATCTAAGATGCTTTGTGTCTGCTGATCAGGATGACTGGGTCTCTTTTTTGCCTTTGGCTGAGTTTGCTCTTAATAATAGGGCTAGCTCTGCCACTTTGATGTCTCCGTTTTTCTGTAATTCTGGGTTTCACCCTCGATTTTCTTCAGGACAGACGGAGGCTTCTGTCTGTCCAGGTGTTGACTCTGTTGTTGAGCGTATGCAGCAGATTTGGGACCAGGTAGTGGAGAGGTTGTCCCTCTCTCAGGAGAAGGCCCAGCGGTTTGCTAACCGGCATAGGACTGATGGTCCTCGGTTTAAAGTGGGGGACTTGGTCTGGTTGTCCTCAAAGAATATTCCTATGAGAGTAGCATCTCCTAAATTTAAGCCTAGGTTCATTGGACCTTATAAGATCATGGAGATTATTAATCCTGTTTCTTTTCGTTTGCTTCTTCCAGGGACATTTAAGATCCATAACGTGTTCCACAAGTCCTTGTTGAAGAGGTTTGTTGAGCCAGTGGTTCCTGCGGCTGTGCCTCCTGACCCTGTTTTGGTTGAGGGCAATCTGGAGTATGTGGTTGAGAAAATATTGGATTCTCGTTTTTCTAGACGAAGACTCCAGTATTTGGTTAAATGGAGAGGTTATGGTCAGGAAGATAATTCTTGGGTGTTTGCTTCGGACATCCATGCTAGGAGACTTATCCGTGCGTATCATAGAACTCATCCTGACCGACCTGGTTGCTCAAATGAGGGTTCGGTGACCCCTCCTCAAGGGGGGGGTACTGTTGTGAATGGGTTTGAGATGAGTTCTGAGCAGAGGCTCCCTCTGGTGGTTACAAGCGGTACTAGTGAGGATTGGGAATCAGGTGTTACTGATTGGTCTTATTTAAGGGAATCATTTTCCCATCAGGGTTGCCGGTGATCAATTGTTCTGGTCTGAATCCTTCTTTCCAGTTTCCCTTGTAGCCTGCTGTGTCGTGTCTGCATCTCCTGCTATCAGATAAGACAATTTCTTATTTTGTGTTTTTGCTATATTTTTGCATTTTGTCCTGCACTTCTGTGGGGGCCTTCTGGGTCCCCTCCGGGGGCTTTTGCCCTCTCAGTTTAGTCCAGCCACTGTGTTTTGTACTTTTGCTTTTTGCAGTTTTTTCAGTGGCTGCTGTTTTTGTTACACCAGAGAACTAATTTAGGTGGTAGAGGTCGTGTGATCTCAGGTGATTTTGAAATTAGTAGAGTTGGTGTTTTTCAGGGTTTTCTGGGATTGCAGTAAGTACCCTTCCTGTCCTTTTCTATTTAGATAGTTTGGGCCCCAGCGTTTGCTCATACTATTTTCTTTCTGTGTCAGTATTTCCTCTTGTCTAACCGCCATTACATGTTTGGGGGCTTTCTATTATCTTTGGGGTTCTGCTCCGGGGCAGATAGCTTTCCTATTTCTATCTTTAGGTGTAGTTAGTTTCTCAGGCTGTGACGAGGCGTCTAGGACCATCGTAGGAACGCTCCACGGCTGCCTCTAGTTGCGGTGGTTAGTCAGGGTACTGCAATCTCATAGATTCCAACTGCTCTGGTGTATTTCCTTTTTTACCTGCACTCCTCAGCTACCGTAACATAACAGGGGGCCCAGTGGCGGCGCTGGTACCACTCTCCTCCGCTAATGGGCGCCGGGGTGCCCGAAGGTGAGTGGGCCCCCCGCCTGCTCAGGGCCCCGACACTTGCCCGGGTATGCGGGTGCTGACGCCGGCCCTGGCACAGAGCAGCTGTAGAACAGTCCGGCCACGGTGGTCTCACCAAACTTCATTCTCTTCTTGCAGGGGCCGCAGTGGATTCATCCTGGATCCATAGAGCTGAATAGAGGAGCGATGTTCCTTCAGTCTGATGAGAATTGATGGTGACGTTTCTCCAACCTCCACTTTACCGAGTAAATCCCCCCAGGACTGTAACAGGTAAAGAC
This sequence comes from Oophaga sylvatica, assembly GCA_033576555.1. Classification (NCBI taxonomy): domain Eukaryota; kingdom Metazoa; phylum Chordata; class Amphibia; order Anura; family Dendrobatidae; genus Oophaga; species Oophaga sylvatica. Next base: position 46,766 of record JARQOD010000083.1, read on the forward strand.
CCCAATATCCACAGGTGTCCCTTCTAATTGGGGGGAAACTGTCACCTCTAATAATCCTCGGACAGTTCTGACAAACACGGAAAAATGCCCCTTTATGGAGGTGACAGAAAGTCTGTTTAGTCCCTTTATCTTCATAGTATCAGCTCTAATCCAATGGTGAGAGAGCGATTTACCCCGAAGAGTCACAGATTGTGGGGTCACTATAGAATGTTATATTTAGGGGGTTTTGTGTTGCCTCCTTATAAGAATCACAATGGTTTTGTTCCTTTTTTGTTGATAGATACAAACGACCCAACTATGAAAGACGGGAACCAAGGAATCATATATTACTCTCATAGTACGGGCCCCTTTATTGGCCCCCACACAGTATTGTCGGGAAACATTCATATAGACGCCGGTGGTGATGGAGTCAGTGACGACTCTGGACTAATATGTTTCTAGAGCCGCAGTAGAAGATGAAGATGTCGTCCTCATCATGAAGTAGTTATTTCTCCTGTCACGTGTAATGAATATCTCCTGCAGTATTACTAATGCCGATTCCAGTGTCGGAAAATGAGAGGAGAATTAGCGTTATGGAAGATGAGTCTATGAGGAACGGATTCAGCTGCCGACTCCGAGGAAGAAACTACTTGTTGTCTGTGGCCTAAATATATAGGTTTTATTAGTAGATGTAAAGAAGGAAACTAAATACTGTAAAATAATAAATCTCATATGTTTCCCTTATTATCTCCAGTAATTGTATTATTACACAGGATTTTATGATGTTACATCGGCTCATCTTCTTCTCATTCAGGTCTCTACAATATTGGATCCTCTCAGTGAAGATCTTCTACATAACAGAATTTTCCTGATTTACCCATCAATGATGGATATGGACAGAGACAAGATGGTGGAGAGGATATTACACCTCACCCTAGAGATCCTCTTCCGGCTTACTGGAGAGGTGAGAGATTCTGATGACGTCACATTACATCATTCTTATCTATGGGAATAACGGACAGAACTGGAGAGGTGAGGACTCTGGAAATGTCTGTAGTGACATTTATTAATGTGTCTCTCCATAACCAGGATTACACAGTAGTGAAGAAAACCTCTAGTGAGCGCTGTCAGGACCCTGTGTCTGAAGGATGGGGAAGACCACTGAGCCCAATCACGGGACCTCCACGTCACCCACTGATACATGAGGACATCAATGACCAGAAGATCCTAGAACTCACCTACAAGATGATTGAGCTGCTGACTGGAGAGGTGACACTGCTGGGAATGCTGGGACATTATGCAGTAACGCTATGAAGGGATCGGGGGATGACGGTATCATTGTATGTGTCAGGTTCCTATAAGGTGTCAGGATGTCTCCGTCTATTTCTCCATGGAGGAGTGGGAGTATTTAGAAGGGCACAATGATATTTACAAGGACGTCATGATGGAGGTTCCCCAGCCCCTCACATCATCAGGTAATAGACAGGACTAAATACACACGGCCTATAATTATCTGTATGTAAAGAATAAATTCAGTCCCTGTATGTGTTTCCTCCAGATCTATCCAGTAAGAGGACAACACCAGAGAGATGTCCCCGTCCTCTTCTTCCACAGGTCTATAAGCAAGAAGATCCCAATGTTCCTCAGGATCATCAGGTAGATGGAGAGAAGGTGTCATGAGATCTCCCCTATGATGTGTAGACGGCTGTGAAGGTCTTGTGCTCAGTCTTGTTTTATCCACCAGTATTTTATGTTTTATACTTGTGTAATGAGAACGGTGGAGATGGCAGGATTAGAGCTGATCATAGATGTGACTTCTCCATCTGTCTGTGACTTTTACAATATTTGTTTCAGGGTGAAGATCTGACCAATATTAATACTACAGAGACATATGTGAGGGGTGATGAGCGGTGTAAAGAGGAGATTCCTACATATGACTACCCAGGTGAGTAGTAACCACTAAAAGCAGAGAAGTCACAGATTCTTCTCAGTCATTGGCTGTGGCTGCTTTATCTCTGGTGTAGTCCGGCCGTATTACCATGTTCAGCATTTTGCCTCCCAATTACAACATTCTCTTCCATCCAAAAGTGTTCAAATGACTTTGGGCATTGAAAGCCCTTTTCTATAGATCTTGAAACCTGGAGGATTCACCTACCCCCTGGGATTAGTAGACCCTGACTGTTACCTGCCTAGATCTGTAAACTACAAAGCCAAATGACAGTGTACATAGAATGTGCTGACAAGTTAGAAAATCACTTGAAGAAAAGTATTATGATGAGCCTGTAAGAGAAAGTGGAGGGTAATGATGCTGTTGGCTTCCTAGATCCCTGATATCTTGTTGGATGAATCTACCTTCTCTCCCTTCTGTGCTGCTGAATGTCTCATATGGTCCCTACAAGACCAGGTCCAGTCTTTCTGGCCAAACTTCACTTTTATGATCGACAACATTAAATGTGCAGTGAGGTTAAGTGTGAATTTCTGTACAATAACAGCAGAGTTTCCCTTTATCCTGACTTTTCAATTTGTATTAAAACTAATTTCAAGGAGGATTGTGATAAACTACAGGAAAAACATTACACCTGTGCCATGATATATCTCTAAGCTGTGCGTGGCTGATGGCTGTAATATACATTTATTCACGTCTGCAGGAGATGTGTTGGCATGGCTCCAGCCCTGGTTTCATGGATTCACGCCACGTCATAAATTACATTATGTTTTTGATCCTAAGGAATTCAGATTATTGCACAATCTCTCCTGAAATGGGGATCACTAATACTTTCCCTACTCTCTACTTTCTCTACTTTTTTGGTCAGGACTCATAGTAGCTCCAATGGTCCACCATAAATGAATGCATCTCTGGTTTACTGTTGAAGTTCTCACTTCTTATTTGCGTTGGGGATGTAACATAATTTTTTTTTCTATGTCTTTTTTTTTACCTGTTCATTCTGTATGATAGTTTGATTGTGGTGGGATTGTCCTGCGTCAGTTATGTGAGTGTGTAACTCCCTGATTGTCTTAATAAAAGCTCTCCATCGCCTTTTCCAAATGCCTGAGATCTAAATTTATAGTGAACCTGTCAGCAGGATTGTGATCAGTAACCTACAGTGTTGTGAATCTGCTAGAGATGGTTTCTGAGCAGAGGCTCCCTCTGGTGGTTACAGACAGTACTGAACCTTCCAGCGAGGAATGGCAATCTGGGATCACTGACTGGACTGATATAAGGGAGGTTCCCTCCCATGATGGTTGACGGTGATCAATTGTTCTTGTCTCAATTGTGGTTCCTGGTTCATTTGGAAGTTTGCTGAGTCTTGCCTTCATCTGTTGCTTTCACATAAGATATTTTTGTTTTTCTTTTTGTTCTTGCTTTTTGCATAGTTTTCTGCACTTTTGGAGTTCAGCCGGGTCCCCTCCTGGGGCCTGTGCTCCTCTCAGTTTATCTGTAGCCACTGTTATTTGTTCATTTGCTTTTTCCTGTTTTTTCAGAGGCTGCGGCTTGGTTTTGTTACACCAGAGATCTGATTTAGGTGGTGGAGATCATGTGATCTCAGGTTTTTTGCAATCAGAAGTGTAGGTATTTTTTAGGGTTTTTTTGGATTGCAGTCAGAATTCTTTCCTGAACTTTTCTGTCTAGACAGATTGGGCCCCAATGTTTGCTCATTCTATTTTCTGTCTGTGTCCGTGCTTTCTTCTTATCTAACCGCCATTACATGTTTGGGGGCTTCCTATTTTCTTTGGGGATCTGCTCCAGGGCAGACAGCTTTCATCTTTCTGCCTTTAGGTGTAGTTATCTCTCAGGCTGTGACGAGGCGTCTAGGATCAACATAGGAACGCTCCACGGCTACCTCTAGTTGTGTGGTTAGTTCAGGTTACTGCAATCCAATAGGTTCCAGCCTCTCTGGTGTATTGCCGTATTTGCTATTTCTCCTCAGCTACCGAAACATAACACTACAGACAGTGTCAGGTCAGCGACGTTATACTGATTACAATGATACCTGGTGATGAAATCCGTCTTGTGGGGTTTTTTTAATTTCGTTTCCGTCTTGTGGTTTTTGTTTAATCTTTATTTGTAGTTTTCAGTTAGTCAGATTCTCGTGCTCTGGGGCAGAGCTGTGGGTGGGGCTTTATGTGGTGCTCTGATTACATATTCATCTGTATTGGCTTATGAGAGTTCACTGATCCCTCACTGACCTGCCCCCCATTTTTACATAATGCATATAATAGTGTTGATATTATTGTTGATAATGCCTATAATATTGTAGCTATTATGAGGCTTAGAAAAAAAAATTACATCCAACAAAATGTCACCGGCGGCGCCTGTCCAGTATCATCTATCTCTTACTTATAGATGCTACTGCGCAGGCGCCGCCATCGCCAGTGACATTTTGCTGGATGTAATTTTTTTTCTAAGCCTTACAATAGCCACAATATTATAGGCATTATCAATAATAATATCAACACTATTATATGCATTATGTAAAAATGGGGGGCAGGTCAGTGAGCGATCAGTGACCTGTCATAAGCCAATGCAGATGCATATGTCATTAAAGCACCACTTGAAGCCCCCTCATAGCCCCACCCCAGATCACGAGAATCTCATTAACTGGAAACTTCAAATACAGATTAAACAACAACCACAAGACGGATTTCATCACCAGGTATCATTGTAATCAGTATAACAGCGCCGACCTGACAGTGTCTGTAGGTTACTGTGCACAATCCTGCTGACAGGTTCCCTTTAAGACATCTCAGCTCTGCACTATTATACACAGTTCTCTTTAAATGTGTAATATTTCTTCTTGAAACTCATCTGACAGAAAATATTGGCCCTTCCGATAGTTTACATTGTGAAGTCACCGAGACCCATACTCCAATAATTACCCAGAGAGGTTTCACCACTAGTTACTCATTTATTACTGATGAAGACTGTTGAGTTTGATCATTTCAGTAGATGTTATTGTCTATAGTCACAGTTTTTGATTACAGCAGTTAGTGCCCAAAATACTCAGATTTAACCTCTTCACGCATCCAGTTTTGTGTTCCTAATCAGGGCCCATTTTTAAAATCTGACGTGTGTCACTTTATGTGGTTATAACTTTGGAATTATTCACAAAGGATAATGGAAAACAAATGGATCTTACAAATTGTTTTCCAACTTCGCACAATACCCTACAACTCTGGCAAAAATTAAGAGACCACTGTCAAATTTTCAGTTTGTCTGATTTTTCTCTTTATAGGTTTATTTTTGAGTAAAATGTAAATTTCTCTTTTTTTCTATAAACTACTGACAACATGTCTCCAAATTTCCAAGCAATAAATTTTGTATTTATTTTCAGAAAATGAGAAATGGTCAAAATAACAAAAAAATGCAGTGCTTGCAGACCTCAAATAATGCTAAGAAAACAAGTTCATAATGATTTAGAAACAAGAATTCTAATGTTTTAACTCAGGAAGAGTTCAGAAATCAATATTTTGTGGAATAACCATGAATTTTAATCGCAACTTTCATGCGTCTTGACATGCTTTTCACTAGTCTTTCACACTGCTTTTGGGTGACCTTATACCACTCCTGGTACAAAATTTTAAGCAGTTCTTTATTTGATGGCTTCTGACTATCCATCTTCCTCTTGATTACATTCCAGAGGTTTTCAATGGGGTTCAGGTCTGGACATTTGGCAGGCCATGACAGGGATTTGATGTGGTGGTCCTTCATCCACACATTGATTGACCTAGCTGTGTGGCCTGGCGCATTGTCCTGCTGGAAAAAACAGTCCTCAGAGTTAATAGAATCATAGAATGGCAGAGTTGGAAGGGACCGCCTGGGTCATCTGGTACAACCCCCTGTTCAAAGCAGGATTCACTAAATCATCCCAGACAGATGTCAGTCCAGCCTCTATTTGAAGACTTCCATTGAAAGAGAACTCACCACCTCTCATGGCAGCCTATTCCAGTCATTGATCACCCTAACTGTCAAAAAGTTTTTTTTAACATCTTATCTGTGTCTCCTCCCATTCAGTTTCATCCCATTGCTTCTAGTCTTTCCTTGTGCAAATGAGAATAAAGATGATCCTTTTACAATGTGCAGCCCTTGAGATATTTGTAGACAGCTATTAAATCTCCTCTCAGTCTTCTTTTTTGTAAGCTAAACATTCCCAAATCCTGTAATCATTGCTCATGGGGGAAGTCATTGAGTTGGGGAACATTGCCTGAACAGAAGGAATCAACTGTTTTCCAGAAAAAACCTTGTATGCAGCTTGCTTCATACGTCCTTTGCAAAGATTAACCTGCCCAATTCCAGCCTCGCTGAAGCATCCCCAGATCTTCACCGATCCTCCACCAAATTTCACAGTGGGTGCAAGTCACTGTGGTTTGTACACCTCTCCAGGTCTCCGTCTAACCATCAGACGACCAGGTGTTGGTCAAAGCTGAAAATTACACTCATCAAAGAAGATTACCTTACTCCAGTCCTCTATGGTCCAATCCTTATGGTATTTGGCAAACTTCAGCCTGACTCTCCTTTGCTTCTCATTGATGAAAGGCTTTTTTCCAGTTTTACATGACTTGAGCCCTGCCTCTAGGAGCCTATCATGAACTGTTCTTGCCGTGCACTTCACCCCAGCTGCCATTTCCCATTCCTTTTGTAGGGCACTTGATGTCATCCTGTGTTTGCTGAGTGACATTTGAATAAGATGATGGTCATCCCGGTCAGTGGAGAGCCGTTTTCGCCCTCTGCCGGTCTGTAGCTTTGTTGTCCCCATTATCTGCTGCTTGACCTTGTTGTAATGGACTGCCGTCTTAGAAATTTTAAGGATGGAGACAACATGATGCTCACTGTCTCCCTCTGCTAGTACAGCCAAAATTGAGCCCTTCTTTTCCTCACTCAAGACTTTTGTTTTCAACTCCTTTGGCATGATTTAAAAGTAATTTTTTCATTCCTATTACTTTTGGAATATTATTAGCACTTGTTTTGCCATCCAGCTTGTCCTATTGCAAAAGGATTGTGAACACCACAGCAGAGTTTTTTATACTTTCCTTTGTTAAATAAGATTTGGTTCAGGTGATCACCTAATCAGAAGCACATTAAGTAGAATGAGGTGTACTCTGGTTGGAATTCAACTGACACTGGAATGGAATGGCTGTCAGACATGTAGAGAAGCTGATTTTTAAAAAACTGTGCAGTGGTCTCTTAAGATTTGCCAGAGCTGTATATACAGCATACCTCCCAACTTTGAAGAAGGGAAAGAGGGAGAAAGGCAGCGGCGCGTGCCGTGGCAAATTTTAGGCCATGCCCTGACCACACCCATTTCACAACTAGCCACACCCATGTCCATGCCCCAACCACACCCATTTAGCACTGCTGATCACACTGACTGGTACTGAGGGCACAGTGGCTGGTACTGTGGGCACACTGGTACTGAGTAAAAGAAAGAAAGAACAGAGAGAGAAAAAAAGAAAACAGAGAGAGAAAGAAAGAGGGGAAAGCAAGAAAGAACAGACAGAGAAAGAAACAAAGAAAGAAAGGGAAAGAAAGAACAGAGAGAGAGAGAAAGAGGGGACAGAAAAAAAGAACAGAGAGAGAGAAAAAAGAAAGAGGGGAAAGAAAGAACAGACGGAGAAAGAGGAAAGAAAGAACAGAAAGAAAGGGAGAAAGAAAGAAAGAGGAGAAAGAAATAACAGAGAAAGAAAGATAGGAAAGAAAAAGAACAGAAGAGGGGACAGAAAAAAGAAAGAGGGTAAAGAAAGTACAGAGAGGGAGAGAGAGAGAAAGAAGGGAAAGAAAGAACAAAGAAAGAAAGAACAGAGAGAGAGAAAGATGGGAAAGAAAGAACACAGAGAAAGAGAAAGAACAGAGAGGGAAAGAACAGAGAGAAAGAAAGAGATTAGAGAGAAAGAAAGAAAGAAAGGGGAAAGAAAGAACAGAAAGAAAGAAAGATGGGAAAGAAAGAACAAAGAGAGAGAAAGAAACAGAGATAAATAAAGATTCTATAAAGATACTGCAGCCCGGCTCCCATTGTAGTGCCCACCTGAGCCTCCCGGTGCAGGACATATCATGATCTGCTCACATGGCCGACATCCCGATTCCAAGGTGATCCGGTTGTCCGCTCTGTTGGAGGAGGACACGGTGATGGATCTGAAGCATTCCCTGAAGTGCCTCCATGGTTCCGTCACAATCTCCTCCCGAAACTACCTAATTTCTGATCAGCTTCTAGCACATTACTTCTGATGGAACGTCACGTGCGAGTTTTTAAAGTGCTCCTCAGGGCTCCGCCGTGTACTCCTGTGTCCGCGGGAAAAGTAAGCTCCCTGCCGGGACAGCGGGGCAGACTCTCAAAATCGGGATTGTCCCGCTGAATCCAGGAGGTATGAATGCTCCCCACCATACACGTTGTACATGCACGGCTCTGCACACCTCATACGCACACGGTTCCGCTTTGTATGCCTCGTACACACACGGCTCCGCTTCGTCCACCTCGTGCACATACGGCTCCACTCAGTATACACATGGCTCCAACTCCATACAGCTTATACACACGCAGCCACGCTCTGTACACCTTGTACACACACGACTCCACTCCGTAAACCTTGTACACATGCGGCTTTGCACCATACACCTCGTACACACGTGGTTCTGCTCTGTACACCTCGTACACACACGACTCTACTACATACACACAAGGCTCCACTCCGTACACAGACTGCTCTGCTCCGCTCCGTACACACACGGCTCAAGCACGGAGCCCTGTGTGTATGGAGCTGAGCGGCTCAGCTCCGTACACTTCGTACACACAGGGCTCCGTTTCGTACATACACAGCACTGCTACATCCACCTCATACACACGACTCTGCTCCACAAACCTTGTACACGCGCGGCTCGGCTCCATACACCTCAGACACGCGCGACTCGGCTCCGTACAACTCGGACACGCGCGGTTCGGCTCCGTACACCTCGTACAGACACACGGCTCCGCTCCAAACACCTCATACACACACACACGGCTCTGCTACATCCAACTCGTACACACAAGGCTCCGCTCCGTACACCTCGTACACACTACAGGACTGCTACGTCCACCTCGTACACACACAGCTCCGCTCCGTACACCTCGTACACACACGACTCTGCTACATGCAACTCATACACACTACAGCACTGCTACGTCCACCTCGTACACACACGGCTCTGCTACATGCAACTCATACATGCACGGCTCTGCTCCGTACACCTCGTACACATGCGTCTCTGCTCCGTATGCCTCGTACACACACGGCTCTGCTCGTACACCTTGTACACACACACAGCACTGCTACATCCAAACTGTAAACCCCTCCTGATCCCACACATAAACTTACCCTCATTCAACACCATGACAACCAGCACAGCAGAGTCCTGCACACATACCGAGGAGCCTGACCATGTGACACCTAACTCCTCCCCTCCTGTGACCTCATCACAGGTCCTGTGCACACAGAAGACAGCACAGAGACGTTATTGCTGGATGTGAGCGGCTGAAGTGGAGAGACAGGGAGGGCGAGCATTGGAGGGCATGGCGGCTTCTCTCACTGCGGAAAACATAGCATCCCGAGCGGGACAGCGGGTGGGAGGGTCTAAATCAGGACTGTCCTGCTCAATTCGGGACGGTTGGGAGTTATGTATACAGTTGTACACTACTGTCTGGCACATAGAAGTGTTCAGAACGAAAGGAGTGCCATTTAGCTATTTGAATGCAGATCTAGCTGGAATAGTTTGCAGGCACAATGTATTGGAAGCACTGTTCGTGGTTCGTGGTCACCTGGCAGCTTAAAAGAGGTCCACCAGAACATGCTTGAAACTATCTTCTCTGCTTTCCATATCCCAAGGATTACCTTGCTCGTTGCTCATTAACACCCTTACATGGATCTGAACTTACACTGGGACCCCTAGGCTTGGACCATGGTGTTACCTGCTATTCTGTGGTATTAGATGGCAAGAAGAATAGTTAGGTAGCTAGGTCAGAACCAGAAGGACAGAATCTGAAGAGTAGTCAGGAAACGGGCCACGGTCACAGCAGGAGACAAATGCACAAGCCGCAAGGTGAGCACAAAGGATTGAACCAGAGGAAAACAGCGCTGTATCTGGCAGATTCCGGCCATATGCTTTGAGCTTTAGTAGGGTGTGGTACTTTCCAATTGCCTGAAGTAGGGAGCAGATTACTCCAGCTGGACAGCTGAAACAGATCCCAGATGAGATTGGACACACCATATGTAGAAGCCCTAAAAATCCCTATAGAGTGATTCCATTTTATAAATTAATTCACCGAGGGTTATAATCTATAGGAGTGAATATTTTGACTCCACAGCCACTTTCCGGAAATTAACACGTAGTGGATGTTGGAGAGTGAAAATTACACATTTCTCATTTTATTACCCAACACAGTGCTCAGATTGTGCTCCAGGAGACACACACCATAAATTAAGTGGGTTCTTCTCACTATAATGTTGCTAAATACAGGGATCCTAAATGTTGTTTGAGCTCACTGCAAGACTCAGAAGTGAGAGCGGATATTGCTGGATTGGTTTATAGAAACCTTGTTGGTTTTCAACAGCCTTTGAGCCACTAATAGTGTGGGAACTTCGGTTTTTCCTTTGACAGATGATGGACCTGAGTGGGGACTTGTTTTTTGTGAGATGAGAATTGATTTTATTTTCACTTACATAACATTGATTGGTTTCTTTTTATTTGATATTTGGGAGGCAGAATGAACAAACAGTTGAACACCACACTCTACTGGTTCATTCAGAAGGTTTTCTATTAGACTGTGAACTGTCATTGTCTTGGTAAATAATTAAAGTTTTTACATAGCTTGCTATTTTTATGGACAGTTTAAGTAGAAATGTTCAAAATGATAAAACTCATGGATATTTTATTATAAAATAATAATTGTTTTTTTTATCTTATCAGATGACTGTACCAGGAGTTCAGAGGGACAGCTGACATCTTCAATTTTTAAATCTGATGATCTTGAGATCCTACAGGATACAACTGAAGTGATTGCTGTTACTCCAGATATACAATCATCCATTCACAGCAAAGATTTGTCATCTGATCCTATGAAACAGGTCCCATCTTCTGATTCATTAATAACTACTAAGGAAAATCAAAGTCACAAAAGAGGCATTAAACAACAAACTGCTCCTAAAGCAATGAAGTTATTTTCCTGTTCAGAATGTGGGAAATATTTTACATGGAAATCACATTTTGTTACCCACCAGAGAACTCACACAGGAGAGAAGCCTTTTTCATGTTCAGAATGTGGGAAATGTTTTAACCAGAAATCAGATTGTGTTCAGCACCAGAGAATCCACACAGGGGAGAAGCCTTTTTCATGTTCAGAATGTGGGAAATGTTTTAACCAGAAATCAGATTGTGTTCAGCACCAGAGAATCCACACAGGGGAGAAGCCTTTTTCATGTTCAGAATGTGGGAAATGTTTTAACCAGAAATGCAATCTTGTTATACACCAAAGAACTCACACAGGGGAGAAGCCTTTTTCATGTTCAGAATGTGGAAGATGTTTTGCACATAAATCTCATTTTGTTGAGCACCAGAGAACTCACACAGGGGAGAAGCCTTTTTCCTGTTCAGAATGTGGGAAATGTTTTGCGCGTAAATCAAATTTTGTTACCCACCAGAGAACTCACAAAGGGGAGAAGCCTTTTTCCTGTTAGGAATGTGGGAAATGTTTTAACCGGAAAATACTTCTTGTTAGACATCAGAGCAGTCACACAGAGGAGAAGCCTTTTTCATTTTCTTAATGTGGGAAATATTATACTTGGAAATCAACTGTTAATATACATCAGAGACGTCACACAGGGGAGAAGCCTTTTTTATGTTCAGAATGTTGGAATTGTTTTAACCAAAATTAGTTCTTCTTAAAGGGGTTGTATCTTGTCATTCATCTTGTTTGCTGACAAAAAGATAAAACTAAACTTTATTAATTCCAAATGTAAAACTATATTCATAATTCACCCCTGAAGGCAGGGTTGGCTCCAGGTTTTCATGGGCCCCGGGCGAAAGAGTCTCAATGGGCCCCTTTAACACATACCACAATTCATGATGCACAGATACGGCAGAGAAATATAGGTATAGTACAATGCCAAACATTTCACTTACTTCATACATTACATGAGTGATATCTATTGTAAATTCTACAATAGCTCAAAAGACAAACAGTATAGTCCTCCATACAGTATTATGGGCACCCTATGCAGAATAATGAGCCCCATATAATGCTCCATATATAATGGGCCCCATATAATGCTCCATACATAATGGACCCTATAAGATTCTCCATATATAATAGACCCCAAATGATGCTCCATATATAATGGGCCCCGTGTGATCCATATATAATGGGCCCCATATGATTTTCCATATATAATGGGCCCCATATGATGCTCCAGTATATGATGGGCCCCATATACAATGCTTCAGTGCATGATGGGCCCCATATAATGCTTCATATATAATGGACCTATATATGATGCTCCAGTATATTATGGGCCCCATATATGATGCTCCAGTGTATGATAGGCCCATGTAATGCTCCGTATATGATGCTCCAGTGTATGATGGGCCCCATATATGATGCTCCAGTGTATGATGGGCCCCATATATGATACTCCAGTGTATGATGGGTCCCATATGATGGTCTCCATATATTGCGGCAAACATAAAAAAAAATAAAAAATGAAATACTCACATCTCCTCACTGGCCAATGCTCTGCTCGAGGCACCGGCCCCCTTTACTGGCACAGGCCCCGGGCCCCCATAGCATGCCGGTGTCCCCGACTGTGAGTGGGCCCCCACACTTGCCCGGGTGCACCGGGTGCTGATGCCGGCTTTGCCTGAAGGTTAGTCAGAAGGTGGCTGATAGAAAAAACATATACCCCACATCTCAGTATGTAGGGTGAAGTGACGTATACACATTCTCTCTAAAAAAAAAAAAAAACTTGGCTTATACACGAGTATATACGGTAGTTTGAAGTCTGGGATCTGCCTGTATATGCCTAGCTTTTGACTGTTTCGGATAACAAGATGCATGATTTTAGTTTTTTTCGTCTAGTCTCGCTTGAATATACAGTACAGACCAAAAGTTTGGACACACCTCATTCAAAGATTCTTCTGTATTTTCATGACTAAAATTGTAGAATCACACTGAAGGCATCAAAACTATGAATTAACACATGTGGAATTATACATTACACTTTACAAAAAAGTGTGAAACAACTGAAAATATGTCTTATATTCTAGGTTCTTCAAAGTAGCCACCTTTTGTTTTGAATACTGTTATGATCTGCTACAAGCACTAAGGAAAGATGGGAATTCTGTCCCTACAATAGAACTAAGCTGGATCCCTATGATGTAACGGGGAACCTGATCCTGAGACCAGACCCGTTAAAGTTCTCAGCTAGTCTGAACGAAGACCTATAGTTGCGAGGGAGGAATCCCTACAAGATCTAGGGACTGGGAGAAAAGGTGGACACCTCCTAACAGAAATTGTAGCAGGGAAAATTAAACAGAAAACAAATTACTTTGAGATCCTAAGATCAAACAAAAACTGACTGAGTAAGGCACCTAAGCACCCGGCTAGCTTAAGAGTAGATAATACAATGAAGTCCAGCAAAGCCAGAAGGGCGGAGCCAGACTAAATAAGGTAAAAAGGTCATGTGACCAGCAAACTGAAACAAAACCTAACAAGAGGGTTCTAACAGTACCCTCCCTTCTAAGAGGATCCTCCGGATCCCCTAGGACTTAGGCTTATCCGGAAACCTCTTGTGAAACGCTCTGACAAGTCTAGACGCAGAAACATCATCCGCCCTCACCCATGAGTTATCCTCGGGTCCATAACCCTTCCAAGCGACGAGGTACTGCAAACCCCCTCTATACCGTCTAGAATTTAGGATGCGGGAAATCTCATATTGCCCGTCCTCCACCACCAGGGGAACAGTGGCCGAGACGTCTCCATCTGAGACCTCAGCTTTTTTCAAGAGAGAAACATGAAACACCGGATTAATCTTCCAGGAGGTAGGAAGCTCCAACTTAACAGCAGATTGGTTAATAACTTGAAGCACCTTGAATGGCCCTACAAACTTGGGACCCAATTTCTTAGACGGAATCCTCAAGCGCAGATTCTTAGAGGACAACCAAACCATGTCACCAATAGCAAACAAAACCTCTTGTCGTTTTCTATCAAAATACACTTTGGATCTTTTGTTAGCCTCCTGAAGATTACCACGCACATCAGTCCAAACTCTCTCCAAATCACCAGAAAAATTCTCCTCTTCAGGTACAGCCGATCCCAACTTGGAAAATGACCCAAATGACGGATGTCTCCCAGTACAACAAAAAAAAGGCAAACAACCAGCAGAAGCGGATGTATGGTTGTTAAGAGCAAACTCAGCAAGTGGCAGAAACTCAGACCACCCCTCTTGATTATCAGTCACAAAACAATGCAAGAACTGCTCAACATCCTGGTTTTTCCTTTCTGTCTGGCCATTAGACTCAGGATGATATCCAGATGAAAACGACAAATGAACTCCCAACCTGTCACAAAAGGCGTGCCAAAAACGAGCCACGAACTGAGGTCCCCTATCAGAAACAATGTCAGTAGGAACGCCATGTAGTCTGACAATTTCCTTGAGAAAGGCCTTAGCGAGAGTCTTAGCGCAGGGCAGTTTGATGAAAGGAACCAAGTGACACATCTTGCTAAAACGGTCCACGACCACCCAGATGACAGTGAAACCCTCAGAGGGGGGAAGGTCAGTAATAAAGTCCATAGCCAAATGTGTCCAAGGTGCACTAGGGACCTTCAGAGGGCAAAGCAACCCCGCAGCAGGAGTATGAGAAGACTTAGATCTAGCACACACCGTGCATTGACGCACCCACTTAATGACTTCCTTCTGCCATCCAGGCCACCAAAAGCTGTGACCCACAAGTCTCTTGGTCTCAGAGATTCCAGGATGACCTGCCAACTGAGAGTTATGACATTCAACAAACAAATCTCTCCTCAGGGTACCAGGCACAAACAATCTCCCATGCGGCGTGTTAGATGGGGCATTCTCCTGTGCTTTAAGATTCTCATCTTCCAACACAGAGTCCAAAACAGCAATAACAACCCCCTCTTGCAAAATGTTTTCCTCCTCCTCAGTACCCACCATAGGAGAAAAGCTGCGAGACAAAGCATCAGCTTTAACATTTTTAGTACCTGGGATGTAAGTAACGGTAAAATTAAACCGCGAGAAAAACAGTGCCCACCTAGCCTGACGGGCATTCAAGCGTTTGGCAGCATCAAGGTAGACCAGATTTTTATGATCGGTGAAGACTTGAACGGGAAATTCCTCTCCCTCCAAAAAATGACGCCAGTGTTCAAATGCGAGTTTAATTGCCAACAATTCCCGATTACCGATATCATAATTTAGTTCAGACTCAGAAAATTTCTTTGAAAAAAAAGCACAAGGATGTACTCCATCCGTCTTTTCCTGAGACAACACCGCGCCGACCCCCACAGAAGAAGCATCAACCTCAACCAAAAATGGTTTAGTCATCAGGCTGCGTAAGGATGGGAGCAGAGCTGAACTTCTCCTTTAGCAACACAAAAGCCTCAATGGCCTCAGTAGTCCACTGAACCGCATCAGCACCTTTCCTGGTGAGATCGGTCAGAGGTTTGGCAATCACAGAAAATTTTTTAATGAATTTTCTATAATAATTAGCAAACCCCAAAAACCTCTGTATTGATTTCACACCAATAGTTCTAGGCCAATCCTGCACAGCTTGCACTTTCACCGGGTCCATCTCAAAACCTTCACTGGAGACAATGTAGCCCAAAAAACTAAGTCTCTGTACAGCGAACTCACATTTTTCTAGCTTGTCAAAAAGTGAATTATCACTCAGTAACTGTAATACTTCACACACACTCCTCCAATGAGACTCCAAATCCGGTGAATAAATCAAAATGTCATCCAAATACACAACCACACTTCTACTGATCAAAGGTCTAAGGATGTCATTAATAAGATTCTGAAAAAATGCCGGAGCACTGGAAAGCCCAAAAGGCATGACCAGATTCTCAAAATGACCCAGTGGAGTGTTAAACGCAGTCTTCCATTCATCCCCCTCCTTCATGCGCAACAAATTGTATGCCCCTCGAAGATCAATTTTCGAGAACCACTTGGCCCCCACTAACTGGTTAAACAAATCAGGAATCAATGGCAGTGGGTAAGGATTGCGTACAGTAATCTTATTAATCTCACAAAAGTCTAGACAAGGCCGTAAACCGCCGTCCTTTTTTTTAACAAAAAAAAATCCAACCGCCACAGGAGACTTAGAAGGCCTAATGTGACCGGCGGCCAAGCTTGTCTGTATATATTCCTCCAAAGCCTTTCTCTCAGGAATAGTCAAATTAAATAAGTGACTTTTAGGAAGAGTCGCTCCAGGGACAAATTCAATTGCACAATCATAATCTCTATGAGGAGGCAATACCTGCGATTCCTTATCAGAAAAAACTTTCCAAAAATCCTGAATAGGTACAGGTAACTCCCCCTTAACTACAGCAGCAATACGTCCGTTACAACACTTGTCATAACAATTAGGACTCCAGGACTTACAGTAATTTCATTGGTAGACCAATCCAGTACCGGATTGTGCAATTTTAACCAAGGTAACCCAAAATCACCGGTGAGGGCAAATTATTCAAAACTACCAAATCCAAATTCTCTTGATGAACACCATTAATAGTAAGAGGAAATTCACAGATATGGTGAGTAACATTTTTCAAGGGTGAGCCATCCACAGAAACCACATTAATAGGGGAAGACAGAAGTTTGGGTTTTAACCCCTTCACCCCCAAGGGTGGTTTGCACGTTAATGACCGGGCCAATTTTTACAATTCTGACCACTGTCTCTTTTTGAGGTTATAACTCTGGAACGCTTCAACGGATCTTCGCGATTCTGAGACTGTTTTCTCGTGACATATTGTACTTCATGTTAGTGGTAAAATTTCTTCGATATACCTTGCGTTTATTTTTGAAAAAAAACACAAATATGGCGAAAATTTTGAAAACTTTGCAATTTTCAAACTTTGAATTTTTTTTCCCTTAAAACAGAGAAATATGTCACACAAAATAGTTAAGAAATAACATTTCCCACATGTCTACTTTACATCAGCACAATTTTGGAACCAAATTTTTTCTTTGTTAGGAAATTAGAAGGGTTAAAAGTTGACCAGCGATTTCTCATTTTTACAACAAAATTTACAAAGCCATTTTTTTAGGGACCACCTCACATTTGAAGTCACTTTGACGGGTCTATATGGCAGAAAATACCCAAAAGTGACACCATTATAAAAACTGCACCCCTCAAGCTACTCAAAACTACATTCAAGAAGTTTATTAACCCTTCAGGTGCTTCACAGGAGCTGAAGCAACGTGGATGGAAAAAATTAATATTTAACTTTTTAGCCACAAAAATGATCTTTTACAAACTTTTTTTATTTTCACAAGGGTAAAAGGAGAAAATGGGCAGATAAAGCGGTTGTGCAATTTCTCCTGAGTACGCCAATACCCCATATGTGGGGAAAACTACTGTTTGGGCACACGGCAGAGCTCGTAAGGGAAGGAGCGCCGTTTGACTTTTTCAAACTAAAATTGGCTGGAGTTGAGATTGGACGCCATGTCGTGTTTGGAGAGCCCCTGATACGCCTAAACAGTGGAAACCCCCCACAAGTGACACCATTTTGGAAACTAGACCCACTAGGAACTTATCTAGATCTGTTGTGAGCACTTTGAACCCCAAAGTGTTTCACAGAAGTTTATAATGCCTGGGTGTGAAAAAAAAAAAAACTATTTTCCACAAAAATGATTTTTTAGTCCCAAATTTTTGATTTTTCCCAAGGAAATTGGACCCCAAAACTTGTTGTCCAATTTGTCCTGAGTACGCTGATACCCCATATGTGGGGGGGAAACAGTTTGGGCGCATGACAGGGCTTGGAAAAGAAGCAGTAACGTTTTGGAATGCAAACATTGATGGGGGTCATGTTCCGTTTGTAGTGCCCCAGATGAGCCTAAACAGTGGAAACCCCCACAAGTGACCCCATTTTGGAAGCTAGACCCCCTAAGGAACTTATCTAGATCTTTGGTGAGCACTTTGAACCCCCAAGTGCTTCACACAAGTTTATAATGCCCGGGCATGAAAATAAAAAATCCTATTTTTTTCCCACAAAAATTATCTCTTAGTCACTAATTTTTTATTTTCCCATAGGTAACAGGAGAAATTGGACCACAAAATTTGTTGTCCAATTTGTCCTGAGTACGCTGATACCCCATATGTGGGGGGGAACCACTGTTTGGGCGCATGGCAGAGCTCGGAATGGAAGGAGCACTATTTGACTTTTTCCAACCAAAATTGGCTGGAATTGAGATTGGACGCCATGTTGCATTTGGAGAGCCCCTGATGTGCCTAAACAGTGGAAATCCCCCACAAGTGACCCCATTTGGGAAACTAGACCCCCTAAGGAACTTATCTAGATCTTTGGTGAGCAATTTGAACCCCAAGTGCTTCACACAAGTTTATAACGTAGAGCCGTAAAATTAAAAAATTATATTTTTTCCACAAAATTGATCTTTTCACCCCAATTTTTATTTTCCCAAGGGAAACAAGACTCCAAAAGTTATTGTGCAATTTGTCCTGAGTGCGCTGATACCCCATATGTGGGGGTAAACCACTGTTTGGGTGCATGGCAGAGTTTGGAAGGGAAGGAGCGCCGTTTGACTTTTTCAACGCAGAATTGGCTGGATGCCATGTCGTGTTTGGAGAGCTCCAGATCTGCCTAAACAGTGGAAACCCCCCACAAATGACACCATTTTGGAAACTAGACCCCTCAAGGAACTTATCTAGATGTGTGGTGAGCACTTTGAACCCCAAAGTGCTTCACAGAAGTTTATAACGTACAGCCGTAAAATAAAAAATCTTTTTTTTTACAAAAATGATTTTTTCGCCCCCAATATTTTATTTTCACAAGGGTAACAGGAGAAATTGGACCCCAAAAGTTGTTGTCCAATTTGTCCTGAGTATGGTGATACCCAATATGTGGGAGTAAACTACTGTATGGGCGCACGTCGGGGCTCGGAAGGGAAGTAGTGACATTTTGGATTGCAGACTTTGATGGAATGGTCTGGGGGAGTCATGTCGCATTTGGAGAGCCCCTGATGCGCCTAAACAGTGGAAACCCCCCACAAGTGACCCCATTTTGGAAAATAGACCCCACAAGGAACTTATCTAGATGTGTGGTGAGCACTTTGAACCCCGAAGTGCTTCACAGAAGTTTATAACGTACAGCCGTAAAAATAAAAAATCCTTTTTTTTTTTACAAAAATGATTTTTTCGCCCCCAATATTTTATTTTCACAAGGGTAACAGGAGAAATTGGACACCAAAAGTTGTTGTCCAATTTGTCCTGAGTACGCTGATACCCAATATGTGGGAGAAAACTACTGTATGGGCGCACGTCGGGGCTCGGAAGGGAAGTAGTGACGTTTTGGATTGCAGACTTTGATGGAATAGTCTGGGGGCGTCATGTCGCATTTGGAGAGCCCCTGATGCGCCTAAACAGTGGAAACCCCCACAAGTGACCCATTTTTGAAAATAGACCCCACAAGGAACTTATCTAGAAGTGTGGTGAGCGCTATGAAGCGCCAAGTACTTCACAGAAGTTTTATAACATACAGCCGTAAAAACAAAAAAATCATTTTTTTTTTACAAAAATGATTTTGTCGCCCCAGTTTTTTATTTTCCCAAGGGTAACAGGAGAAATAGGCCAAATCGCACAATAACTCTTGGGGTCCAGAGTACGCTGATACCCCATATGCGGGGGTAAACTACTGTTTGGGCGTATGGCAGAGCTCAGAAGTGAAGGAGCACCATTTGACTTTTTCAATGCAGAATTGGCTGGAATTGAGATCAGACGCCATGTCACATTTCGAGTGCCCCTGATGTGCCTAAACAGCAGAAACCCCCCAATTCTAACTCCAACCCTAACCCCAACACACCCCTAACCCTAGTCCCAACCCTAACCACAAACCTAACCCTAACACACCCCTAATCCCAACCCTAACCCTAATCCTAACTTTAGTGCCAACCCTAACCCTAACTTTAGCCGCAACCCTAACCCTAACCCTAATGGGAAAATGGAAATAAAAACATTTTTTAATTTTATTATTTTTCCCTAACTAAGGGAGTGATAAAGGGGGTTTGATTTACTATTTATAGCAGGTTTTTGTGATTGGCGGCTGTCACGCTAAAAGACGCTTTTTATTGCAAAAAATAGTTTTTTGCATCACCACATTTTGAGAGCTATAATTTTTGCATATTTTGGCCCACAGAGTCATGTGAGGTCTTATTTTTTGCGGGACGAGTTGACGTTTTTATTTGTACCATTTTTGAGCACGTGACATTTTTTGATCGCTTTTTATTTCGATTTTTGGGAGGTTAGAATGAACAAAAATCAGCAATTCATGAATTTCTTTTGGGGGAGGCGTTTATACCGTTCCGCGTGTGGTAAAATTGATAAAGCAGTTTTATTCTTCGGGTCAGTACGATTATGGCAATACCTCATTTATATCATTTTTTTTATGTTTTGACGCTTTTATAGAATGAAAACAATTTTATATAAAAAATTATTATTTTTGCATCGCTTTATTCTGCGAGCTATAACTTTTTTATTTTTTTGCTGATGATGCTGTGTGATGGCTCGTTTTTTGCGGGACAAGATGACGTTTTCAGCGGTACCATGTTTATTTATATCTGTCTTTTTGATCGCGTGTTATTCCATTTTTTGTTCGGCGGTATGATGATAAAGCATTGATTTTTTGCTTCGTTTTTTTTTTTTTTTTAAGGGGTTCACAAAAGGGGTTAACTAGTGGGACAGTTTTATAGGGGGGGTCGTTACAGACGCGGCGATACCAAATATGTGTACTTTTATTGTTTTGTTTTTTTTATTTACAGGAAAAAATGAATTTATTGGGGAATATATATTTTTTTTTTTATGATTTTTTTTTACACTTTTTATTTTTACTTTTTTTACTTTTTTACTTTGTCCCAGGGTGGGACATCACAGTATTTTAGCAGATCGCTGGTGTGACAGTGTGCACAGCACTCTGTCACACCAGCGATCGCTCTGGCATTGCTGCAGGCTTCCCCAGCGCCTGCTCTCAGCAGGCACTGAGGAAGCCGCCTCCCTGCAGGACCCCGGCGCCATCTTGGATCCGGGGACCTGGAGGGAGGACGGACCCTCGGAACAGCGCGACACATCGCGTTGCTCTGAGGGTCTAAGGGGAGCGCGCAGGGAGCCCCTGCCTGCGCGATCCTCCCCTGTGCCCGGGTACACCGCGATCATGTTTGATCGCGGTGTGCCAGGGGTTAATGTGCCGGGAGCGGTCCGTGACCGCTCCTGACACACAGTCACGGGTGTCAGCTGTAATAATCAGCTGACACCCGGCGGCGATCAGCTGCGCTCCCCCGGGAGCGTAGCTGATCGCCCATGACGTACTATTCCGTCCATGGGAATTAGGTCCACGGTCAGATGGACGGAATAGTACGTCTGATGGAATAAAGGGGTTAATTTTAGTTTTTCCAAAAATTTTCCATCAATCACATTGAGAGTTGAACCACAATCCACAAATACCCGAAACTCCATTAATTCCTCCTCAACAGCAGTGGTAGCAGAAAGAAAGACACCTTTATTGTTTAAACAAGCTATACGGGCGAAACTGACCTCATTTTTTTTTCTCTTTATTAATTCGAAGCTCACAGTTCTTAATAAAATGTTTAGATTTGCCACAATAGAAACACAAACCTTCAGCAAATCTGCATTCTTTTTCCTGAGAGTGAGGTGCCATTGCTCCAATTTCCATCGGCTCTCCAATGTCAGTATATTCCTTCTCCAGACTTGGAGCTGACAAGGCAGATTTACTCTCATTAACCCTTGCACGCAGTCTCCTATCCACCCGTATGGCTAATTGCATAGCCTCTTGCAAGTTACCAGGTATAGGATAAGCAATCAGCAAATCTTTAACCCTTTCACTTAACCCTGCAAGAAATAAACTTTTTAAAGCTGAATCGTTCCACCCCACCTGAGTAGACCACCGACGGAAGTGAGTACAATATTTTTCCACATTACCTGATCCCTGTCTCAAACGTCTCAATTCTGACTCAGCTGATGAAATACAATCAGGATCGTCATACAATAACCCCAAAGCAGAAAAAAAACTATCCACTGATCTAAAGTATTGATCACTAGGCTGCAGAGAAAAGGCCCAGTCCTGAGGTTCTTTGCACAAAAGTGACATTATGAACCCTATGCGCTGTGATTCATCACCAGAGGATCTGGGTCTCAAACGGAAATACAACAAGCAAGCATTTTTAAAAGAAAAAAAATCTTGTTGTTCACCAAAAAATAAATCAGGCAAACGTACCTTTGGCTCCATGAAATGTTCTCCAGAACAACTACTCACGTGTTGCTGGATCTCAGCCACCTCCAGAGAAAGTCCCTGCAGGCGTTGAGCCAAATCCTGAACCGACACCATGATGGAAACAGAAAATCTTTCCTTAGAGTTTTTTTTTTTTTTTTTTTTTCGGGCTGGACTTACTGTTATGATCTGCTACAAGCACTAAGGAAAGATGGGAATTCTGTCCCTACAATAGAACTAAGCTGGATCCCTACGATGTAACGGGGAACCTGATCCTGCGACCAGACCCGCTAAAGTCCTCAGCTAGTCTGAACGAAGACCTATAGTTGCGAGGGAGGAATCCCTACAAGATCTAGGGACTGGGAGAAAAGGTGGACACCTCCTAACAGAAATTGTAGCAGGGAAAATTAAACAGAAAACAAATTACTTTGAGATCCTAAGATCAAGCAAAAACTGACTGAGTAAGGCACCTAAGCACCCGGCTAGCTTAAGAGTAGATAGTACAATGAAGTCCAGCAAAGCCAGAAGGGCGGAGCCAGACTAAATAAGGTAAAAAGGTCATGTGACCAGCAAACTGAAACAAAACCTAACAAGAGGGTTCTAACAAATACTGCTTTGCACGCAGAAAAGGTGAATGGATGGACTCTACATGCCTGGTTCCCACCGTGAAGCATGAAGGAGGTGGTGTGATGGTGTGGGGGTGCTTTGCTGGTGACACTGTTGGGGACGTGGGGTACTCGGTCCTGGTCGAACAGTTCTTCAACAGTTTTTCAAGGGAAGTCACGAGGCCACGACCCAGTCCATGGCCCTGGGCGTCCAATAAAATGTCAATTACAGTCATAGGGAATAGTTTATAGGGGAATTAAGTCATGACGCCACCCGTGGTGTTCGGCAAAGCGAAAATGGCCGATGCTGCGATTCAGGTCCACTGGGGCTGTTGGTGTCGCAGCAGAGATGTTACAGCTCTCCACTGGTATTGCTAGGCTCCAGGGCAGTTATAGAGTTAATGATGATGGCAACTTTTGTAGTGCAGGGTAGGTGACGCAGTAAACTAATTTTAGGACACAGCAGGGTGCAGTCTTCACACTTTACTCACAGTCTTTCAGGTTACACCGGGTGCTGTGTCCACCGGGTCGGTGGTCCAGCCAGCTCTCGGGTAGTTTGGGGTACACTTTACCAGAACCCCCTTCTTGTGTACCTTCTCTGGTCGTGTGTTGTGAATGGGTTTGAGATGAGTTCTGAGCAGAGGCTCCCTCTGGTGGTTACAAGCGGTACTAGTGAGGATTGGGAATCAGGTGTTACTGATTGGTCTTATTTAAGGGAATCATTTTCCCATCAGGGTTGCCGGTGATCAATTGTTCTGGTCTGAATCCTTCTTTCCAGTTTCCCTTGTAGCCTGCTGTGTCGTGTCTGCATCTCCTGCTATCAGATAAGACAATTTCTTATTTTGTGTTTTTGCTATATTTTTGCATTTTGTCCTGCACTTCTGTGGGGGCCTTCTGGGTCCCCTCCGGGGGCTTTTGCCCTCTCAGTTTAGTCCAGCCACTGTGTTTTGTACTTTTGCTTTTTGCAGTTTTTTCAGTGGCTGCTGTTTTTGTTACACCAGAGAACTAATTTAGGTGGTAGAGGTCGTGTGATCTCAGGTGTTTTTGAAATTAGTAGAGTTGGTGTTTTTCAGGGTTTTCTGGGATTGCAGTAAGTGCCCTTCCTGTCCTTTTCTATTTAGATAGTTTGGGCCCCAGCGTTTGCTCATGCTATTTTCTTTCTGTGTCAGTATTTCCTCTTGTCTAACCGCCATTACATGTTTGGGGGCTTTCTATTGTCTTTGGGGTTATGCTCCGGGGCAGATAGCTTTCCTATTTCTATCTTTAGGTGTAGTTAGTTTCTCAGGCTGTGACGAGGCGTCTGGGACCATCGTAGGAACGCTCCACGGCTGCCTCTAGTTGCGGTGGTTAGTCAGGGTACTGCAATCTCATAGATTCCAACTGCTCTGGTGTATTTCCTTTTTTACCTGCACTCCTCAGCTACCGTAACATAACAGTATCACCGGCCTATCAAAATTGTATGGTACTCACAGAAGGGAAAAAATATTATGAAGGAAGAAAAGTTGTCAGAGATATTTTTCTGTTTGTTGCATTTTTTTTTTTTTTTTTTCCCTCTGTATCTCTGGGTGCTGGGGAGGATCTTTTCTCCCAATGGAGTTTGCACAGTTGTCTGGCCGTGTGGATCAGCTTGCCACTGAGGTTCAGAGTATTGCTGCATATCTTGCTAGGTTGCATGTTGTGGAACCTAGGATCCCCATGCCAGATTTGTTTTCAGGGGATCGAGCTAAGTTTCAGAATTTCAAAAATAATTGTAAATTGTTTCTTGCCTTGAAGTCTAGGTCCTCAGGAAACGCAGCGCAGCAGGTTCAAATTGTCATCTCTCTCCTGCGCGGCGATCCTCAGGATTGGGCTTTTTCCCTCACACCTGGGGATCCTGTTTTGAGTGATGTTGATGCATTTTTTCAGGCTTTGGGGTTATTGTACGATGAGCCTAATGTCACTGATCAAGCTGAAAAAGCCTTGTTGGCATTAAATCAGGGGCTTGATGACGCTGAGTTATACTGTCAGAGATTCCGTAGGTGGGCAGTCCTGACCAAATGGAATGACGACGCTTTGGCGGCCCTTTTCCGGAAGGGTCTGTCGGATAATGTAAAGGATGTTATGGTGGGATTCCCTGCCCCTCTGGTCTCAATGATTCTATGTCATTAGCGATTCAAATTGACAGACGTTTGCGTGAGCGGAGAAGTATGCGTGGAGTGGTGTTGCCTTGTGAGCCAGCTGCTGAGCCCATGCAGTGTGATGGAGTGGTGTCTGGGGCACAGCGTCATGAGTTTCGAAAGCGCAATGGGTTATGTTTCTACTGTGGTGATGCCTCTCATGCTATTTCAGTCTGCCCTAAGCGGGGAAGATTTTTTGCACGCTCAGTTGTCTTGGGTAGTGTTCAGACTAAGTTTTTATTAACTGTCACTCTGATATGCTCTCTGTCCTCATTTTCTGCTCAGGCTTTCGTTGATTCTGGAGCAGCTATTAACCTGATGGATTATGATTTTGCTAAACGTTGTGGATTTCCCTTGATACCCCTACAGAAGTCTATTCCCCTACTGGGGATCGATTCTACCCCTTTGGCTGAGAATAAACCCCAGTTTTCTACTCAGGTGATAATGAGGGTTGAACCTGATCACCAGGAGTGCTGCAAATTTTTGGTTCTATATAATCTGCATGACATTATCGTGCTGGGTTTCCCTTGGTTACAGTCTCATAATCCTGTTTTGGATTGGAAATCTGTGTCTGTAACCAGTTGGGGCTGCCAATGTGTTAATACCAACACTCCTGTTTTTTCTGCCTCCCCCCAGGCTGAGGATGTTCCTGACTTTTTGTTTGATTTTTCTGATGTGTTTAGCGAAAGTAAATCTGCATCCTTACCTCCCCATAGGAGCTATGACTGCGCTATTGAATTAGTGCCAGGTAGTAAATTCCCTAAGGGTCGCCTTTTTAACTTGTCTGTACCTGAACATGACGCTATGCGGTCTTATATCAAGGAATCATTGGAGAAGGGTCATATCAGACCATCCTCTTCACCCTTAGGTGCCGGTTTTTTCTTTGTGGCCAAAAAAGATGGTTCATTAAGGCCGTGTATTGATTATCGTCTCTTGAACAATATTACTGTGAAATATCAATACCCGTTACCCTTGATTTCTGACCTGTTTTCCAGGGTGAAAAACGCTACTTGGTTTACCAAGCTTGACCTCAGGGGGGCGTATAACCTTATTCGCATTAAGCACGGGGATGAATGGAAGACGGCATTTAACACCCCTGAAGGGCATTTTGAGTACCTTGTGATGCCCTTTGGGCTCACTAATGCTCCTTCCGTCTTCCAGTCCTTCATGAATGACATTTTCAGGGATTTTGTGGACAAGTTTCTGATTGTTTATTTGGATGATATCTTGATTTTTTCTAATGACTGGGACTCTCATGTGAAACATGTTCGAACTGTATTCCAGATTTTGAGAGAGAATGCTCTGTATGTGAAGGGATCAAAGTGTCTTTTTGGCGTACAGAAGATCTCATTTCTGGGATTCATTTTGTCCCCATCTGTTATTGAAATGGACCCGGTCAAGGTTCAGGCCATCTGTGATTGGGTCCAACCTACTTCATTAAAGGCTCTTCAGAGATTTTTGGGTTTTGCCAATTTTTATCGTAAATTTATTGGTAATTTCTCTGTTATTGTTAAACCATTAACTGATTTGACCAGAAAGGGTTCTGATGTGGTGAATTGGCCTCCTGAGGCAGTCTCTGCGTTTCAGGAACTTAAGCAGAGATTCACTTCTGCTCCTGTTCTACGGCAGCCTGATGTTTCTCTGCCATTTCAGGTGGAGGTTGATGCCTCTGAAATTGGGGCAGGTGCCGTTTTGTCCCAAAAAGATCCAGAGACCTCTAAAAGTAACCCTTGTGCCTTTTTCTCTCGAAAATTTTCTCCTACTGAACGTAATTATGACGTGGGTAATCGGGAGTTATTGGCCATGAAGTGGGCTTTTGAAGAGTGGAGACATTGGCTGGAGGGAGCCAAACATCAGGTGGTGGTCCTTACGGACCATAAGAATCTGGTCTATCTGGAATCTGCCAAGCGACTCAATCCTAGACAGGCCAGGTGGGCCTTGTTTTTCACACGTTTTAATTTTGTGGTTTCCTTTCTTCCTGGCACTAAGAATGTTAAGGCGGATGCCCTCTCGAGGAGTTTCCTTGCGGACTCTCCTGAGCTATCTGATCCCTCTGTTATTTTGAAGGAGGGTGTAGTTCTTTCCGCCATCTCGCCTAATTTGAGACTTGCTCTGGAGGGGTGTCAGGAGGATAGGCCCGAGCGCTGCCCTGTTGGAAAATTGTTTGTCCCGGACCAATGGAAAAAGAGTGTGATGTCTGAGATTCATTGTTCCGCATTGGCTGGGCATCCCGGAATTTTTGGTACCAGAGACTTGGTTAGTCGGTCCTTTTGGTGGCCTACCTTGTCTCGCGATGTCAGGGAATTTGTGCAGTCCTGCGGGACTTGCTCTCGCTCCAAGCCTTGCTCTCGCTCTAGTGGTTTGTTGATGCCATTGCCTGTGCCCAAGAGACCATGGACCCATATCTCTATGGATTTCATTTCCGATCTTCCTGTTTCTCAGAGAATGACCACCATCTGGGTAATTTGTGATAGGTTTTCCAAAATGATACATCTTGTGCCATTACCTAAGTTGCCTTCCTCCTCTGAATTGGTGCCGTTGTTCCTTCAGCACGTGGTTCGTTTACACGGCATTCCTGAGAACATTGTGTCTGACAGAGGAGTCCAGTTTGTTTCCAGATTTTGGAGGACTTTTTGTTCTAAACTGGGTGTTCAATTGTCTTTCTCCTCGGCATTTCATCCTCAGACCAATGGTCAAACTGAGAGAACAAACCAGACATTGGAGACTTATCTAAGATGCTTTGTGTCTGCTGATCAGGATGACTGGGTCTCTTTTTTGCCTTTGGCTGAGTTTGCTCTTAATAATAGGGCTAGCTCTGCCACTTTGATGTCTCCGTTTTTCTGTAATTCTGGGTTTCACCCTCGATTTTCTTCAGGACAGACGGAGGCTTCTGTCTGTCCAGGTGTTGACTCTGTTGTTGAGCGTATGCAGCAGATTTGGGACCAGGTAGTGGAGAGGTTGTCCCTCTCTCAGGAGAAGGCCCAGCGGTTTGCTAACCGGCATAGGACTGATGGTCCTCGGTTTAAAGTGGGGGACTTGGTCTGGTTGTCCTCAAAGAATATTCCTATGAGAGTAGCATCTCCTAAATTTAAGCCTAGGTTCATTGGACCTTATAAGATCATGGAGATTATTAATCCTGTTTCTTTTCGTTTGCTTCTTCCAGGGACATTTAAGATCCATAACGTGTTCCACAAGTCCTTGTTGAAGAGGTTTGTTGAGCCAGTGGTTCCTGCTGCTGTGCCTCCTGACCCTGTTTTGGTTGAGGGCAATCTGGAGTATGTGGTTGAGAAAATATTGGATTCTCGTTTTTCTAGACGTAGACTCCAGTATTTGGTTAAATGGAGAGGTTATGGTCAGGAAGATAATTCTTGGGTGTTTGCTTCGGACATCCATGCTAGGAGACTTATCCGTGCGTATCATAGAACTCATCCTGACCGACCTGGTTGCTCAAATGAGGGTTCGGTGACCCCTCCTCAAGGGGGGGGTACTGTTGTGAATGGGTTTGAGATGAGTTCTGAGCAGAGGCTCCCTCTGGTGGTTACAAGCGGTACTAGTGAGGATTGGGAATCAGGTGTTACTGATTGGTCTTATTTAAGGGAATCATTTTCCCATCAGGGTTGCCGGTGATCAATTGTTCTGGTCTGAATCCTTCTTTCCAGTTTCCCTTGTAGCCTGCTGTGTCGTGTCTGCATCTCCTGCTATCAGATAAGACAATTTCTTATTTTGTGTTTTTGCTATATTTTTGCATTTTGTCCTGCACTTCTGTGGGGGCCTTCTGGGTCCCCTCCGGGGGCTTTTGCCCTCTCAGTTTAGTCCAGCCACTGTGTTTTGTACTTTTGTTTTTTGCAGTTTTTTCAGTGGCTGCTGTTTTTGTTACACCAGAGAACTAATTTAGGTGGTAGAGGTCGTGTGATCTCAGGTGTTTTTGAAATTAGTAGAGTTGGTGTTTTTCAGGGTTTTCTGGGATTGCAGTAAGTGCCCTTCCTGTCCTTTTCTATTTAGATAGTTTGGGCCCCAGCGTTTGCTCATGCTATTTTCTTTCTGTGTCAGTATTTCCTCTTGTCTAACCGCCATTACATGTTTGGGGGCTTTCTATTGTCTTTGGGGTTATGCTCCGGGGCAGATAGCTTTCCTATTTCTATCTTTAGGTGTAGTTAGTTTCTCAGGCTGTGACGAGGCGTCTGGGACCATCGTAGGAACGCTCCACGGCTGCCTCTAGTTGCGGTGGTTAGTCAGGGTACTGCAATCTCATAGATTCCAACTGCTCTGGTGTATTTCCTTTTTTACCTGCACTCCTCAGCTACCGTAACATAACAGTCGTGTTTCCCAGCGCTGGCTCACGCCCTTCCTGCTGTGCGCCTCACACACAGTGTCCCAAGCCAGCAGCCTCAGATCCTGTCGGGCGACGTCCTCTTGGTCCCCTTGATCCTATCTGGCTACCTTTTCAGCGAATGTGTGTGGAATTGGCTATTGCACATACAGTTACTACAGTTTCGTTTGCTAGCTGGGTCCTACAGTCTCTCCACTAGTCTGGAGTCAGTCCCCTACTGCAACCTGGTCCTTCCTTCCGACTACGGTCTGCCTGGATTTGAGCGCCACAGGTTGATTCCTCACTTCCCTGGCCCCTAGAACCGCTTCTTTCCTCAGGAGCTCCTTTCCTTACCACTGCTCCTCTCACCCCTCCCCACCAACTCACTACTATCCCTACAACTGTCACACTACTTTCCCACCTCAGCTGGCCCCTCCCCCTTAGCCTGAGGTCATGTGTTGTTGGATGCACATATACAAGTACCGGGTAGTGCCCCCTCCTTACCCGAGTGGAGTACCACACCTCTGGCTGAGGTGCGGTACCTTTGTGGCGACTGGACCCTCAGGGGCACTACATACCCCCCCGTTAAACACAGCACGTCCTTGGGCTGGACCAGAGCAAAACAGGTTGTTAAAACATGCAAATAATTTTCTGAAATGTATTTCAACAAGTAAACAGTTAAACAGGTAACTTTCTCCCCTTTATGAGAGGTACTTTTCACTTGAACATTGCATATAAATACTGGAAATATAAACATAGCATTACTATAAAAACTCTTTCAATTAAGTTCAGCAGGTTTCAGTGATATCCCAAACCACAGGTCCTTCTCACTGTCCTCAGTGCAATATGGGAGAACCCGTCTCAAACCCCCAACATTGGCCCCGGGCATTGCTACAGGGCTTAGCCGGTTAACTCGTTGGACCACTTTTTGGCCACGCCAGATGGTTTTTATTCTTGGTCTGCTGTAAAATTTGCATTCTTAATGGTTACTGTAAAACCAACAAGGAGCACATTAAGTGCTAACTATTTACAATAAAAGTTCTGGTCATTCACCGTCCATGACTGCGACCGCATTGTCTTTAACTCTCCCTAATTTGCCACTTCTTACTTCCTCTTCCAGGATAGTGCCCTGGGCCTGAAATCTCCTGACTGGGAAAGTTCGTTTTTAGGTATCACGCTAGGTTACACAAACTGTGCCGATTCTGCAACCGAGGTTTGAGTGGCCTGTGTCCACACTGCAATTTTTGCTGAATCTGCAGGGACTGATGCATCGTCCCGGTTTAAAGCTGCTGGTCGCCTTTTTGGTACTGCACCCTCTGGCATGGGAGCAACACGTCCCCACGTGCACCTTTTCACATTGAGGGTGTACCACCCTCTTTTGCCCACATGCCGGAGGAAGGTCACAAGATCCCCTGGGTACAGGTCACGATTGGGGTGCCAATCTAGTAGGTGTGACTTCATGTCCTGACAAGTCACAAACAGTTCTGAGGCCACCCCGGGCTCCTTAATAAACTCCCAGCCCCTTTTTAAGTTAAAGGAGACCACTGTGTCTTGCCTCTGTGGACCCCGGTCGGTGGGTCTAGCCTTACGGGCCTGGGCCTTGGCCTTCATGTTGCAGTCCTCCATCGCTCTCCACAGGGCTTTGTGCTCCTGCTCCTCTGCCTCCAACCTGGGCGCCTGCTGCCGACAGTAGTCCTCTCAACTGAGGGTCTCTACCCGGTTCTCTCCCGCCTAGGCCTCCTCTGGGAACCCCATCAAATCCATCCCTGGAAAACCACTCTTTGGCTGTGCACCTCCCGGGGCATGAGTTTAGGCTGCTGCGGAACCGCCAACCTGTCCCCGGTGTCTGCTGTCCAGTCCCAGGCCAAATCTTTAAACGCCTGGCCAGGTGTAAGGTTCTATGTATATATTCCTGAAACTCAGTTTGTTCGTCAGCCATTTTACTTTCTGTCTTGCTGTAGCTATCTTGCCCTCAGTCAAAATGGAGTTTCCAGCTTGCATGTTCCCGCCCTGATTCTCTCCTTTGCTTCTTAAGCAGCCACAGCTGAGCAATCAGTGCTTCAGAATCTAGCCTGCAGTGAACCTGTGACTTGACTCCTGTAAGCCTTGGACCTTGTACTCCAGCTATTCCTACTGAGGAACTCTGAAGCACTTGTGGACTCTGAACCCTGCTCTTTGAAAGACCCACGTTTGCATGGACTTACGGTAACAGAGAAGAAGATCCTGAATCTGTATTGGAGAGTGATTGCTGAGCTTGGATTACTCTGGCCTGCTGTGTCTCCTGTTTCTGTGTCTGCAAACTGTGTGACTATTTCTGTCAACTTGTATGAAGTAATACAGGACTTTTCTATATCAAACCTGTGACTCCTGTGTTTTCATCGCACCAAAGCACAAGACGCTATATGAACTGTACTACATACATTACAAGATTCTGAAGCCAAAACGTTAGTGTCTGCTGGGTCTGGAAGGCTGTGTCTGCTGTACTGTGGATATCAGACGTCCGGTTGTGCTTTCTGTGATGACAGTGGTTGTGACTTCTCACAACCATTCCAGGTGAGCAATTCCCTTAAGCTTTTTCTTTTTGCAGTGTTACCACAGGTAAACACTATTGTTTTTTTTTTTTCCTTTCTTTTCTCTTTTTTGTCTGC
Source organism: Oophaga sylvatica (assembly GCA_033576555.1). Classification (NCBI taxonomy): domain Eukaryota; kingdom Metazoa; phylum Chordata; class Amphibia; order Anura; family Dendrobatidae; genus Oophaga; species Oophaga sylvatica. Next base: position 78,959 of record JARQOD010000083.1, read on the forward strand.
TGTAACTCTGGATATCGGATGTCTGGTTGAAACTTTCTGTGATGATAGTGGTTGTGACTTCTCACAACCATTCCAGGTGAGCAGTTCCCTTAATTTTTTTTTTTCTCTCTGCAGTGTTGCCACAGGTGAACACTATTGTTTTTTTTTTCTCTCCTCTTCTTCCAGTAATCCTGTCTTAAAAGATCTGGAAAATGGAGGCCCGCATAAAGGAACTTTGCGGAGTGACTGATAATATCCTTGCAGATTTGCAGAATATAAAGACCCGTTTTACAAATCTACAGGACCTCAATAATCACAATTTGCAAGTGGTTGGACAGACTACCCAGGATTTGCGAGCCAGGATTGAGGTTCTAGAGGGGCGAGTCCAGGCTCCTGCCGTAGCCCCGAGTGCTGGGATTCCCAAGTTGCCCCCTTTTCGTTTTGGCGGTGAACGTGAGAAATTCAGGGGATTTATTAATCAATGCAATCTTTTTTTTTCTGCACATGCTTCACAATTTCCCACTGAACGATCTAAGGTGCTTACTATAATTATGTTGCTTACCAACAAGGCTTTAATGTGGGCAAACCCTCTGATTGAGACTGAGGATGATTGTTTGAATCACCTTGATGATTTTATTTCAGCCATGGGGCAGGTGTTTGATGACCCCAATCGAGGTGCAACAGCTGAAGCAGCCATGTTAGCTTTGCGCCAAGGTAAGCACTCGGTAGCTGAATATGCCTTGGATTTCAGGAGATGGGCCCTTGATACCACCTGGGACAGTTCCGCCAAAAAATCTATTTTTCGAAAGGGGTTATCTCCACTGATTAAGGATGAACTTGCTCGTGCCGACCCTCCCACTGCGTTAGGTGACTTTATTAACTACTGCATCCGTATTGATACTCATCTGACTGAACGCAGGCAAGAGAGATGGTTCGAAAGCAATCGTACTAACCTTTTCCTACCTTCCTCTCCAGCTAAGGAACCTTTGAGTAGGATTACACGGGAACCTGAACCTGAACCCATGCAGGTAGACTCTTTACAACGACGGGCTAGTGATGCACGCAAGGAACATCGTTTTAAGGAGAATCTATGTTTCTATTGTGGTAAGTCAGGGCACTTCATTATAAACTGCCCCAGCCGTTCTCGTAAGACTACTGCAGCACTCATTCATTGTGAGTGTTGCGAGAGGGGATCTGTCAGGTCCGAGCCTCAGGCTCCAGAGAGATCTGCAGCAACAGATCTTGATTTCTCGGACTTAAACTCCGTTACCTCTGAGGACGTTGACTGTGTAAACGCTGCCATTTTTCAAGTTTCCTCAGCGGTGTCCCAGCTGAGTTGTAAGAAAAACAATTCTCATTGCTTTCTTTCCATCAAACTCTGGGTTGACTCAGCTTGGGTGTCTAGCTCTGCTATGATCGACTCAGGGGCAAGTGGAAATTTTATGGATGTCTCCTTTGCTCTGAAACAGGGAATACGTTCAGTGAAGAAGGCTACTCCAGTACAGATGGAAACTGTGGATGGCTCCCTGCTGACCTCTGGACCAGTGGATCAGGAAACAGAGCCTTTGAGGGTTCTTATGGGTAAAGATCATCAAGAGAAACTGTCCTTTATGCTTATCTCTTCTCCCCACTTTCCCATTATTCTAGGGCTACCATGGCTGCAGGCTCAGAATCCTACCATTAACTGGGAGACCAAGGAATTACACTTTCCAGAGAAACAGATGAGTCCAAAAGTTTCAGCTTGCTCTGTTCCTAAAGGAATCATGTCAGTCCCTGAACTACCAGCTGTATACCAGGACTATGTGGATTTATGTGACAAGAAGAACGCTGACCAGCTTCCTCCTCACCGTCCATATGATTGTCCAATTGAATTATTGCCTGGAGCAGAGATACCTTTTGGTAAGATCTACCCCCTGGCGGGGCCCGAGCTAAAGGCTTTAAAGGATTACATAGATGAAAATCTAGCCAAGGGCTTCATACGCCCCTCTTCATCTCCTGCAGGTGCACCCATCTTCTTTGTAAAGAAGAAAGATGGATCTCTGAGACCATGCGTAGACTATAGGGAACTCAATAAGGTTACTATTAGAAACCGTTATCCATTGCCTTTAATCCCTGAGTTATTGGAGAGAGTGCGACATGCCAAAATTTTTTCTAAACTAGATCTTCGTGGGGCCTATAACTTAGTCCGTATTAGACCTGGGGATGAATGGAAGACTGCATTCAGGTCACGCTATGGACACTTTGAATATCTAGTTATGCCTTTTGGTCTGAGTACCGCTCCAGCCACTTTCCAACACTTGGTGAATGACATCTTCAGGGATCTCCTAGATACATTCGTGGTAATTTATTTGGATGATATTCTAATTTTTTCTAACTCCACAGAGGAACATCATGGACATGTGAGAATGGTCTTGGAACGTCTAAGACAAAATCATCTTTACATCAAACTTGAAAAGTGTGAATTCCATAGGACCGAAATTCAATTTCTGGGGTATGTACTGTCTACACAAGGAATTAGTATGGATGGAAGCAAAACCCAAGCCATCAAGGATTGGCCAAGTCCTAGAAATGTGAAGGAGGTACAGCGCTTCATCGGGTTTGCCAACTTCTATAGACGTTTCATTAGAAATTTCTCTGAGGTAGTGTCACCTATCACTCAACTTACCCGGAAAGAGTCTAGGTTTTCCTGGACTCCCCAAGCCCAGGAAGCATTTTCCCGTCTAAAAGATAAATTTACCACTGCACCTATCCTAGTACATCCCAACCCCGAGCTTGCCTTCATAATAGAGGTGGATGCTTCAGACTGTGCCGTTGGAGCTATACTCTCTCAGAGAACAGGTGAGAAGAATGTCTTGCATCCCTGTGCCTTCTTTTCCCAGCAGTTGTCTTCGGCTGAGAGGAACTACGATGTGGGCAATAGAGAGTTGTTGGCCATTATTGCCACCTTCAAAGAATGGAGACACCTTCTTCAGGGTGCTGCACAGCAAATAGTCGTCCTGACAGACCATCGTAACCTTGAGTTTATCAGGTCGGCTAAGTGCCTGACTCCTCGCCAGGCTCGCTGGAATCTTTTCTTAAACCAATTTAATTTTATCATCTCTTATAGACCAGGATCGCGCAATGGAAAGGCTGATGCACTCTCTAGGATTTACTCAGCAGAGACACGTCCAATTACTCCTCCTAAGACTATTCTTCCTGACTCTAGATTCCTAGGAGTAATTCATAATCAAGACCTACTTAAGGACATCAAGGAAGCATACCATGCGGATTCCTTTTTCGCACAACCCCCAAGGGACGTAAGTCTTGTCTTTAAGAATGGTGTGTGGATTCAGGGACAACGTCTGTATATTCCTGAAACAGTCAGATTAAGAGTATTGCAACTCATTCACGATTCCAAGATAGCTGGGCATAGAGGAATTCTAAAGACACAGGAATTTCTTTCTCGTTTCTTTTGGTGGCCCACTTGCAGGAAGGATGTTTTGAATTATGTCACTTCATGTGAGGTCTGTGCAAGATGCAAAACACCTCGCTCCTCACCAACTGGTCTGTTACAGCCTCTTCCCACACCGTCCCGCCCGTGGGGATCCATTTCTATGGACTTCATTGTGGAGTTACCAACCTCTCAGGGGAAGAACACCATTCTAGTGGTGGTTGACCGTCTAACAAAGGCAGCTCATTTTATCCCTTGTGTCGGCTTACCCACTGCAAAACAGACATCAGATTTGATGATTAAAGATGTGTTTCGCTTACATGGAGTACCGGATGAGGTTATTTCGGATCGAGGGGTGCAATTCACTTCTAGGTTTTGGCAAAATTTCTGTGCAGCATTGGACATTAAAGTAAACCTTTCTTCTGCTTTTCATCCCCAGACTAATGGACAGACCGAACGAACCAATCAAACCCTGGAGCAGTATCTCCGCTGCTTTATCTGCCACCTACAGGATGATTGGGTGGATATACTTCCATTAGCTGAGTTCTCGTATAACAACTCTCAGAGTGCCTCCACTAAACAGTCTCTTTTTTACTCTAATCTAGGTTATCATCCTAACATTCTACCACGATTTCCCATAGAAACGCCTTTACCAGCAGTGGCTGAAAGAATCACGTCTTTACAGAAGAATATGGATCTTCTAAAGGAAAATCTGGAATCGGCTCAAGAAAGGTACAAGAAAGCAGCAGATAAATTTCGTAAACCTGCACCAGCTTTCAAGGTAGGAGACTTGGTCTGGCTGTCAACCAGAAATCTTAAGTTAAGGATTCCATCGTCTAAGTTGGGACATAAGTACATTGGACCCTATAAAATCAGTAAAATTATAAGTGCCGTTGCTTGTCGTCTTCAACTGCCCAGAACTATGAGAATCCACCCTGTCTTTCATGTATCCCTACTAAAGGCTGCGACACCCAATACGTTTCCTGGACGTTCCTCTCCTTGCCCTGACCCAGTGCTAGTCGATGGTCAGGAAGAATTTGTGGTGGAAAGGATTTTAGATTCCAGGTTGTATAGAAATCAGTTACAATATCTGATTAAATGGCAGGGCTACCCAGTGGAGGACAACTCATGGGAACCGGTCAATAACGTTAATGCTCCTCGCTTGCTCCGTCAGTTTCATCAGAGGTACCCACACAAGCCTGGTCTGAGGTCATCCGGAGGTTGTCCTTAAGGGGGGAGTAATGTAAGGTTCTATGTATATATCCTGAAACTCAGTTTGTTCGTCAGCCATTTTACTTTCTGTCTTGCTGTAGCTATCTTGCCCTCAGTCAAAATGGAGTTTCCAGCTTGCATGTTCCCGCCCTGATTCTCTCCTTTGCTTCTTAAGCAGCCACAGCTGAGCAATCAGTGCTTCAGAATCTAGCCTGCAGTGAACCTGTGACTTGACTCCTGTAAGCCTTGGACCTTGTACTCCAGCTATTCCTACTGAGGAACTCTGAAGCACTTGTGGACTCTGAACCCTGCTCTTTGAAAGACCCACGTTTGCATGGACTTACGGTAACAGAGAAGAAGATCCTGAATCTGTATTAGAGAGTGATTGCTGAGCTTGGATTACTCTGGCCTGCTGTGTCTCCTGTTTCTGTGTCTGCAAACTGTGTGACTATTTCTGTCAACTTGTATGAAGTAATACAGGACTTTTCTATATCAAACCTGTGACTCCTGTGTTTTCATCGCACCAAAGCACAAGACGCTATATGAACTGTACTACATACATTACACCAGGTTTGAGGGCTGGTGTGGTTTTTAATGGCCCAACCAGGGTTTCCTCGGCTACGGTGGCAATGTCAGTACTTGCATCCTTTACCTCCCCGGTGCCGGACTCCTCTTCCACCTCCCCACGAGGTCGAGGATGCGGGTCACGAGGCCACTCACTGCTCGGACACCTTTTCCAGCAAGGCCTTCTTCCACCTCTACACCGCTATAATCTGCAACTTCAGGAGCTAGTGGCCTAGCTCATCCACCTCAGCTCCAAGAAACTCCGTGTCCATAGCAGGCAGCTGGTCTGGGTTTCCATCCCGTTGGCTGGGGGAGCCTACCGATTCCACCCCACTCTCCTGAACTTTCCGACTACCACTCGCCATGGTGCTCAACGGTTCTTTGCCGCCTCCCTTTCAGCATGTCGCATTGCACATTCCTTTGTGCTCCTTCCGCCCTCTTCCTTTCATGGGCGTTCCTCTCTCCTTTTCCGCCGGTCTCACAAGGAGGTGGATCCCCCTGGCCGATGGACAAGTTATTTTTCATTGAAGTCTTTGCAGTGGGTGGGTACGGCTTTTGCACCGTTCAGCAACCCGGCCCATGATAGGCGCACTGGAACCGGTTTACCGGGTCGGCTGATCCTGTTCGTGACGCCAAAATAGAGCGCCCACCAGGGCCGTGGGGTACTCGGTCCAGGTCGAACAGTTCTTCAAGGGAAGTCACGGGGCAGCGACCCATTCCGTGGCCCTGGGCATCCAATAAAATGTCCAGAAAAGTAATAGGAACTAGTTTATAGGGGATTAGTTCGTGACGCCACCCGTGGTGTTTGGCAATAATAAAATGGCTGACGCTGCGATTCAGGTCCACTGGGGCTGTTGGTGTCGCAGCAGAGATGTTACAGCTCTCCACGGGTAGAGCAGACCCCAGGGCAGTTATAGAGTTAATGATGATGGTAACGGTTGTAGTGCAGGGTAGGTGACGTAGTAAACTAATTTTAGGACACAGCAGGGTGCAGTCTTCACACTTTACTCACAGTCTTTCAGGTTACAATCACCAGCTGGGTGCTGTGTCCTCCGGGTTGGTGGTCCAGCCAGCTCTCTGGTAGTTTGAAGTACACTTTACCAGGACCCCTTCTTGTGTACCTTCTCTGGTCGTCTCTCCCAGCACCGGCTCACGCCCTTCCTGCCCTGTGCCTCACACACCTTGTCCCAAGCCAGCAGCCTCAGACCCTGTCGGGCGATGTCCTATTGGTCCCCTTGATCCTATCTGGCTACCTTTTCAGTGAATGAGTGTGGATTTGGCTGTTGCGCAGTCACTACAGCCTTCGGTTTGCTAGCTGAGTCCTACAGTCTTTCCCCTAGTCTGGGGCCGGTCCCCCACTGCAACCTGGTCCTTCCTTCCGACTACGGTCTGCCTGGATTCGGGTGCCACAGGGGGGATTTCTCACTTCCCTGGCCCCTAGGATCCCTTCTTTCATCAGGAGCTCCTTTCCTCACCACTGCTCCTCTCAACTCCTCCCCACCAACTCACTGCTTTCCCTCCAACTGTCACATTACTTTCCCACCTCAGCTGGCCCCTCCCCCTTAGCTGAGGTCATGTGTTGTTGGATGCACATATGCGAGTACCGGGTAGTGCCCCCTCCTTAACCGAGAGCTGAGTACAGGGTCGGACTGGGGCACCAGGACACCGGACAATCCTCTGGTGGGCCCGGGCCACCAGCCCGCCTCCTTCATTGGAGCCTGCCCTACTTGCTAATAGAGTGCGCAGAGCGGTGCGCACTTTCTTGTATAGCCGGCAGCGGCTGCTGCACAAGTGATGTGAAGTGCTGGAGCAGCTCCTTCACATCACCTGCCGCCGCTGCCGGCTTCTATCTGCCCGGAGAGCTGTGTGTGCCGACCCTCACTGCAGCCAGCACAGTCAGAGGCACAGCTGACCGTGAGGCTGAGTGTGAGAGGAGACACAGTCACATAACAGCTGACCCCCAGTCTCCTGTTTGCTGTGCTGCATCTCTCGGCTCCTCTTACACAAAGCCCTGCACAGCAATGGAAATGCTGATTGGCTGCAATTCAGCCAATTAGCGTTAGTTTTCTTTGTGTGTCCTCACAGCACAGCTCAGGCAAGGAGCTGAGCTGTGATTGGTCAAAGTCCTGCTAAAGCAGCACAGTATTGTACTGAGGAACAGAGGGAGTCTGATGGCTGCAGTGTGACTGTAAGTAAGGAAATATACTGGCTGCTTCTAGAGCCAGTGAGGCAGTTAGGGGAGGGGGCCCCCAGTTATATTCTAACTTCCTGTGGGCCCCTCCCCCATTATGTCAGCCTCCTCTATTATACTGTGAGTCCCCTTTTCCCCCTCTGAGCAGGCCCACAGGAAAATAGAGGTGACACAGTGGGGGTGGGGCCCACAGAATATTGAGTGACACAGTGGGGGAGGGGGCCCACAGGAAAATGGGTGATGCAGTGGGGGAGGGGGCCCACAGTAAAATAGAGGTGACACAGTGAGGGAGGGGGCCCACAGAATATAGGGTGACACAGTGGGGGAGGGGGCCCACAGGACAATAGAGGTGACACAGTGAGGGAGGGGGCCCATAGAATATAGGGTGACAGTGGGGGAGGGGGCCCACAGCAAAATAGAGGTGACACAGCGGGGAAAAGGCCCTAGAATAAAAAGTGACACAGTGGGGGGAGGGAGCCCACAGGAAAATAGAGGTGACTCAGTGGGGGAAGGGGCCCTAGAATATTGGGTGACATAGTGGGGGAGGGGGCCCACAGGAAAATAGAGGTGACACAATGGGGGAGGGGGCCCACAGAATATTGGGTGACACAGTGGGAAAGGGGGCACTCAGAATTTAACACTTTTACAACATCCGCCTTACATGTATGGCTTGTGTTGTCAATCTCTGACAGCAGCATATCACACGTGCCAACATGCGTGCGCATCATTCACTCACTCATCGGCGCGCCCATGACGTGATCGTGGGTCACCGATGGGTTGTCATGACAGCCAGGGGTCAGCTTCCTGTGGCAAAACTTCAAAGGAGACGGTGATTTCTGCTATATGCAGCGATGCTGTGGTATCACTGTATATCATAGCACATGCAATCGGATAATGGCATCTTCATGTCCCATAAGGGGGCTCACTATACCAGTGAAAAGTAAAAACACAAATATTTAAAAAAAAGTACTGAAAGTTCAGATCACCCCCTTTTATCCCATTGAAAATAAAGATATTTAAAAAATAAAAAAAATACACATTTGGTAATGCCGCATTCATAAAAGTCTGAATTATCAAAATATAAAAACAGTTAGCCCGATTAGTAAACACCGTAAATAGAAACAAATAAAGAATGCTAAATGTCTTTTTTCTGGTCGCCACAATTCCACAAAAAAAGCTGTAACAAGTGATCAAAACATCTCATCTGTCCCAAAATGGTACTAATAAAAATGTTGTCTCACCCCCTAAAAAAAAGCTAGCATACAGCTTCCATGTGTGTAATAAAATACTCAGCAGTTGCCGTCCTCTGCCGCTGTGTCGTTGCTTCGGCCTTCTTCGTTGCAGTGGAAGATGGTCACCGGTAAGTATTGATATCACTCCTGTGGTTAAATAAAAAAAACGCGGAGTGGTATTTTACATAAAATGATATGTCAGCACTTCTGTGTGGTGTAGTATATAGAGGATCTGTCAGCTCTCCTGTGTGGTATAGTAAATAGAGGACCTGTCAGCTCTCCTGTGTGGTGTAGTATATAGAGGATCTGTCAGCTCTCCTGTGTGGTGTAGTATATAGAGGATCTGTCAGTTCTCCTGTGTGGTGTAGTATATAGAGGATCTGTCAGCTCTCCTGTGTGATGTAGTATATAGAGGATCTGTCAGCTCTCCTGTGTGGTGTAGTATATAGTGGATCAGTCAGCTCTCCTGTGTGGTGTAGTATATAGAGGATCTGTCGGCTCTCCTGTGTGGTGTAGTATATAGAGGATCTGTCAGCTCTCCTGTGTGGTGTAGTATATAGAGGATCTGTCAGCTCTCCTGTGTGGTGTAGTATATAGAGGGTCTGTCAGCTCTCCTGTGTGGTGTAGTATATAGAGGATCTGTCAGCTCTCCTGTGTGGTGTAGTATATAGAGGATCTCTCGGCTTCCTGTTTGGTGTAATATATAGATGATCTGTCTGCTCTCCTGTGTGGTGTAGTATATGGAGGATCTGTCAGCTCTCCTGTGTGGTGTAGTATATAGAGGATCTGTCAGCTCTCCTCCTGTGTGGTTTAGTATATAGATGATCTGTCGGCTCTCCTGTGTGGTGCAGTATATAGAGGATCTGTCGGCTCCCCTGTGTGGTGCAGTATATAGAGGATCTGTCAGCTCTCCTGTGTGGTGTAGTATATAGAGGATCTGTCAGCTGTCCTGTGTGGTGTAGTATATAGAGGATCTGTCAGCTCTCCTGTGTGGTGTAGTATATAGAGGATCTGTCAGCTCTCCTGTGTGGTGTAGTATATAGAGGATCTGTCGGCTCTCCTGTGTGGTGTAGTATATAGAGGATCTGTCAGCTCTCCTGTGTGGTGTAGTATATAGATGATCTGTCAGCTCTCCTGTGTGGTGTAGTATATAGAGGATCTGTCAGCTCTCCTGTGTGGTGTAGTATATAGAGGATCTGTCAGCTCTCCTGTTTGGTGTAATATATAGATGATCTGTCTGCTCTCCTGTGTGGTGTAGTATATGGAGGATCTGTCAGCTCTCCTGTGTGTAGTATATAGAGGATCTGTCAGCTCTCCTCCTGTGTGGTTTAGTATATAGATGATCTGTTGGCTCTCCTGTGTGGTGATATATATAGAGGATCTGTCAGCTCTCCTGTGTGGTGTAGTATATAGAGGATCTGTCAGCTGTCCTGTGTGGTGTAGTATATAGAGGATCAGTCAGCTCTCCCGTGTGGTGTAGTATATAGAGGATCTGTCGGCTTTCCTGTGTGGTGTAGTATATAGAGGATCTGTCAGCTCTCCTGTGTGGTGTAGTATATAGAGGATCTGTCAGGTCTCCTGTGTGGTGTAGTATATAGAGGATCTGTCAGCTCTCCTGTGTGGTGTAGTATATGGAGGATCTGTCAGCTCTCCTGTGTGGTGTAGTATATAGAGGACCTGTCAGCTCTCCTGTGTGGTGTAGTATATAGAGGTAGAGGATCTGTCAGCTCTCCTGTGTGTGTAGTATATAGAGGATCTGTCAGCTCTCCTGTGTGGTGTAGTATATAGAGGATCTGTCAGCTCTCCTGTGTGGTGTAGTATATAGAGGATCTCTCGGCTCTCCTGTTTGGTGTAATATATAGATGATCTGTCTGCTCTCCTGTGTGGTGTATATAGAGGATCTGTCGGCTCCCCTGTGTGGTGTAGTATATAGAGGATCTGTCAGATCTCCTGTGTGGTGTAGTATATAGAGGATCTCTCGGCTCTCCTGTTTGGTGTAGTAAATAGAGGACCTGTCAGCTCTCCTGTGTGGTGTAGTATATAGAGGATCTGTCAGCTCTCCTGTGTGGTGTAGTATATAGAGGATCTGTCAGTTCTCCTGTGTGGTGTAGTATATAGAGGATCTGTCAGCTCTCCTGTGTGGTGTAGTATATAGAGGATCTGTCAGTTCTCCTGTGTGGTGTAGTATATAGAGGATCTGTCGGCTCTCCTGTGTGTTGTAGTATATAGATGATCTGTCTGCTCTCCTGTGTGGTGTAGAATATAGAGGATCTGTCAGCTCTCCTGTGTGGTGTAGTATATAGAGGATCTGTCGGCTCTCCTGTGTGGTGTAGTATATAGAGGATCTCTCAGATCTCCTGTGTGGTGTAGTATATAAGAGGATCTGTCAGCACTCCTGTGTGGTGTAGTATATACAGGATCTCTCGGCTCTCCTGTTTGGTGTAGTAAATAGAGGATCTGTCAGCTCTCCTGTGTGGTGTAGTATATAGAGGATCTGTCAGATCTCCTGTGTGGTGTAGTATACAGAGGATCTGTCAGCTCTCCTGTGTGGTGCAGTATATAGAGGATCTCTCGGCTCTCCTGTTTGGTGTAGTAAATAGAGGATCTGTCAGCACTCCTGTGTGGTGTAGTATATAGAGGATCTGTCGCTCTCCTGTGTGGTGAGTATATAGAGGATCTGTCAGCTCTCCTGTGTGGTGTAGTATATAGAGGATCTGTTAGCTCTCTTGTGTGGTGTAGTATATAGAGGATCTGTCGGCTCTCCTGTGTGGTGTAGTATATAGAGGATCTGTCAGCTCTCCTGTGTGGTGTAGTATATAGAGGATCTGTCAGCTCTCCCGTGTGGTGTAGTATATAGAGGATCTGTCGCTCTCCTGTGTGGTGTAGTATATAGAGGATCTGTCACTCTCCTGTGTGGTGTAGTATATAGAGGATCTGTCATCTCCTGTGTGGTGTAGTATATAGAGGATCTGTCATCTCCTGTGTGGTGTAGTATATAGAGGATCTGTCGCTCTCCTGTGTGGTGTAATATATAGAGGATGTGTCAGCTCTCCCGTGTGGTGTAGTATATAGAGGATCTGTCAGCTCTCCTGTGTGGTGTAGTATATAGAGGATCTCTCGGCTCTCCTGTGCGGTGTAGTATGTAGAGGATCTGTCAGCTGTCCTGTGTGGTGTAGTATATAGAGGATCTGTCGGCTCTCCCGTGTGGTGTAGTATATAGAGGATCTGTCGGCTTCCTGTGTGGTGTAGTATATAGAGGATCTGTCAGCTCTCCTGTGTGGTGTAGTATATAGAGGATCTGTCAGGTCTCCTGTGCGTGTAGTATATAGAGGATCTGTCAGCTCTCCTGTGTGGTGTAGTATATGGAGGATCTGTCAGCTCTCCTGTGTGGTGTAGTATATAGAGGATCTGTCAGCTCTCCTCCTGTGTGGTTTAGTATATAGATGATCTGTTGCTCTCCTGTGTGGTGTAGTATATAGAGGATCTGTCAGCTCTCCTGTGTGGTGTAGTATATAGAGGATCTGTCAGCTCTCCTGTGTGGTTGTAGTATACACAGGATCTGTCGGCTCTCCTTTGTGGTGTAGTATATAGAGGATCTGTCAGCTCTCCTGTGTGGTGTGTAGTAATAGAGGATCTGTCAGCTCTCCTTGTGTGGTGTAAGTAAATAGAGATCTGTTCAGCTCTCCTGTGTGGTGTACTATATAGAGGATCTGTCAGCTCTCCCGTGTGGTGTAGTATATTGAGGATGTGTCTGCTCTCCTGTGTGGTATTTTTACATAACTGTATGGTGGGCCCTGAGAATGATTTTTCTCTGGTGGGCCCTAGGTACTCCAGTCCGACGCTGCCTGAGTACCACACCTCTGGCTGAGGTGCAGTACCTCTGTGGTGACTGGACCCTCAGGGGCGCCACATATACGTCACCTCACCCTATATAATGAGATGTGGGGTATATGTTTTTTTTAAGATTAGTCAAGGAGTGAATTATGGGTATAGTTTTACATTTGGAATTAATAAAGTTTAGTTGTATCCGTTTGTCAGTGAATCTTCTAATCAAGGGATCATTTTATATATAATTACATATTATTCTAATTTTTTTTCTCAGTGAACTCATTCCTCATATTTGGACTTATTAAAATAAAAAACTCGTACTCCGCTGGCGTGCCGGCTCCACTTTAGCGGTGTTGATGCTTGCTTTCCCGGGGCTTATGTGAGGTTGTCACATCACACGAGCCCTGCGCCCAATCAGTGGCAGCTGACGTATTGAACATCAACAGGAAGCCAGGACCGCGGCTGCTTTCTGACTTCCTCATGATGCTCGATTTGTCCGAAGGTGGTGACAGTGATGCCAGAGCTGATTTGTCACAGGGCTCACATGACGTAAAAACCTCAAAAGAGCCTGAAGAACCCAAATGCCAACATCACTGAAATGCTGCCAGAATGGGAGGTTTGTATAAATGTTTTTATTTTAACAGGACCAAACATGAGGAATGAGCAGGGATTGTCCAACTAGTGGAAAATCTTTTCAAACATTAAAAATCCCACACAGAGAAAAGTCATTATCATACCTAGAGTGTGAATTACAGGAAAATTGTATTTTGTTGACCATCAAAAATAACTCAGACAGGGAGAACCTGTATATATTATTGACAAATTGTACAAATACATGATGCGCGCGGCGTGCGTTCAAGGATGGATTATATGGGAGTTTTATAGGATAAACCAAATACCAACAGAAAATAAACGACCCAAAACAAACATTTATCAGTAAAAATAGCTCATCTTTATTAGGTAAAGCATAAAAGAACATACAATTAAAAACCGAGTTTAATCCCTTAACCACCAGAGGTATTTTTGGCTTTGCATTTTCATTTTTTGCTCGCTTAGTTCCCAGAGCCATAACTTTGCCATTTTGACCAAAAAATAAAAATGTGAGGACTTGTTTTTTGAGGGACATGTTGTATATTTGAACAACATCATTGGTTTTAACATATCGTGTACTGGAAAATGGGAAAAAAAAGTACAGTGAAATTGCAAAAAAAAGTACAATCCCACAGTTGTTCTTTGGTTTTCATGTTCACTAAATGCTAAAAGTGACCTGCCATTATGATTCTCCAGGTCATTATGAGATCATAGACATCAAACATTTATAGGTTGTTTTTTATTGAAGTGATGAAAAAAAATTCCAAAGTTAATATTAAAAAAATGTGCCATTTTCCGATACCCGTCTCGTCTCCATTTTTCATGAACACGGGTTGCATGAGGGCTTATTTTTTGTGCACTGAGCTGATGTTTTTAATGATATCATTTTGGTGCAGATATGATCTTTTGATCGCCCGTTATTGTATTTAACCCCTTAACCCTCCAAGGGTGGTTTGCACGTTAATGACCAGGCCAATTTTTACAATTCTGACCACTGTCTCTTTATGAGGCTATAACTCTGGAACGCTTCAACAGATGTTCGCGATTCTGAGAATGTTTTCTCGAAACATATTGTAATTCATGATAGTGGTAACATTTCTTCGATATAACTTGCGGTTATTTATGGAAAAAAATGGAAATATGGCGAAAATTTGGAAAATTTTGCAATTTTCAAACTTTGAATTTTTTTTCATTTAAAACAGAGAAATATCTCATACAAAATAGTTACTAAATAACATTTCCCACATGTCTACTTTACATCAGCGCAATTTTGGAGCCAAATTTTTTTGTTACGAAGTTATAAGGGTTAAAAGTTGACAAGCGATTTCTCATTTTTACAACAAATTATACAAAACCATTTTTTTAGGGACCATCTCATATTTGAAGTCACTTTGAGGGGTCTATATGGCAGAAAATACCCAAAAGTTACACCATTCTAAAAATGGTACCTCTTAAGGTACTCAAAACCACATTCAAGAATTTTATTAACCCTTCAGGTGCTTCACAGGAGCTGAAGCAACTTGGAAGGAAAAAATGAACAGTTAACTTTTTAGTCACAAAAATGATCTTTTACAAACAATTTTTATTTTAACAAGGGTAAAAGATGAAAATGGACAGAAAAAGTTGTTGTGCAATTTCTCCTGAGTATGCCGATACCTCATATATGGGGGAAACCACTGTCTGGGCGCACAGCAGAGCTTGGAAGGGAAGGAGCGCCATTTGACTTTTTCAAACCAAAATTTGCTGGAATTGAGATTGGACACCATGTCGCGTTTGGAGAGCCCCTGATGTACCAAGACAGTGGAAACCCCCCACAAGTGACACCTTTTTGGAAACTAGACCCCCTAAGGAACTTATCTAAATCTGTGGTGGGCAGTTTGAACCCCCAAGTGTTTCACTAAAGTTTATAATGCCAGGGTGTGAAAAAAAAAATTTCCACAAAAATGATTTTTTAGTCCCAAATTTTTTATTTTTCCCAAGGAAATTGGACCCCAAAAGTTGCTGTCCAATTTGTCCTGCGTATGCTGATACCCCATATGGTGGGGGAAAATACTGTTTGGGTGCACGGCAGGGCTCGGAATGGAAGTAATGACGTTTTGGAATGCGGACTTTGATGGGTGTCATGTTCAGTTTGCAGAGTCCCTGATGTGCCTAAACAGTGGAAACCCCCCATAAGTGACCCCATTTTGGAAACTAGACCCTCTAAGAAACTTATCTAGATCTGTGGGGAGCACTTTGAACCCCCAAGTGCTTCACACAAGTTTATAACGTAGAGCCGTAAAATTAAAAAATCATATTTTTTCCACAAAAATGATCTTTTCACCCCTATTTTTATTTTCCCAAGGGTAACAAGACCTCAAAAGTTATTGTGCAATTTGTCCTGAGTACGCTGATAACCAATATGTGGGGGTAAACCACTGTTTGGGTGCATGGCAGAGCTCGGAAGGGAAGGAGCGCAGTTTGACTTTTTCAACGCAGAATTGGCTGGACGCCATGTCGTGTTTGGAGAGCACCTGATGTGCCTAAGCAGTGGAAACCCCCCATAAGTGACACCATTTTGGAAACTAAACCCCCCTAAGGAACTTATCTAGATCTGTTGTGAGCACATTCAACCAATTTGTCCTGAGTACGCTGATACCCCATATGTGGGGGGGGGGAATACTGTTTGGGAGCACAGCAGGGCTCGGAAAGGATGTAATGACATTTTGGAATGCAGACTTTGATGGGTGTTGTGTTCAGTTTGCAGAGCCCCTGATGTGCCTAAACAGTGGAAATCCCCCACAAGTGACCCCATTTTGGAAACTAGACCCCCTACGGAACTTATCTAGATCTGTGGTGAGCACTTTAAACCCCCAAGTGCTTCACACAAGTTTATGATGCCCGAGCATGAAAATAAAAAAGCCTATTTTTTTCCCACAAAAATTATCTTGTAGTCACCAATTTTTTATTTTCCCAAGAGTAACGGGAGGAATTGGACCCCAAAAGTTGTTCTCCAATTTGTTCTTAATACGCTGATACCCTATATGTGGGAGAAAACTACTGTATAGGCACACGTCGGGGCTCGGAATAGAAGTAGTGACGTTTAGTATTGCAGACTTTGATGGAATGGTCTGCGGGTGTCATGTCGCATTTGGAGAGCCCCTGATGTGCCTAACAGTGGAAACCCTCCACAAGTGACCCCATTTTGGAACCTAGACCCCCAAAGGAACTTTTCTAGATGTGTGGTAAGCACTTTGAGCCCACAAGTGCTTCACAGAAATTTATAACGTAGAGCCATAAAACTAAAAAAATCATATTTTTTCCACAAAAATATTTTCGGCCACAATTTTTATTTTCCCAAGGGTAACAGAAGAAATTGGACCCCTAGAGTAATTGGCTGGATTTGAGATCAGACTCCATGTCACGTTTGGAGAGCACCTGATGTGCCTAAAAAGTGGAAACCCCCCAATTCTAACCAACCCTAACCCCAACACACCCCTAACCCTAATCTCAATCCTAATCATAACCCTAACCACAAACCTAACCCTAACACACCCCTAACCCTAATCCCAACCCTAACTTTAGCCCCAACTCTAACCCTAACTTTAGCCCCAACCCTAACCCTAACCCTAATGGGAAAATGGAAATAAATACATTTTTTAAATTTTATTATTTTTCCCTAACTAAGGGGGTGATAAAGGGGGGTTTGATTTACTGTTTATAGCGGGTTTTTATGTTTGGCAGCTGTCACATGCTAAAAGATGCTTTTTATTGCAAAAAATAGTTTTTGCATCACCACATTTTGAGAGCTATAATTTTTCCATATTTTGGCCCACAGATGTGAGGTCTTATTTTTTGCGGGACGAGTTGACGTTTCTATTGGTACCATTTTTGGGCACATGACATTTTTTGATCGCTTTTTATTACGATTTTTGGGAGGCAGAATGAACAAAAACCAGCAATTCATGAATTTCTTTGGGGGGGGGCGTTTATACCGTTCTGCGTGTGGTAAAATTGATAAAGCGGTTTTATTCTTCGGGTCAGTACGATTACTGCAATACCTCATTTGTATCTTTTTTTATGTTTTGGCGCTTTTATTCACTAAAAATGTTTATACGTAAAAAATAATTTTTTTTGCATCGCTTTATTCTGCAAGCTATAACTTTTTTTATTTTTTCGTTGATTCTGTGTGGCGGCTCATTTTTCGCGGGACAAGATGACGTTTTCAGCGGTACCATGTTTATTTATATCCGTCTTTTGATCGCATGTTATTCCACTTTTTGTTTGGCCATATGATGATAAATAATTGTTTTTTTTCCATTTTTTTTTAAGGGGTTCACTAAAGGGGTTAACTAGTAGGACAGTTTTATAGGGCGGGTTGTGACGGACGCGGCGATACTAAATATGTGTACTTTTATTGTTTTGGTTTTTTTATTTACATGAAGAAATGAATTTATTGGGGAATATTTTTTTTTTCTTTATTTAGAAATTTTTTTTTTACCCTTGTTATTTTTATTTTTTTTACTTTTTTACTTTGTCCCAGGTTGGGACATCACTGTATAAGGTCAGATCGCTGGTCTGACAGTGTGCACAGCACTCTGTCACACCAGCGATCTCACTGGCACTGCTGCAGGCTTTCTCAGCGCCTGCTCTCAGCAGGCACTGAGGAAGCCACCTCCCTGCAGGACCAGGAAGGACCCCGCAGCCATCTTGGATCCGGGGTCCTGCAGGGAGGAGGGTCCCTCGGAACAGCGCGACACATCGCGCTGTTCTAAGGGTCTCAGGGAAGCATGCAGGCAGCCCCCTCCCTGCGCGATGCTTCCCTGTACCGCCAGAAAACTGCGATCATCTTAGATCGCAGTGTGCCAGGGGTTAATGTGCCGTGACCACTCCTGGCACAAAGTGCAGGGTGTCAGCTGTGATAATAAGCTGACACCCGGCCGCAATCGACCGCACTTCCCCCGGGATCGCGGCTGATCGCATGTGACGTACTATTCCGTCCTTGGAAATTAAGGCGACTTCGGAGCTGGGGCTCCCTCCAGTGGTTGCTGAGGAAAATTAACCAATTGCTGAATGGCTTTCAGCTGGGTCCGATTGGTCTGATATAAGTGACCTGCACTCCCATCAGCCTTGCCGGTAATCAATTGTTCTTCCAGGTCTTGCTTGGAGCTCAGCTTGCATTCATGCTCTCATTCAGATAAGTGACTTGTTGTTTTTTTCCTCTGGTTGGATTTTTCTTGCTGGTTTGCTGCCTTGCAGTGGACTTCAGCCTGGACCCCTTTAGGGGCCTCGCTCTGCATTGTTCTCAGTTGGTGTTTGCACTTTTGCTCTTTTCCTTTGTCACTTTTTATTTGCTGAATTGCTGTGTGTTACACCAGAGATCTGATTTAGGTGGTAGAGATCGTGTGATCTCAGGTTTTTTTGTTAATCAGAAGTGTTGGTATTTTTGTCAGGGTTTTTTGGGTTGCAGTCAGAATTCTTTCCTATACTTTTCTATCTAGACAGTATTGGGCCTCAGCGTTTGCTCATTCTATTTTCTGTCTGTGTTCATATTTTCTTCTTGTCTAACCGCCATTACATGTTTGGGGGCTTCCTATTTCTTTGGGGGTTCTGCTATGGGGCAGTTAGCTTTCATATTTCTGTCTTTAGGAGCAGCTATCTCTCCGGCTGTGACGAGGCGTCTAGGATCACCGTAAGTACGCTCCACGGCTACTTCTAGTGTTGCGGTTAGTTTAGGGTTCTGCAACCCAGTAGTTTCCAGCCTCTCTGGTGTATTGCTACTTCGGCTGTTTTTTGCTATTTCTCCTCAGCTACCGAAACATAACAGTATTACCGGCCAAACTGAAAATTCTATGGTACTCGACCGAAGGGAAAAATAGTGAAAAAAAAAAAAAAGGGAGTTGTCAGAGAATTTTTTTTTCTGTTTGTTGCATTTTTTCCCTCTTTTTCTCTGGGTGCTGAGGAGGAATTTTTTCTTTGTCCTCAATGGAGTTTACACAGTTGTCTGGCTGTGTGGAGCGGCTTGCCGCTGAGGTTCAGAAGATTACTGCCTATCTTGCTGGGTTGCCTGTTGTGGAACCTAGAATCCCCATGCCAGATTTATTCTTGGGGGATCGTTCTAAATTTCTAAATTTTAAAAATAACTGCAAGTTGTTTTTTGCCTTAAAGCCTAAATCCGCAGGGAACGCAGCACAGCAGGTTCAAATTGTCATCTCTCTGCTGCGCGGCGACCCTCAGGATTGGGCTCTTTCCCTGACACCTGGAGATCCTGTTTTGAATGATGTTGGTGTATTTTTTCAGGCTCTGGGGTTATTGTACAATGAACCTAATGTCACTGATCAAGCTGAAAAGACCTTGTTGGCATTAAATCAGGGTCGTGAAGACGCTGAGCTGTACTGTCAGAAATTTCGACAGTGGGCAGTCCTGACCAAATGGAATGATGATACTTTGGCAGCCCTTTTTCGGAAGGGTCTGTCAGAAAATGTAAAAGACGTTATGGTGGGATTTCCTGTTCCCTCTGGTCTCAATGATTCTATGTCTTTTGCTATTCAAATTGACAGACGTTTGCGTGAGCACAGAGGTATGCGTGAGAAAGTGTTGTCTTGTGATCCAGCTCCTGAGCCCATGCAGTGTGGTGGTGTGACTTCTGGGGCTCAGCGTCATGAGTTTCGAAAGTGCAATGGGTTATGTTTCTACTGTGGTGACGCCTCTCATGCTATTTCTGTTTACCCTAAGCGGGGAAGACATTTTGCGCGCTCAGTTATCTTGGGTAGTGTTCAGACTAAATTTCTGTTGACTGTTACCCTGATTTGCTCCCTGTCCACATTTTCGGCTCAGGCTTTTGTTGATTCAGGAGCAGCTATTAACCTGATGGATTTTGACTTTGCCAAACTTTGTGGGTTTCCCATGATACCCCTGCGGAAGTCTATTCCTTTACTGGGCATTGATTCTACCCCTTTGGCGGAGAATAAACCCCAGTTTTCTACTCAGGTGAAAATGAGGGTTGAACCAGATCATCAGGAGAGTTGTAAATTTCTGGTGTTGCATAATCTGCATGACATTATTGTACTGGGTTTCCCTTGGTTACAGACTCATAATCCTGTTTTGGATTGGAAATCTGCGTCTGTGACCAGTTGGGGCTGCCAATGTGCTAATACTGACACTCCTGTTTTTTCTGCCTCTCCACAGTCTCAGGATGTCCGACTTTTTGACTGATTTTTCTGATGTGTTTAGTGAGAGTAAGTCTGCATCCTTACCTCCTCACAGGAGCTATGATTGCGCTATTGAGTGCCTGGTGGTAAATTTCCTAAAGGTCGTCTTTTTAATTTATCTGTACCTAAACACGATGCTATGCGATCTTATATCAAGGAGTCTTTGGAGAAGAGTCATATCAGACCATCCTCTTCACCCTTGGGTGCCGTTTTTTTCTTTGTGGCCAAAAAGGATGGTTCATTGAGGCCGTGTATTGACTATCGCCTCCTGAATAAAATCACTGTTAAATATCAATATCCGTTACCCTTGATTTCTGATCTATTTTCCAGAGTGAAAAGTGCTAGTTGGTTTACCAAGCTTGACCTCAGGGGGCGTATAACCTTATTCGCATTAAGCACGGGGATGAATGGAAGATGGCATTTAATACCCCAGAGGGGCATTTTGAGTACCTAGTGATGCCCTTTGGGCTCACTAATGTTCCTTCCATCTTCCAATCCTTCATGAATGATATTCTCAGGGATTTTGTGGATAAATTTCTGATCGTTTATTTGGATGATATCTTGATTTTTTCCAACGACTGGGACTCTCATGTGAAACATGTTCGGACTGTGTTCCAGATTTTGAGAGAGAATGCACTGTATGTGAAGGGATCAAAGTGTCTTTTTGGCGTACAGAAGGTTTGATTTCTGGGATTCATTTTGTCTCCATCTGTTATTGAAATGGACCCGATCAAGGTTCAGGCCATCTGTGATTGGGTTCAACCTACTACATTGAAGGCTCTTCAGAGATTTTTGGGTTTTGCCAATTTTTATCATAAATTTATTGATAATTTCTCCAGTATTGTTAAACCATTGACTGATTTGACCAAAAAGGGTTCCGATGTGGTGAATTGGCCTCCTGAGTCAGTTTCTGCATTTCAGGAACTTAAGCAGAGATTCATTTCTGCTCCTGTTCTACGGCAGCCTGATGTTTCTCTACCGTTTCAGGTGGAGGTTGATGCTTCTGAGATTGGGGCAGATGCCGTTTTGTTCCAAAGGGATCCGGAGACCTCTAAGAGTAACCTTTGTGCCTTCTTCTCTCAAAAATTTTCTCCAACTACACGTAATTATGACGTGGGTAATCGGAGTTATTGGCCATGAAGTGGGCCTTTGAGGAGTGGAGACATTGGCTGGAAGGAGCCAAACATCAGGTGGTGGTCCTCACGGACCATAAGAACCTGGTTTATCTCCAATCAGCCAAGCGACTTAATCCTAGACAGGCCAGGTGGGCCTTGTTTTTCACATGTTTTAATTTTGTGGTTTCTTTTCTTCCGGGCACTAAGAATGTTAAGGCGGATGCCCTCTCGAGGAGTTTCTTTGCGGATTCTCCTGAGTTAACTGATCCTGCTGTTATTTTGAAAGAGGGTGTAGTTCTTTCCGCCATTTCGCAAAAATTGAGACTAGCTCTGGAAGGGTGTCAGAAGGATAAACCTGAATGCTGCCCTGTTGGGAAATTGTTTGTCCAAGACCAGTGGAAGAAGAGTGTGATGTCTGAGATTCATTGTTCCGCATTGGCTGGTCATCCCGGTATTTTTGGTACCAGAGACTTGGTGAGTCGGTCCTTTTGGTAGCCTACTTTGTCTCGTGACGTCAGGGACTTTGTGCAGTCCTGTGGGACTTGCTCTCGTTCCAAGCCTTGCTCTCGCTCTAGTGGTTTGTTAATGCCATTACCTGTGCCCAAGAGGCCATGGACCCATATCTCTATGGATTTTATTTCCGACCTCCCTGTCTCTCAGAGAATGACCGTTATCTGGGTAATCTGTGATAGGTTTTCCAAGATGATACATCTTGTGCCATTACCTAAGTTACCTTCCTCCTCCGAGTTGGTGCCTTTGTTTTTTCAGCACGTGGTTCGGTTACATGACATTCCGGAGAACACTGTGTCTGACAGAGGAGTCCAGTTTGTTTCCAGATTTTGGAGAACATTTGTTCTAAACTTGGTGTTCAGTTATCTTTCTCCTCTGCATTTCACCTTCAGACCAATGGACAAACCGAGTGTAAGGTTCTTTGTACATGTTCTTGAAACTCAGTTTTCCGTCAGCCATTTTGCTTTCTGACTTGCTGCAGCTATCTTGCCCTCAGTCAATATGGAGTTTTCAGCTTTCATGTTCCCGCCCTGATTCTCTCCCTCTTGCTTCTTAAGCAGCCACAGCTGAGCAATCAGTGCTTCAGAATCTAGCCTGCAGTGAACCTGTGACCTGACTCCTGGAAGCCTTGGACTATGTACTCCAGCTATTCCTACTGAGGAACTCTGAACACTTGTGGACTCTGGAACCCTGCTCTTTGAAAGATCCACGTTTGCATGGACTTACGGTAACAGAGAAGAAGATCCTGAACCTGTTGTGGAGAGTGATTGCTGAGCTTAAGTTACTCTGGCCTGCTGTGTCTCCTGCTTCTGTATCTGCAAACTGTGTGACTATTTTTGCCACTTGTATGAAGTAATACAAGACCTTCTATATCAAACCTGTGTCTCATGTATTTTCATCGCACCCAAGCACAAGACGCTATATGAACTGTACTACATACATTACAAGATTCTGAAGCCAAAACGTTAGTGTCTGCTGGGTCTGGGAAGGCTGTGTCTGCTGTAACTGTGGATATCAGACGTCCAGTTGTACTTTCTGTGATGACAGTGGTTGTGACTTCTCACAACCATTCCAGGTGAGCAATTCCCTTAAGTTTTTTTTTTTCTTCTGCAGTGTTACCACAGGTAAACACTATTGTTTTTTTTTTCTCTTCCCTCTTTTGTGTCTGCTGTAACTGTGGATATCAGATGTCCGGTTGAACTTTCTGTGATGATAGTGGTTGTGACTTCTCACAACCATTCCAGGTGAGCAGTTCCCTTAATTTTTTTTTCTCTCTGCAGTGTTACCACAGGTAAACACTATTGTTTTTTTTTTTCTTTTCTCCTCTCCTTCCAGTACTCCTGTCTTAAAAGATCTGGAAAATGGAGGCCCGCATAAAGGAACTTTGCGGAGTGACTGATAATATCCTTGCAGATTTACAGACTATAAAAACCCGTTTTACAAACCTACAGGACCTCACTAATCACAATTTGCAAGTGTTTGGACAGACTGCCCAGGATTTGCGAGCCAGGATTGAGGTTCTAGAGGAGCGAGTCCAGGCTCCTGCCGTAGCCCCAAGTTCTGGGATTCCCAAGCTGCCCCCTTTTCGTTTTGGCGGTGAACGTGAAAAATTCAGGGGATTTATTAACCAATGCAATCTGTTTTTTTCTGCACATGCTTCACAATTTCCCACTGAACGATCTAAAGTGCTTACTATAATTATGTTACTTACCAACAAGGCTTTGATGTGGGCAAACCCTCTGATTGAGACTGAGGATGAATGTTTGGATCATCTTGATGCTTTCATTTCAGCCATGGGGCAGGTGTTTGATGACCCCAATCGAGGTGCAACAGCTGAAGCAGCCATGTTAACTTTGCGCCAAGGTAAGCACTCGGTAGCCGAATATGCCTTGGATTTCAGGAGATGGGCCCTTGATACCACCTGGGACAGTTCCGCCAAAAAATCTATTTTTCGAAAGGGGTTGTCTCCACTAATTAAGGATGAACTTGCTCGTGCCGACCCTCTCACTGCGTTAGGTGACTTTATTAATTACTGCATCCGTATTGATGCTCGCCTGACTGAACGCAGGCAAGAGAGATGGTTCGAAAGCAATCGCACTAACCTTTTCCTACCTTCCTCCCCAGCTAAGGAACCTTTGAGTAGGATCACACGGGAACCTGAACCTGAACCCATGCAGGTAGACTCTTTACAAAGACGGGTTAGTGATGCACGCAAGGAACATCGTTTTAAGGAAAATCTATGTTTCTTTTGTGGTAAGTCAGGGCACTTCATTATAAACTGCCCCAGCCGTTCTCGTAAGACTACTGCAGCACTCATTCACTGTGAGTGTTGCGAGAGGAGATCTGTCAGGTCCGGAGAGATCTGCAGCAACAGATCTTGATTTCTCGGACTTAAACTCCGTTACTTCTGAGGACGATGACTGTGTAAACGCTGCAATTTTTCAAGTTTCCTCAGCGGTGTCCCAGCTGAGTTGTAGGAAAAACAATTCTCATTGCTTCCTTTCCATCAAACTCTGGGTTAACTCAGTCTGGGTGTCTAGCTCGGCTATGATCGACTCAGGGGCAAGTGGGAATTTTATGGATGTCTCCTTTGCTCTGAAACAGGGGATACGTTCAGTGAAGAAGGCTACTCCAGTACAGATGGAAACTGTGGATGGCTCCCTGCTGACCTCTGGACCAGTGGATCAGGAAACGGAGCCTTTGAGGGTTCTTATGGGTAAAGATCATCAAGAGAAACTGTCCTTTATGCTTATCTCTTCTCCCCACTTTCCCATTATTCTAGGGCTACCATGGCTGCAGGCTCAGAATCCTACCATTAACTGGGAGACCAAGGAATTACACTTTCCAGAGAAACAGATGAGTCCAGATGTTTCAGCTTGCTCTGTTCCTAAAGGAACCATGTCAGTCCCTGAACTACCAGCTGTATACCAGGACTATGTGGATTTATGTGACAAGAAGAACGCTGACCAGCTTCCCCCTCACCGTCCATATGATTGTCCAATTGAATTATTGCCTGGAGCAGAGATACCTTTTGGTAAGATCTACCCCCTGGCGGGGCCTGAGCTAAAGGCTTTAAAGGATTACATAGACGAAAATCTAGCCAAGGGCTTCATACGCCCCTCTTCATCTCCTGCAGGTGCACCCATCTTCTTTGTGAAGAAGAAAGATGGATCTCTGAGACCCTGCGTAGACTATAGGGAACTCAATAAGGTTACTATTAGAAACCGTTATCCATTGCCTTTAATCCCTGAGTTATTGGAGAGAGTGCGGCATGCCAAAATTTTCTCTAAATTGGATCTCCATGGGGCCTATAACTTGGTCCGTATTAGACCTGGGGATGAATGGAAGACTGCATTCAGGTCACGCTATGGACACTTTGAATATCTAGTTATGCCTTTTGGTCTGAGTACTGCCCCAGCCACTTTCCAACACTTGGTGAATGACATCTTCAGGGATCTTCTAGATACATTCGTGGTGATTTATTTGAATGATATTCTAATTTTTTCTAACTCCACAGAGGAACATCATGGACATGTGAGAATGGTCTTGGAACGTCTAAGACAAAACCATCTTTACATCAAACTTGAAAAGTGTGAATTCCATAGGACCGAAATTCAATTTCTGGGGTATGTACTGTCTACACAAGGAATTAGTATGGATGGAAGTAATACCCAAGCCATCAAGGATTGGCCAAGTCCTAGAAATGTGAAGGAGGTGCAGCGCTTCATCGGGTTTGCCAATTTCTATAGACGTTTCATTAGGAATTTCTCTGAGGTAGTGTCACCTATCACCCAACTTACCCGGAAAGAGTCTAGGTTCTCCTGGACTCCCCAAGCCCAGGAAGCATTTTCTCGTCTAAAAGATAAATTTACCACCGCACCTATCTTGGTACATCCCAACCCCGAACTTGCCTTCATAATAGAGGTGGATGCTTCAGATTGTGCCGTTGGAGCTATACTCTCTCAGAGAACAGGTGAGAAGAATGTCTTGCATCCCTGTGCCTTCTTTTCCCAGCAGTTGTCTTCGGCTGAGAGGAACTACGATGTGGGCAATAGAGAGTTGTTGGCCATTATTGCCGCCTTCAAAGAATGGAGACACCTTCTTCAGGGTGCTGCACAGCAAATAGTCGTCCTGACAGACCATCGTAACCTTGAATTTATCAGGTCGGCTAAGTGCCTGACTCCTCGCCAGGCTCGCTGGAATCTTTTCTTAAACCAATTTAATTTTGTCATTTCTTATAGACCAGGATCGCGCAATGGAAAGGCTGATGCACTCTCTAGGATTCATTCAGCAGAGACCCGTCCACTTGCTCCTCCTAAGACTATTCTTCCTGACTCTAGATTCCTGGGAGTGATTCATAATCAAGACCTACTTAAGGACATCAAGGAAGCATACCATGCGGATTCCTTGTTGGCACAACCCCCAAGGGACATAAGTCTTGTCTTTAAGAATGGTGTGTGGATTCTGGGACAACGTCTGTATATTCCTGAAACAGTCAGATTGAGAGTATTGCAACTCATTCACGATTCCAAGATAGCTGGGCATAGAGGAATTCTAAAGACACAGGAATTTCTTTCTTGTTTCTTTTGGTGGCCCACTTGCAGGAAGGATGTTTTAAACTATGTCACTTCATGTGAAGTCTGTGCAAGATGCAAAACACCTCGCTCCTCACCAACTGGTCTGTTACAACCTCTTCCCACCCCGTCCCGCCCGTGGGGATCCATTTCTATGGACTTCATTGTGGAGTTACCAACCTCTCAAGGGAAAAACACCATTCTAGTGGTGGTTGATCGTTTAACAAAGGCAGCTCATTTTATTCCTTGTGTCGGCTTACCCACTGCAAAACAGACATCAGATTTGATGATTAAATATGTGTTTCGCTTACATGGAGTACCGGATGAGGTTATTTCGGATCGAGGGGTGCAATTCACTTCAAGGTTTTGGCAAAATTTCTGTGCAGCATTGGACATTAAAGTAAACCTTTCTTCTGCTTTTCATCCCCAGACTAATGGACAGACCGAACGAACCAATCAAACTCTGGAGCATTATCTCCGCTGCTTTATCTGCCACCTACAGGATGATTGGGTGGATCTACTTCCATTGGCTGAGTTCTCTTATAACAACTCTCAGAGCGCCTCCACTAAGCAGTCTCCTTTTTACTCCAATCTAGGTTATCATACTAACATTCTTCCACGATTTCCCATAGAAACGCCTTTACCAGCAGTGGCCGAAAGAATCACGTCTTTACAGAAGAATATGGATCTTCTAAAGAAGAATCTGGAATTGGCTCAGGAAAGGTACAAGAAAGCAGCAGATAAATTTCGTAAACCTGCACCAGCTTTCAAGGTAGGAGACCTGGTCTGGCTGTCAACCAGAAATCTTAAGTTAAGGATTCCATCGTCTAAGTTGGGACATAAGTACATTGGACCCTATAAAATCAGTAAAATTATAAGTGCCGTTGCTTGTCGTCTTCAACTGCCTAGAACTATGAGAATCCACCCTGTCTTTCATGTATCCCTACTAAAGGCTGCAACACCCAATACGTTTCCTGGACGTTCTTCTCCTTGCCCTGACCCAGTGCTAGTCGATGGTCAGGAAGAATTTGTGGTGGAAAGAATTCTAGATTCCAGGTTATACAGAAATCAGTTACAATATTTGATTAAATGGCAGGGCTACCCAGTGGAGGACAACTCATGGGAACCAGTCAATAACGTTAATGCTCCTCGTTTGCTCCGCCAGTTTCATCAGAGGTACCCAGACAGGCCTGGTCTGAGGCCATCCGGAGGTTGTCCCTAAGGGGGGAGTAATGTAAGGTTCTTTGTACATGTTCTTGAAACTCAGTTTTCCGTCAGCCATTTTGCTTTCTGTCTTGCTGCAGCTATCTTGCCCTCAGTCAATATGGAGTTTTCAGCTTTCATGTTCCCGCCCTGATCTCTCCCTCTTGCTTCTTAAGCAGCCACAGCTGAGCAATCAGTGCTTCAAAATCTAGCCTGCAGTGAACCTGTGACCTGACTCCTGGAAGCCTTGGACTATGTACTCCAGCTATTCCTACTGAGGAACTCTGAACACTTGTGGACTCTGGAACCCTGCTCTTTGAAAGATCCACGTTTGCATGGACTTACGGTAACAGAGAAGAAGATCCTGAACCTGTTGTGGAGAGTGATTGCTGAGTTTAAGTTACTCTGGCCTGCTGTGTCTCCTGCTTCTGTATCTGCAAACTGTGTGACTATTTTTGCCACTTGTATGAAGTAATACAAGACCTTCTATATCAAACCTGTGTCTCATGTATTTTCATCGCACCCAAGCACAAGACGCTATATGAACTGTACTACATACATTACACCGAGAGAACAAACCAGACCTTGGAGACTTATTTGAGATGTTTTGTGTCTGCTGATCAAGATGACTGGGTCTCTTTTTTGCCTTTGGCTGAATTTGCTCTTAATAATAGGGCTAGCTCTGCCAACTTGATGTCTCCATTTTTCTGCAATTCTGGGTTTCACCCTCGATTTTCTTCAGGACAGGTGGAGGCTTCCGTCTGTCCGTGGGTTGACTCTATTGTGGAGCGTATGCAGCAGATTTGGGGCCAGGTAGTGGAGAGGTTGTCTCTCTCTCAGGAGAAGGCCCAGCGGTTTGCCAACCGGCATAGGACTGATGGTCCTCGTTTTAAAGTGGGGGACTTGGTTTGGTTGTCCTCAAGAAATATCCCTATGAAGGTTGTGTCTCGAAAATTTAACTCAAGGTTCATTGGACCTTATAAGATCATGGAAAGTCTTAATCCTGATTCCTTCCATTTGCTTCTTCCAGAGACATTTAAGATCCATAACGTGTTCCACAAGTCCTTATTGTAGAGGTTTGTCGAGCCAGTGGTCCCTGTGTTTGCACCTCCCGACCCTGTTTTGGTTGAGGGCAATTTGGAGTATGTGGTTGAGAAAATATTGGATTCTCGTTTTGCTAGACGGAAACTCCAGTATTTGGTTAAGTTGAGAGGTTATGGTCAGGAGGACAATTCTTGGGTGTTTGCTTCGGACATCCATGCTAGGAGACTGATACGTGCCTATCATCGAGCTCATCCTGATCGGCCTGGTTGCGTAAGTGAGG
This sequence comes from Oophaga sylvatica, assembly GCA_033576555.1. Lineage (NCBI taxonomy): Eukaryota > Metazoa > Chordata > Amphibia > Anura > Dendrobatidae > Oophaga > Oophaga sylvatica. The sequence goes on from JARQOD010000083.1 coordinate 107,902, forward strand.
GTTCGTTGACCCTCCTCAAGGGGGGGGTACTGTTGTGAACACATTGGAGGCGACTTCGGAGCTGTGGCTCCCTCCGGTGGTTGCTGAGGGTAATGAACCAATTGCTGAATGGCTTTTAGCTGGGTCCAATTGGTCTGATATAAGTGACCTGAACTCCCATCAGCCTTGCCGGTAATCAATCGTTCTTCCAGGTCTTGCTTGGAGCTCAGCTTGCATTCCTGCTCTCATTCAGATAAGTGGCTTGTTTTTTTTCCTCTGGTTGGATTTTCCTTGCTGGTTTGCTGCCTTGCAGTGGACTTCAGCCTGGTCCCCTTTTGGGGCCTGGCGCTGCATTGTGCTCAGTTGGTGTTTGCACTTTTGCTCTTTTCCTTTGTCACTTTTTATTTGCTGAATTGCTATGTGTTACACCAGAGATCTGATTTAGGTGGTAGAGATTGTGTGATCTCAGGTTTTTTGTTAATCAGAAGTGTTGGTATTTTTGTCAGGGTTTTTTGGGTTGCAGTCAGAATTCTTTCCTATACTTTTCTATCTAGAGAGTAGTCGGCCCCAGCGTTTGCTCATTCTATTTTCTGTCTGTGTTCGTATTTTCTTCTTGTCTCACCGCCATTACATGTTTGGGGGCTTCCTATTTCTTTGGGGGTTCTGCTACGGGGCAGTTAGCTTTCATCTTTCTGTCTTTAGGAGTAGCTATCTCTCCGGCTGTAACGAGGCGTCTAGGATCACCGTAGTTACGCTCCACGGCTACTTCTAGTGTTGCGGTTAGTTTAGGGTTCTGCAACCCAGTAGTTTCCAGCCTATCTGGTGTATTGCTACTTCGGCTATTTTTTGCTATTTCTCCTCAGCTACCGAAACATAACAATAGACTCCCATGGACTATAATCTTCCTACGCTTGTCGTTACCTCACCTCTTTGTGTGTGCCACAGGGGGAGTAACCGACCCTGGAAGATGAAGCCAGGTTGTAATCCTCAGATCAACTGGCCTTGTATGGACTGTCATCTTCCTACGCTTGTTGTTGCCTCCTCTCTGCATGCCACAGGTGGGGTACTGACCCTGGAAGATCTGAAGTCACAGCTGCAATTATCCCGGTGAATCAGCGGAAGGGTGAGACTCTGTAATGTGCACCATCTTGTTTTTTTGTGTTATCTGCCTGTTTTGTGGTTCAATAAAGCATTGGCACACTGTTTTAACCCTCACCCTGTGTTGTCTGAGAAGCATTTTGCTCATGTTAAAAGGAGAGCGGGTGTTCAGTGGGACGATCCCTGGTCCATGAGGTTTCGGCTAGCAGGCGTCACTAATAGCAATCCG